>VFFE01007960.1:0-107748 GCA_008921705.1 Burhinus oedicnemus
CACCAGCTTTGTTGCCCTTCTCCGGACGCGCTTCAGCACCTCAATGTGCCTCCTAGACTGTGGTGCCCCAAACTGAACACAGTACTCAAGCTGCGGCCTCACCAGCACTGAGTACAGGGGCATGATCAGTTCCCTCCTCCTCCTGGCCGCACTATTCTTGATACAGGTCAAGATGCTGTTGGCCTTCTTGGCTACCTGGGCACACTGCTGGCTCATGTTCAGCCACCCGTCCACCAGGACCCCCAGGTCCTTTTCTGCCCGGCAGCTTTCCAGCCACTCCTCCCCAAGCCTGTAGCGTTGCCTGGGGTTGTTGTGACCCAAGTGCAGGACCCGGCACTTGGCCTTATTAAACCTCACGCAGTTGGCTTCAGCCCATCCATCCAGTCTGTCCAGATCTCTCCGCAGATCAACACTGCCACTAAATTTGGTGTCATCTGCAAACTTACTGAGGGTGCACTCAATCCCCTTGTCCAGATCATCAATAAAGATATTAAACAAGGCTGGCCCCAAACCCGAGCCCTGAGGAACACGGCTTGAGACCTGCCACCAGCTGGATTTAACGCCATTCACCACAACTCTCTGGGCTCGGCCATCCAGCCAGTTCTTAATCCAGCGAAGAGTACACCTGTCTAAGCCACAGGCTGCCAGCTTCTCTAGCAGAATGCTGTGGGAGACTGTGTCGAAGGCCTTACTAAAGACCAAGTAGACAACATCCACAGCCTTTCCTTCATCCACCAGGCGGGTCACCTGGTCATAAAAGGAGATCAGGTTGGTCAAACAGGACCTGGCTTTCATGAACCCATGCTGGCTGGGCCTGATCCCTTGGTTGTCCTTCACATGCCGTGTGAGTGCACTCAGGATGAAGTATCATTGCTGATCAGGTCCAGGCATTTTTATGCCTGTAGCTCCTCAAGCTACTGGTCAAGATTTGCCTTTGGTGGCCCAGTGTGCTACAAACTGCCTGTATGAACACTTCCTCTCTAACCAATGGTAACAACTAACAGCAAGTCTTATCCTCTGAGCTTGACACAAAGCTCTGGTTTCAGAGCCAAAATCCTCTGTAGACTATAAAGCTAATGACAATCGCTATTATTCAGGAGTTCAATAGCAAGGCTACATGCACAAAAGCATGTATTGCTTAAGTAAGTTACACATTAAGGATACTCTGATATAGTATCTATATATAGAAATGTCTTGGATAAGATTTTCAAGAACATTGACGTAATATAGAAACATTAATGAGCTTGAGGGAACTTTTGAAAACCTCATCCTAAGCACACATTCACTTTGTTTTTCTTCTAATCTTTGCTTTTTAAATACAAACCAGGGGAAAACACGGCTCTGCAATATGCACCAGAAGACCAGGACAAGCACCAGAACGCACGCAATTTGGCTGCTCTGGGAGCTTAATGTCCTTGAAATGTTTACGCCAAAGACAGATTTGACTGAATTGGTCAAGGGTTTCAATATTTATTAGGAGGGACAGACAAGCATGCAATCACATAAGTCGTACGTGGAAACAACAAACCAATAAGCCAACCCAACATGCAAGTGTGCTGCTTTTCTAAAGCCACCCTATTTATATAACTTCAGTACTCCAACTGAAGAGCCAATATTCAATATGCAAATATTTTGCAGGAGAATGGGAAAGTCAGATGTGATCAGGTAGCAAATATTAAAACATAGGTGGAGAATTTTAGTGTTCACTGTATCCTATTTCAATTTTTTAATGATCTTACTTGAGTGTCAGTATTAACAAACAATTCTGTTTTAAAGTAATTAATCAAATTATTAAAAATCACTCGAAGAAACTAAAAATGCATAGTATAGTATTTTAAACAAAAAAAAAGGCAAAAAAAGCGCAATTTTTCCATCTATCTGCAATTAAAATGCAAGCACTTCCACAACTACCATATTTGCACCAAGATCTTACTGCAAATGAGACTTGTCCTTAACACTTGAATTCCGCAGGTTCTGTCATCTAGCGAGCACGTATGTGCGCTGAGCACTGTGATGCTGGAAGCTATGGGATTCACTTTACACTAGTAAGCATCTGTTGAGTCAAATCCTTGTGATTTACCAGACCCCTGGGGAAGAGCTTTGCCTACTAGGGCCAATGAGCTGTGGACTGGTTGGTGTGAAAGTCCAGAGGAAGAAGCGGCAGCAGCGCAGAGATGGAGAGAGAACCTAATCCCTGTGTATAAGAACAGGCATTGCAAACCATACAGCGGATAACTTTAAACCCAGATGGGTGGAAAATACTCTTTGTTGTATTAACTACATTGATTTCATGATTAGTGTGTCTCCATAAAATATATTCACGTTTATGATCCCGTGTAAAGGTCATGTACTCAACTACCACTTTTAAAATTGAACTCTTTCCATGGAAGACACCCCTGTCTTTTTCAGATGCTTGTTTTTATTTGGTAGGTTAAGATTCTGAGCCAAGCCCGTCATTGTCCCTGCTACAATGAATACCATTTAAATGTGCTGCTTCAATACACGTAAAGAAACATACCCTTCACCTGATGTATGCCCTCCAAGGCAACTGACCAAATTTCAGCTCATCAATTTAACATGAAGTCAATTTAATTCTCCTTGACCAAAAATCAGTGCCTATTGTTCCAAAACATGCAATCATCTCACAGTATATTGCAATTGCTGTTTAAGTGGCTTAGTGTTATTGATAAGAGTCCACTCTGATGAGAACAAAGAGGACTGCCAGAATCCCTTATGAAAAATAAAAAAGCTATTTTGCACACAACTTTCAGAAATGGCTTCCAACGCACGAGAGCAGAGTCTGCTCTGTGAATGGGCTGTCATAATCAAATCCTTAGAAACAGATGAGAAATGAGCATATTATTCTTGATTTACTATCACTTCATTTTTGATTTCCAGTTAATACAGATCCACAAAGCCATGCCAAAGAGATACTGAAGGCCTGATTGTGCTATCCTAATTCAAGCAAAACCCATACTCAAAGTCCTTTTGAAGCCTTTCTGCTTCTGCCAACTCTTGCAATTTTTATTGCAAGCCTTGCAGTACTTGATGTTTTGCTTAACATTCTGGCTCCTGGAGTTATACAACATATGAATCTCCTTTATTTTCAATTTTAAAAGAAGTTTATCGCCTACATGACTGAGTGAAAAAACTTGCCAATGAGCCTTTTAAAAAGCGTCAAAGATAAAAAGTGGAAAAGAAGTAAGAATTTATCTGTATTATTTTGCTGAATAACTTCATAAAAAGGATGATATTCTTAGACCAAATTCATGATTTCTGAGCCCCAGCACATGCTTACGACTCACCAAAAGTTAGCAACACATAGCTGCATATTTGCACTTAACAGAAGTCCTGTTCTTGTGACACTTAAGGTTGGGGATTTCTTTTCGTGCTCATAAAGGTATGCAAAATTTTGAGCTTTCTCCAGTCCAGAGTGGGGAGAGTGAAGGACCTGTCCCACAGTCCTCAGCTCCTGCCCTGGTGGCCATGGGTTCCCCCAAGTGTCAATGGGAAAGTGAGGAGTAAAGTAGAAAAGAAGCCTCTCGTCGACCACCCGACTGTGCATCAACTGCCCAACTGGGCAGCCCAGTCTCTAAATGGCCTGCTCCAGAGTCTGCCGTAAGCTACGTGGTGATCCCACAGGACAGCTGTATCTCACGGGCTGCTATCTGAAGTGCCTGGATCAAAAACCAGGCAGTAAACTATCCCTCCCACGATGGCTACAAATCTGCACGTAGATTGTTAACACTGAAACAGCGCAATGCTTGCTTTATTTCCCCTCTTCCTCCAACCTTCCAATTCCTTTTTTTTTTTTTTCTCTCCTTACCTGATACCTTTTGTTGATTCCGTAAGCTATTTGAGGCAGAGGCTGTCACTACCTATGTGTTTATGCAGTGCCTTGCATGAAGGCTGACAGCTCTAGGTGCCATTATAATCAAAGGGGGTGGGGGGATTTTTAAGGCGCTAAGGAAAACGAGGCATTCACCTCTACTGACATTCAATAGGCTTTGAGTACCTTTCTCCCCTTTGAAAAATCTACATTTACAAGTATAATAATTAAGATGTCTGTCATCACCAAAACATCCATTGTTAAAATATGACGCAGCCTCCAAGTAGGGAAAACCATCATTTAGAGCAGAGTCACTAACAAAAAGCATTTTATATTTCAGAAGCACTAAGATCTCATTTGTCTAAAATCACGCACAACAGTATTCAACATACTTTCTGGAAGTATCATGTCTATCTTGTATCATATATTGCATTAGTTAGATATCTGCTGAGAAACACACACTCCATCAATTTAAGCACTAACATTGTAGGTTTTTTTAAAAGAACATTTCCTATAAATAGAGATTTAAATGATCTTCTTTAAGTATTGTAATCTTTAATTGAATTCCATACCCCTGCAAATGGAGCAAACAATCTCTGACTGATTAGATCATTTGCTTCTATTCTATTTCAGACAGGCACTGGTTTGCAGTAATGTAAGGTTTTTTTCATTAGCAACTGCTGTTGAGCTGTGTATTTTCTTCAGTAACCTAATTAATGCTGGAAAGGTAACTTTTCTTCTTGTGCATTACAGTATGTCAACGTAGTTGATGCTCTTGCAGGGGTTATGTATAAATAAAAATAAGAAAAAAAGCAAGGACAAAAATGAAAGGGAACGGAGAAATTAAAAGTAGATTTTTCCATGAGATTGTGAGTGCCTTCATCTCCCAGTGACATCAAGATGGAAAGTGATTACTCAGCACCCTGCAGGACAGACCCGTGGGACTCCTATGGGGTCACTGGCACAGAAATTATTACATGCGCGGAGAATAAGAAAACAGGTATTAATGAAGAAAAGAAATTACATCCTTAATTTGATTTGGTAGCTTCCTAGTTCTGAGGCTTTTTGTATGAATAACATAGCATCCTGCAGAAAAATTTCAGCTTTGACTTTGGGATGTTATCAATCTCCACAAATCAAATCACAGGCCTGGTTGCAAACTGCGTTCCAGTGCAGTCCCTGACTAATTAAGTGTATAGTCATAATGACAACACAGATCCTACCAGGCAGGATGTTTAGACGTAGCTGAAGGAAACCACTGTGTATTATTAATGGCAAGAAGGACTCAGTTATAGACTCAAGATGCCATGCGCTGTAATGGCATTAACGCTGAACCCTTTCCTCAGAAATGTTGATTTCAGGCTCTTCGACACAGAAATATTCCTACCAAGTTCTTTCACATGGGCTGCATCGCATACTCGCACCAGCCAGGGTAACAGGTGAGAGAGGCTGATCTAAACCTTCACCTTCAGAACGTGCTTTGGTGAGATGCTGTGCACCTCTGGATGCTCCTGGAGCTTGCCCAAGGCTTGTGACGGTGGGACATCAAAAAGCAGGTGCTCATGGCATTGTAGTGCAGCCAGCTCAGCCAGGAGGGGAGGAGGGAATGGCACAGTTGCATTAAGGTCACTCTGCTCCAGTGGGAGCGAGGTACTCTAAAAAAATTGTGTAGATGCTTTAATAAAGTCGGTAAAGGCCACATCTTATTTCAGGCACCAGTCTAGAAATGGGAGCTCTTTGGAAGATCTTTTTGCCTAATTGTCTGTTTCCCCTCTTCAGAAAAAATTATACCTCACCATAGTTATTAGCTTAAGAAACTTTTTTTCTTCCACAAATATGCCATTGGAACACCTCAAAAAGAAAAATCTCAGTGGCTAGACATCCAAACAAGCGAGTAAATCATACTGGGGAATATTCCTGGAAACTGAGGCCAGCTGGCAAAGCAACTATACCAGTAAACTCCCATCAGCCACAGATCATGCAAGGTGCCAACTGGGAATGGTCCCTGTGATGTTCTACCTGTCAACTTGTGCCTGGAAGTTACCTGAGGGAGTGGCAGAGGCCAAAAGCATTCTCAGAACTGTTAGAACAGTTTAACTTAGTTTAAAATTTTAATTTAGTAGCATTAATTCAGGCCAAATTCTTCCACACTGTGAGGCTGTCCTGCACTTTTTAGATGCATCTTCCTCTGTGTAAATTTGATGAAGTCTTACATTGCATTGCTGCAAAATATTGAGATCAGACTAGCTGGATAATAAAGTGGGATATATTATTTAAAACAGTATTAATAACAAAGAAAATGTATTGCCTATTTAATAAAAACACTGTAGCTTACTACAACAATCACTGAAAGAACTGCAAGCTATGATCTACAACGATGCCATTTTTGGAGGCAGCTGGTTCCATGGATCTCTAGTTGGGTTTTAAGTTGCCCCCTCTTTTTTTGTTTCCCTTTGAATTCTCATGCGCTTTAAATAAACAAGGAAAATGCATAAAACCTGTGTTTGTTTGAAAACACAAGTCCAAATGGTTATTTAAAACCTCACTTTTAACTTAAACGTTCTGCTTCAGTTTATGAAATAATAGTTTTTACATCACTGTAGTTTTCAGCCCATAGTATAAAGTGTACAAAAATACTACAGACAGAAAAGCTGAAGCGTGGAGTTTGATGCCCTGATCAAATTCAAACTGTGAGTTGAGGTTTCACACAGAAAACAGGCAACTTGACCTCAGCCTCCCAGTCTAATCAGCACGTTCGCTTCCATTCTTGAGAAAATTAACCTCATTCATCACGTTGTGCTCCTGTTCCTCCCTACGGCTCGTGACACTTTCTTTGCTCTTTGTCCTACTTCTGGATCTCGGAGCGCAGCTGTCATGGCTTGACGGCACAGTGCAAGCACGTGACCCAAGTGAACATACGAAAAGCTTTTAGCAGTGTACCTTTGGTTGGTTTTGGTTTTTGTTTTTGCTTTTTAAAGACAGAATAAATATAAAAGAATCTGCCCTGCCACAGAAATGTCCTGGTAAGTTTTAGGTTTTTGAAGCACAAAGTCTGAATGCTGTCACTCAGGCTATCCACAAGATGAAGGTACTTAATTCACTCACCTGTTTTTTTCCCCCCTCCTTTTTCCAATAATTAAATTCCCCCCCCCGTTATATAGAGATCCTGACAAAACCTGAAAGCTACTAAATATATCACTAAATTCATGAGATGCAAATATCCTCAAGAAACACTAAACAACAGCCTCTGACTTGGATCCTGAGTCTCCCAGGGTGCAGAGTGCTCTTAAATCCCTCTTGCTGCCACTGCCTCTTATGAGGAATTCTGCCCAAGACAATCAATCGTGGGACAAGAGAAAGTGCTAAATCCCTCTTTTCCAGCCTCTTCCAACTTTTTGTCTTCACACCTCCTTCCTGTTCCCTCTTCAAACTGGGTGTCTCTTCTCTATCTCATGGATAAAGTCACCATTTCATTATCTGTAATTCCAGACATCCTGCATTCCTACACTGAAAATAATCAATATAAGCCATCAAAGGAAGAAACAGTATTTAAAAATATGCACCACTACAAAGACGGATGACAGGGCAATAAAACTGAGCACAAGAAAAATCTGATCTGGTAATTTTGACTACCGTAAAACAGCAGCAAAGTCCTCAGTTTCCCTCTAGAAGCTGATCAACACTGCTTCCATGAGCCATGTATGGTACAGAACTTTTATCTGTAATTCATGCATTCCTTCAACAGGAACAGTTGCATCCGCAGAGTGAACATGATATACAAAGCCACACTCAAACATGAGAAAATATTTGCAAAAAGCGAGGAAGCGAACTAACCTGTCCAATAGGTTCTTTTGTCGGGGTCTTTCCTCTTCTAGCGGTGCTCGTGGCCAGAGTGGTGGTTGTTTCCATGACTGACGTGGACATCTCAGACTGCATCGCTGTGGCTGTGGACTCAGTTGTCATAGAGGAAGGCACTTCACCAACAAGTCTCACATTTCCTTCTATCACGATGTTGGCATCATTTTCTGCTGCCATATTCAGAACTTTCAAGCCATTGTAGTAAAGACCAGAAAGCTGGCCTTGGAAAGGATGGCCACGTTCCTTGCCTCCAATTTTTATGGTTGCTTGGCTATTGAAGATTGTGAGCTGACGCCCTGTAAAGATAATATTATATACATGCAAAAATGTTGACTGTGAACACTATACTCTACACGAGTGATAACAGATTTTCATGGGGTGAATAATGAGAGCA
Organism: Burhinus oedicnemus; assembly: GCA_008921705.1. NCBI lineage: Eukaryota > Metazoa > Chordata > Aves > Charadriiformes > Burhinidae > Burhinus > Burhinus oedicnemus. Next base: position 8,082 of record VFFE01007960.1, read on the forward strand.
ATAAACTATAAGAAAAGGATTTGACTCATAATTCATTGCTTTTTAATGAGGTGTCCATGAAATGCATAAATTTTGAGAGCATTTGCATTTTTCTTAATTTGCGACGTTTTGGGATTTTTTTTTGCTAAAAGGCCAATCAAATATATTTGCAAATGTGTTTAGCACTACAAATGATACCCCTCTCCCTTTTACCTGAAAACAGTGTTAGGCTTTTTGGTGTGTGTCAATAATGCCAGGTTTCTAATTCCTCAAGATTATTTTTTCTTCAAGTCTGCCAACATTCCAAAGTTTTTTCCACCCAATACAGCATAGGGCCTATAGCTTTAAGTATGTACATGTGAGATTATGTATGTATAGACATATACAAATATGTATATACACACAGAGAGAGTTTATATATATGCCAACAAGTCACTAGGTTCAGTGAATTTTAAAGAATAAGTTATGCAGTAATCTGTCGTATTTCTATGTAAGTGAATAAAATATTTACATTTTTAATTGTTTCCTTTTTGTATTTAAATGTTTATTTTCCTTCCACATCCACACTGAAAAGAAACACATGGTTCACACTGAGTATCTCAGAGGCAGATTCAAAAATAGATGTCTGATTGGCTTTCAGCAAGGCTATCAATTAAAATAAAAGATTTTAGATGTAAAAGCGGCTTCAGAAATGATACACATACCGATGGAGAAATCATGGCACATTTCCATTAAACAGAGAAATCCTCAGCAACAGAACCACTCTTAGTAAATAGAATAGTCACTTTAGCAGATTGGTTTCTGCTCACAAAAAGCATGCACACAACTTTAAGTTCTGTTTTAATTAGTGTTTGTTCCAAAATCCCCTTAGAAGGTTGCAAACGTTAAAGGGACTTCATTTTGATTGGCAATTCATATTGCCCACTATTTAAGATACCTACAGTTTAAACAAAATTTTTTTCAGGACCATGATGAAGATATCGTAACTACATATATTTTTAGTTAATAATTTAGATGCTGGAACATGTAATATAATCTATGAATGATTTATAATTTTTGGTTAATGTTTGCTATGAGTACCTTCATAGATTGAGTTAGTGGATTATATTTAACAGTCCCTTTAACCTTAAGTTAACAGGGTAAGATTATTAAACAGCTGGTACTTCTAGAAATGTATAGAAATTATTATACAAGGTATGCAAATATTACTCTATATTTTACTTTTTAAAATTTGTTTTTAATTTAGTTTTACTGAAATTTATTTTTTATGTTTATTAGTGTTACAATGAAGTACTACTTGGTTATGTTCAAATTATTTTTTTATTTGAAGTTTTAATCAATGTTTTTTACCTTTGTCGAGTAGCCATTCATCAACTACTCGACCAAGTCGATATGGAATTCGCTGTCTAGCAATCGCCAGGCGCTCGTTATCATTGTTTCCTTTAAAGTTTAAAGAGACATTTCATTGGTTAAAATCTGTAAGGTCAAAGGTTAAAAGTTAATACTTAAAGCTTGAGCTATACAGTTGCCACATGATTTTTTGAAATTTGGAATTTTAAAAAGTGCTACCTAGAACATTTCATGGTTCAGACTTTTCATTCATTCATTTATTTTATTTTAGCAAACAAAATTATTCCTATGTTAATTGAAAATTAGAAATCTGCATTTGAGCTAGGTTATTAAACTTATGTTATAGACAGACCCAAAAAACAAATTTAAACATCATCGAATGGCTTTACAAAAAATGATCGTTGACCTCAGGGTTTTGTCTTTTTTGATGTTTCTTATTAACTAGTTAAACATGTTCAGGTGAAACAGGTTTAAGTTTTCAAAAGACATCCAACCTCTCACTCCAGGTTAGTCATTTAAAGAAGACGACGACCACAACTCTTAATCACCGTCTAAGGCACACTTACTTCTGCTGTCTAGAAATAGACCTGCTGTAACTTAATTCCTAGTCAGAAAAAATACATTCTTATTCACTTCATTTAGATAAATTCCAGAGATTCAAATATATGGTACAGAACAGACCAGGGTATTCATCGTTCATACATTCTCATAGGACACATTGACAATGTCTTGAAGGAACACCAAGGCTTTGACAAAAGTGACTTGCTGAAAGGTAGCCTGGTTCTGAAACGTGGAAGCGCTTTAAAATTTAGCAAGAGGCCATCTGTAGTGGGGTTTCATAAGTTAAGAACCAACCAGAACTCAGCAATGCAAAACACAAACTTGTCATATTTGCAAATCGTATCTATTCTTAGTCTCTGCAGAGATCTTTGATTTCTTTAAATAAAACAATGAAATAAAACAGTCTGGTACAGTCAGAAAAATATCAGACAATGAGGAATAATTAGCAAATCACTTTTAATATTTATTTCTAATTATAGCTTTTTGAGTTTGAATGATATAGGCGTGACCCCTCAGAAAACCATGTCTTCTACTTAAAACTTTTCTTAGGAGAATGGTAAACCCAAATATTTCCTTCAGTGTACAGGGTTTTGGTGGCAGTAGTATTTTAGACCAACAATACCTTTTTCTTCCATTGTATTGGTTCGTATTATAAAGAACCTGAGAGATAAGAAGAGTCAGATGAGTAAAAAGCAGTCATTCCTAATTCAGGTCTGAATCGAAAGGCAATCTTACTAGCTCAAACGTGCATACTGTCTTTGACTTCAAAACCCACCAACAAACCAAGTCCTATGTCTGCAGTAGAAATGTAAATACAGGATGCAGAAGCCCACGTAGTGCTCAGAAATTCATTTTCTTGAGCTAGAAGGATCCTACTGCTAATTATCAAACCAAAGCATTATCCAAATTCAGAAAACCAATGTTCTAGTTTGTCAGACAATTATCCCCACTATCAGCATCACAAGCCATAACAGGCTTGCAGGGAAGAATCAATACCACAGGCCCCAGAAATAGCAAGAGCAACAGCTTCTGCGCCAAAAACCATGGTGGTTTTACGCAGATATTTATTTGGCATTGACATGAACTGCTACTTTCCATGTTTCATGTCTCCCTCATTTGGTTTAGCACAGACATAGCTCACTATGCCAAAAGCTGATCTATTTTCTTTTCAGAGGATGTCCTTTTCCTATTCACTTTCCAATGTAAAATCATAGAACGGTTTGGGTTGGAAGGGACATTTGGAGATCATCAGTCCAACCCCCTCTGCCATGGGCAGGGACATCTTTCACTAGATCAGGTTGCTCAAAGCCCATTCAACCTGACCTTGAACACTTCCAGTGATGGAGCATCCAGAACTTCTCTGGACAGCCATAGAAATTGGTTCCGCAACTTCTCTGGGCAAATATGCTGTGTGAACTTCTATATGCATGTCAACATTAAAAAGCGCATGGGTGTATATATTGAAATATATACATTTTTTTCATATGTATCTTTTGCTCTATTCTCAACTTTCAGAAACGTCCTCTGTAAAGCAATATTTTACTGAAACTTTCATTTTTCTGCCTTTCCAAGAAACTGAAAATTTAGAATAAAAGGCACTCTTGTGATGTTGTAGGAATACAGAATATCTTAATTTTTTTTTCCTGTTATGATCTTTAAAATTACTGCTTTTCATCTTGAGCTCCTTCACTTACAACAAACTTCTTGTAATTAGATGGAAATTTAAGAATTACAGGAAAAATATGAGAAATGTCACACGATCAACATGGGAACAAAGATAAGTAGTGTGGATCCTCCACATTTCTGTTCTGGATTTGTATCTTGTATTAAAAACAAAATATATATATATATACACACACAAACCAGTGAGTTAATAATTTATATTCCCTGACAGCCAGTTACTTTTAACACTTATGTTTAGCTTTTCAGTAAGATGTTTCTGCAGTTTTTATTGAGGCATTTAGTTGATTCACTGAATAAGTGACAGAACGTCCTATTTCCAAAAGGTTTCCTTAACTTAAAACAAATGAATCATGAGGTTTTGTTGCTGCTGGGTATGGTTGGTTTTTTTGTTATCTATATTTAAAAAAAAAAGGGGGGGGAAATTCTTCTATGTCATTTATAAGAAAAGGCTAAATTGTTCAGAAGAGGTTTGCGGGCATAAGGAATCTATTAACGCAGTAGAAAGAAGTCTCGTGGATGTAGATCATCATTCACTCATCAGATTCACGTGCTGTTACTCACTGGATGCCTTTCATGAACAAATCCTCCCTAGACCTCAGAAGAAACGTAGTCATGTCAAAATGAACCACCGTTCACAACTGCCTGTGTTGGGAAGGCATTAAACTCTATGTTGTTTATTCAACCAGTGGGTGTAAATTGGTAGAAGCACCCTCTGCAGTCACCAGTCTGGATCCCTAATGGTATGGCATCTCTCTACTGTAATTCCATTACTAACACAGGATTTATCCTAGACAAGGTTTGTTGCTGCCTCTATTTTCACTACTTAGCAGCTGCTCCAGGACATCTCTATGGTGATCATGGAAACTCCTCTGTGAATTAACAGCATAAATTTAGTCTTGGCCAGCTTATACATTTCTTTGAATTATTTAATTAAAAAGTCCATGCACTATGTACATTTTTTGAGAATATTGCACCCTATTATAATGTGATTCTATTTATAAATTATGTTTTATACTAACTGCAGCAGTCTTGCACCTCTGGGAGCAAAATACAAATGAAAAGCAAGGAAATAACCATTTGATTTGTAAAGGTCACACGAAAAAATAATTGCTGATTACATTAGCCTATCCCCTATCAGAGGAAAAGTGCATTGTCAAATGCATCTCAATTTGACACTATTACATTAGCTTAAATTCTCCTAGTATATATAATGTAAATGGAAAGGCTAGGGGGAAATGGTGTGGAATTTAGCCAGACTTAGTGTCAAGGAGAAAACGTAGGTTTAGTAATGATGAACCTAGTAGACACATAGGTAACTTAACAACTACTTAAACCAAAAAATAAAGTAGCAGTGAAAATATTGGAAACAACATTAAAAGCAACAAACACCCTAGTATTACATCATGCAAAACACACATCTTTTTACTAACTGCTTCTGCCTAAACAGCTGGTTTGGGTCATATACTCAGCTACAACGAATCTGGACAGCCCCACTGAATTCAGTAAAACTACAGGCATTCACTTCATCTGGTAATATTATCCCCAGCAGGGAAAACGTAAATGCCACGTATTGTTTTTCTCAGGAGTATTCAGTGCATATTTTCATGCTTCCTTTATTTACGCTTGTTTTGACCAATATGGTGAACCACAAGGAACTTCTTCAGTAAAAACACTTCCAAGAAGGTTAATAAATATTTTCATACTCTAAATAAACCTGCGGCTTTGAGATTTTATTTCTGTTACCTGTCTGAAAGATTAAGTGCTCTGGCAGGCATGCTTTTCAACCGTAATTCATAAAAAACAACTGATATGCCTAAACTCTAATTGTAGACAGCTATGTGACTACCCAGCACAACACTTCCTGGCTACATGGCCGAGATTTCTTTGATTAAAAAAGCTGGGTAGAAATGATTCATTCAGGATGTGCACCGTGACATTGTCTAACCTGATTGAATTCTAGATGGCTTCATTCTTCTGCCAAATAGATAATATTTTGTCACAACACCGTGTTAATTCTGTACGGGCAGAAAGGCTTCAAGGGAATAACAGTAATTCCATAGACTCAAGGTAAGCAGAGAGGAGCAGCAAAGGTCAAATCTTTGAGTCGGAGCTAAATCTCGTGGCAAGATTGAGAAGAAGCAGTCCAAAAAAACTTTAATCATACCTTTATATCTATAGGTCAGCTGGGACAAACCAACTATGTGAACTTCACTAATATGTATTTTATCCCTCCTGATTTATTATATTGTCAGTGCTGGAGTGTAATTCTATTTTGTTCTCTGAAATAAAGGTGTCAGTTATTGATGTGAAATAGCAGCATCCTTGAAAGAGAATAAGTAAGAAGGTTGAAAATCGAGAGTCTGTGAAGAACAACCTAGACTAGAGAATATCTTCTTTGAAAGAAACGCTTTAACAGAATACAAATTCGCCTTGTTAGTCTCAGTGATCTGCTAGGGAAATAAATAACCAAGTGATGAAACCAAGGTCTATATCCATTTATAAACCCCCCCTCTCCCTAGTTTTGCTCATCATGATCTTGACACTGCTGTTTCTGAATCATGACTCCCCTGACATCCGCGAGAGGAAGACGGAGACCCATATCATTCCTCCAGATGCAGTCAGGGATGAAACCTGATTGAAGCGCCTGCTACACGGCATGGGAGGAAGCCGCAGCAGCTCTGTGGTACAGGGGCAAACAGTCTGCATAGCGTCTCACGTGGCCAGGCTAGGAAACGAAAGTGTAATCTCGGTAATGGCCCATCCTAAAGTAATTCGAATCATCTATTACCGTGCACACACACTTGTGTATACAAATATATATTTATGTTGGAATAAACTGGAGATGCAAAGACTGTGGTCTAAAATTTGTACAACAGATGATTTTGCACGTGCAGCTTGCCTCTTCCCAGCAAATGAGTGAGTGATATTTTAAGTGCTGCCAATTGCAAGCACAAACTTTTACATGACTTGCACATAGTTTTGTCATGCTGGTGCTCACACTGGCTCCATGCCTTGGCCATAGGTGGATGCTTTCAGTATCACCATAGTCGCAACGTAAATTGATGTTAACAATACAATAGATTCAGACCGTAATGCATTTTGAATAGCCAATATACAGACATACTCTAAAGCTATATTAAGATTCAAATTTAAATAATCTTTAACCATCATCTGAGGAATTCAGTGGCTGTGTCTACATTGCTCTGTTTGACCAAAGACCCCTTAGAGAAAGGTCACTCAGGCTAGGGCTCCCCACCCACATGTATGCCGCAGACCCAGAGTATGTTCCCAGACTTTCCATGCATGATGATGAGGGTGTGCTAGGGCATAACCTTAAGCTGCCATTGCCGACCTCTAGCAAGTCTTGCTCCTAAATAATCTGCAGCACATCCCATCATCTGATCCTGCCTGTTGCCTTCATAAATAGCCCTACGGTTACCTGCAAGCATCTTGTCCTCAGTAGCCATCAGTAAGATTGCCATTATGCCCGCAAACACAAGATCACCTTTTCCATCTCAACCTCCTGGGTCCAGGATATACAAGCATGAGACTGAGTTGGATGGGGCAGAGGACAAGAGGTCCAGGTCCACCCCAGAAAATCACTGTGTTTGTAGGGGACTCTGACACTGCTCCAACACAGATTTTTGCTGATTGCTTACAGACTTGGCTATCTGGTATTTCATCCAGGAATGAGAAAGTTCTGAATGGACCAGATAAAGATGCGTGTCTTTTTCTGTTGCTAAAATATGACAGCTCTACCTGTTACAACGCGTGGGATGATGAGTTGGGAGAGATGGAGGAGGATACAGTGGTCAGCCTTGAAGACTATTGTACAAGGAGTTACATATCCAGAAGGCTGATTTGGGCCTCCTCCAGTGTCCAAAGGGAAGGCAGACACACAGTTCTAGGATGTGTATTTTTTCCCATTGGACATCTCGAACAAACCTTACTGTCAGCTTGGTGAGAAGATGAAAGTGCAAAGAAACTCTAAAGCTAGAGAAAGAACCCGTAGCAAATAAGTAATGAGTGCAACTCTACAATCCCTTACCTTATTCCAGAAGAGCTAACCTATAAAAAAAAGAAACCACCATGAGGTACGACTTCTCCAAACTTTAAAGTGTCAAACCTGGCAAGTTCATACTCAATGACCGTAACATAATATGGTCATTTTCACCTTACAGGGACTCCCAAATTCCTTATAATGAATATTAGGTATCCCAAGAGGATGTTCTGCTCACAGAGTGACTGACAGCAGCCTTCATAGCAGAGTGAAATAGTTCAACGGTGGCTTATAACACTGCTAGACACAAAGCAAAACTTAGGTTGCCTTAAAGAAGAATCCAATTATCAGATTTATTGGAAGATATGTCAGTTGCTTCCCATTCCACTGACATTACGGACTGTATCAAAACATCTTGTGTTCACCTGTAAGCTCCTTCTTTCATGCTTGCATATTAAACAAACTAAATCATATTTTTACAACTTTCTACAGGATAAACCTGAGAACTCTCATTAACCTCTCAGGGAGATCTGAACCTTCACTTAAAATCAACTACCTTCCACCCTGTTTTGTTTTTGATTATTTTTCACTGGATTAATTAGTAATTAAATGAATAGTGTGCTCTTCCTGACTCTCCCTTCCTCGCTATAATGCAATATCTGTCTCAGTTTGTGCTGCGTTGGATTGCTTACTTTGAGAGATTGGTGTATTATATCAAAAGCAAGCAAGAGAAGATGAAAAGCAACAAGAAGGAGATAAGAAAACATAGGACTTGTCTGATAAATTAAAGGTCATATTTTGTTATCGGGAGTTTTAAAAAGATCCTTTATACTGCCTGTGCAGCATTTAAGGAGCTAATATTGTATGGCTGCTGCTAAAATAGGCAAGAAAATTGATAGAAATCATTAAAGAGGAAGATTAAAGTATAAAAAATGAATTGTTGTAAGCACAGTACCTTGCCCCACATCACTCCAAGAGTGACATTTTGCAGTTCTCCAAGGTAAAAGGACTCTGAACTGTTTCTAAATCTTAATGTCACAGCATTTAAGGTTACTTTTCCTATAGAAATTTAACCAGAAGTTGACTGTAAGCTGTTTCTTATTCAATAGGTTTTCAACTGCTGGAAAATGGAGAATATTTCAACCTACTGTATCTAAAATTAGCTAGGTTTGAGATAGCAACTACTGAATGCGTTCTTCTGACTTTTGCCCAGGTAGCAATCTGGATGATCTTAATTTCATGTTAGCACAGAGCTGCTATATAGAATGTCTCTTGACAGAAATAATATTCACGTTATATAAATGAACGATGGCAGATGGAAAATACTGTGCTCAGCTCTTATTTTAAATTTCTATTGGTCTATAACCCCATGAGTATCCAGTATTCAGGTAGAAGCCATTGATAAGGAAGGTCTTATTAACTATGTGCAAGCCTCCTAATTAAGTTTAATCACACCGCAAGTCCTGAGGACGGAATAGGACAAACTGTCAAGAGGTCATTGCTCATATCATTGCATTTTATTGTAGTCAGTGTAAGACTTTGGGAAATTCTATAAATTTTTTTCATATATTATTTCTGGACCATTTGCAACATTAGCAGTTATCTGAAACGATTGAAAAAAAAAATCTTCTGGGGTTAAGTTCTGCTCTTGGTTATGTGATTTATAAGTGAAAATAGAGTTTGGCCTTCAGTTGTGATCACCAAAGCCACCGCAATTGAACTGCTCTAGCAGACTGTTTGGAGGCAATGCAGGGTGCAGCGAGGATAATTTCATGCTCATTACATGACCAGAGACATAAAAAAAATGTAAGAAATCCAAGGCAATCAGCATCAACCCTCATCAAGAGCACACAGGCTAACTTGACTGCAACTGCAAATATTAGAAATGTTGATTTCCTGTTCTTTCACGAAGCATGAAAATGCTAGATTTAACCACCACTGTGCCCCAGAGTCTTGGACCGTACAGGTACTTTGTCACACTCACTACATCTGCCGAGGCTGCGTCAGCTCGTTCTCCTAGGGATATGCATGAGTACATACAAGCCAATGGAAACAACAAAAGTGAGGTCATTATTTGGACATGTCTTTGCCAAGCTAAAGAAACCAAATGCACCCATACAGATAGAAAATGGCATTTAAGAGATAAAAATCTGTTCTGTGTCAGCAGTGCGGCAAAAAAAGTAGCCCTTGGCCAAAGCAAGCTCCAGACTTTCAGTTCTGTCTAAAAGTGGCATTTCAATTTGTGTACTTATGCCTTGCAGACATTTTACTATAAAAGAATAATCTATTTCAAATGGAAAGGTTTAAACTTGTACACATAGGGGGTTTTTTAACGCTTTTGGCAAGACATAGAAACAGAAACTGTAAATAATAGAAACAGATGCTCACTGAGATAAAAGCAGAGGAGTGCTTTAGGACTGCAGAACTATAATGAGCAGTCCACCACGCAATAGCATAATGGCCGTGGGTAGACTCCCAGCAGTGATTTAGTTTTATCTGTTAAAAGGTGAAATATTCCGATTCCGTAATTACATCATTTTTAAAAAAAGCTTTACTAATATTTTCCACATAACTTAAGCTGTGCTACGTAGCACATCACTGTAACTTTTATGAAATACAGCTCTTTTATTAAAAATCTGCAAAGTGTTTCCAATTAGCTAAGTATTTCCCCTTGTGATTATTTCACCTCAGTTTTTTTGTATAGTCTAACTGAGAAGACTGGGAATTATTGTGAAACATTTTATTTTGCTTTGAGATTCTGATTTTGGAGAAAATTGAAAAGTGCATTGCTTAAATCCTCTGGATTTCTATGACCAAAACTTCTATAGTTTCCTTCTTTTATGATTTAGGAAGTTCTCAAGAGAGGGAAAAGATGGTTACCAGAAAATATTTATCACTTTCCTGAAATCTGTGCTTCATGACTTCTTGTATACTCTGTGTAAAAATGGGAGAAAGACCCACAGCTGAATAAAGCACCTATAAGGGGGGATAGGTGTGAGAAAGGCTGTCAGTGTTGTCACCAACCACTCCTATAGAAAGTCCATTTCAGTGCACCCTATTCTGCAAAAGCACTTACAGACACGTTAAACATCAACCACAGAAGCAATTCTTGAGTGCCCTGCTAAATCATCGCCTGAAAAGGCCTTTGAAGCTACAGATCTCTTCTTGGATGTTTTCAGGTGACAGCTGGTGTCAAGGTAGCCTTGGGCAACTAGAAGAGAAAGCCACTGACTCCAACGCCAGATCTAACATATGGATCTGACCTGCACCAGCTAAATCAAGATATCCCAATTTTTTCAGCTCTTGCCCAGAACACACTTTCATATGAGTAGCTACTCTGCTAACAAGGTCACGTTTTAGATGGACAGTGCAAAGCTGGCAGCTAACTTTTGTGTAGGTCTAAATTTATTGGCTTGATTTTCAGAGTTAATCTGAGTTGAAACACCAGAATGAAAAAACAATCAATGTTGAACTATTTAAGTGCATATGAATTTGCAAGGAAATATGTAATCGCTAGTCAACTGTCAATATGTTTAATTTTTCATTTTCTTTTACAAAAATCCGTTTGCTGATGCAATATGCAGAAAGTAGATTCTACCACTTCGAAACACTTATGAAATGTTAAACGGGGAAAAGACCAACTTTTGAAAGAACATAGCTCTGCTAGCACAATTTACATATCCACTTTTTCTCAGGAAACCACTTGACCTTTTAAAAACATACTGAAACTCACTATGTTGAAGAAATTAGATAAGGATATTATCATCTTTCCAGCTTTATGAATTCTAGTAGCTTCTGTAACACAAAGCACTAATGCATTATTAAAACATAATGCAATACGCTATTTAAATGATTTTTATTTTTAAATGACAGTACTGAGAATGATGAAGTATTAAATAAACATCTAATTCTAAGCAGATAATTCACTAACAGCTAAAATGTGCAGATGGCTTACTAATAAAATATAATGCATTCCATTTTAATATTTTGAAGAAAAAATTCAGGACTCTAAGAAGGAAGGACTACATCATTCCATCAATCCACTGTCCACCATCACCCATGAAAATACTGCCATGGAATCAACAGATTAGATGGGAAAAGAAAACTGCCTACCGTCCTTGCTTTTATTAGTACGTGTATGGATTTGCCACTGCTTCCAGAGTAGAACACTAGAACTTAGGAACAAACTGTCATGGCTAAGGCTGAAGTAAATCCAATTAAGATTAAAATATGTCTAACTGCCAGGATGTATTGTTACCATCAGTAAAGCACAAGGCTGAAACACGGTTCTGACAAAGATTGGAATAACATCCTGGTTTGTTTTCTGCACAGAACATCCATGGTGGTCATGTCCACAGAGCGATGGCAGGTAAGGAACGCGTACAGACAGCAGATTATTTTTGACAGACTCTTGCAACATGGCTCATCTCTCCAGCTCAGCTGGAAAGGCTGTACACAGGCTTAGTCCGTGGAATGCTCCGCAACTACAGTTAGCTACTGGAAAAAATACATGTAACAAACTGTGAGATATCAGATAGAATGGCTAAGCAAGCAGCTAGCTAATAATCATTTTCCTAGCTACCAGGATTTATGGATGTGTAAATATACAAAGCTGAGGAAGAGAAAGATAAATGATATGTTAGGATTGGGATAATATTTTCAGTATTCTCTTTCTGCTCTTTTGCAAGCACATTCTCAGTTTAATGCAACAGGACTGATATATTTAAGGCATTGTATAGCTGCTGTGCAACACAGTAATATTTCTGGACATAGAAATTATTTCTGGATATAGAAATTATACCTGGAAACATTCTTTTTTCTGGTATGATTTGGTTAATTCCTGGAAAAGTATAGCTATACTGCATTAAGAACAAAATGCTAGCATAGCACTTAAATATTCTTATCTTGATAGTGCACTCCTAATATGGACCATAGGTATAATCTGATCTGCGTATCACAGGATACGGAATATTGAGCCACTTGATCCTGTATTCAGCCATAAAACTATTGTTTGGTTAATGACACACAGTAAAGGAAAATCTTTCAGCAGTGAATTCTAAGGCTCACTGTTGAAATCACGTGCTCTATTTCTTGCATGAATTTCTTAGTTCTGGCTATGGTTTTCTAGGAATAGCTAAAGAGCACTATAAGCATCTAGTGTTTTCTCCCCTTGAGAGCAGTTATACTGTAATCAAGTCGCTGCTTAGTTTTCTTTCTGACACTATAAATCAGTTGACATAGAACCTCTTTTGGGCTCTTGTTACACATTCTCCGATTTTTTTCCATAGAACCACAGACCCCAGGTACAGACTTTGATACCTGTTCCAGAGCTGGCTTCAAAGTGCTGTCAAGGGTGGTAAAATCCTCCCCAATTCTTACATTTTAGCCTTTTGTTCCCACAAAGCAATTTCCGTGAACTCCTTTGCCACAGCGTCACATGATGTTTCATGTGGAGCAACCAGAAAGATGAGACCCCACAACTGCCTTCTTGGAATTACACGTGTCCAGGACATTGTCTACATTGCTGTAACCTTCGCTCTTCGCTTTGACCCATACCTTGGCACTTAGCGTTGCTGCATTCTAACTTTCTTTAAATCCTCCTGGCTTCCCTAGTGATCCTGTTCACACACCACAATTGCCGTGCCCTCGCTATTATTTATTTTTTAATCTTTGTAACAGCCACACATCAGCAGTGATGACTTAACGCAGACTTCCAGGCCACTTATGAAAGTGTTAAATATTTTTGAGCCCAGTACAGAACGCTGTAAAACCCCACTGGACGTGTTTCCAGTCAATGAATGCTCCTCACTGCTACCTATTTGTTGTATGCAATATAGCATTTATTACCTCAAGCTGACTAATGAAAAATTAACTATAATCACTGCTCATCACTTTTATGAAGAGTATCCATCAGCTTTGGGACTGACAATGAGATGCGTGGCTGTGATATGCAGGCTCCCCAAAGTCACTCCAACACCAAGCACATTGCAGTGCTGCAGCTCTATGGATGGTAATTTGGCTCGTAAAGGACGATTTACACACACAGGATACCTACGAGCACCAGAGAAGTTAAAAAGGGGAGGAGGAACCCTGAAACTGAGGCTGAAAGATCTCTGTCCAAATCCTTCCTGTGTACCTTATCCTACCACAGCTTTTTGGAATTGATGGTGCAGCCGTAGCAGTGTCTTCAGTCTAAGTTTGTATTTTAGTTCAGCCAAAACCACACATGAATTTGCATGAGGGAGAACTACAGGACTAGGACCCTAAACTGAGATGTTCAAGCATCCTTTGGTTGAAAATTGCTGAGGCAATTGCTGTGCTCTGAAAATGAGACCTTATTTTCAAGATTTAGCCCTAGACTCAGCTGCAGTTAAACTTTTAGTACCGTTTGTTCTTTTGAAAAGGGCATATTTATTCTACTCTCCCCATTGTGCAACTGTAATTTTAAAATTTTAAACTGTTAATGCCTGCCAGTTCTGTAAAACAGGAAAATCAAAATTGCCTTTATATATACTTAACCCTGGCAACATTGTGATTCATTTCGTTTTTTAATGTCCACTAAGCTCGATGCTGAACCAGAAAGGCCATTTAACTCCTTAGGAATAGTCCACGGAGGAAAAAGAACCCATTCACATCTCAATTAAACCGATTTGTAAAAGCATAATTTCACTGCCTTTAATTCAGTTAACTTCTGCTTGTAAGGGGCTGAAATCAGATGCCGTTCACAATGTTTCGTGCTTCTGATACCGTGCTGGATGTTCAACTTCTGCCTCAAAGTTATTTGAAATGGTGTACGCAACAGCATCTGGCTCTTGTAAAGCTCATAAGGGTTCTAGGTTATATAAATCATACAAGCTTTTTGGTCTTTTTCTGCCAGGTAGGACAGACTGCAAAAAAGACTCTCTGGTCTAGCTACGCCTTGCTAGGCTCAAGGTAACTCTTTGAACACTCCTGGAACACTCTGAACTTCCTTTTAAATGCACGATACAATACAACAGTCCTGGAGAATTGGTTACAACCACGTTGCCGTTAATCAGAAATCCAAAGTATTAAAGAAAAAGTTGTTTTGCGAGCGTGGGCACTGCAGTTTCAAGATCTTTTCTTTCTGTAACCAACAGGGCTTAAGGCTGCAGAAAGCTCACCACACAGCAGGATGGAGAGACGAGCGTACGCCTTCTCTCCTGTCTTCACATGGTACAGAGGGGAGAAAGAGAGTCTAAAGTACGCATATACTCACACATTCAAAACAGCAATGATTTGTGTCCTCCTGGATACCTGGGTAATGTGGTTTGGTCTCTTGAAAAATGTATCTAGCATAGAGCAGGTTGCCGTCTTCCCTGCTGCAGTATAAATTATAGCGACCGCTTCTGAATTAGTTTAATGGAAGTTCTTATCCTGAAGACATAAAGTACTACTCTGCTGTCACACCTCACAACACCGGTAAAATATATCTGGGGACACTTGCACAAATGTGCCCCAAATAAAAAAATACCTCATCTTCCCAGAGCACCTAAAACACAATAGCGCTGCAGAGAAATTCATTTTGTTTTCCATATGATAGATTGTCTGGTTGGAAGGCTCAACACCACATTGATTTGTTCTGTCCTGAGAAAGGCTCCCATTTCAGACCGAATTCAGGGCTGCCCCAGAAGCTAATGGAAACAAACTGCATGGCAGAAGGAACGCACGGCAGAAGTACACTGTTCTACTCTTCTCCTGCACGCTCTACCAGCCACGGGGAGCATTGACACCAGCCTTAGAGCAAAAGCATGCGTATGCCCACCCAGTAAGGCATCTGAAGTGAGGGGCACACTCACAACCATACCAACATAAGTGTACAAAAAGGTCATTTTACTGAAGTCAGTGGATATTGGTTTGGCTCTGTGAGTGACAGTTTACGTCAAGTCCTGCGTAACCTTGAAGGAGACAGCTAGGAACCCACTAGAGGGCAGGCTGAAAGGAAAGAGAAATAGAGGAAGCTGGTGTTCAAAAGTTTGCATTGACAACAAGGTCCTGCCACAGGGAAAGAAAAGAAGGATGACAATTATCTTTTAAGACATTGATTCTCTCACAGACATTCAGCATTCTATTGTAAAGGAAGCTACTGAGTAGCTAAAATTTGATTGAATCATTTTCTTTTTAACCAACACCACGTGAATCCTCCAGTTTGAACTTATCCTACGCCACGGGATAAATTGTGATACTGCAGATTACGTGGAAAACCTATGTCAAACCAAACAAGAGTGTGCAAAAGAATCCCTACATATTGGCAATGTTTCATCTTTTGTGATCTGTCTTTTACTGGGATTGTTAATAGATAATGGTCTCCCTGAAGGGGTGAATGGGACCAGCTGTGGCAGATTTGCCATGTCGCATTCTGAGATCTGTTTTCACTCCCACTTTCTTCCTCTGACTTGAATCCCCACAGCTTGTGGTCTTCTTCAGAAATTCCATTTCCATATCATCCTGTGCCTAATTATGGTAAGCAGGTATGGACATCATCCTTTGTCACAAGATACAAAAAGAAAATACATCGGTTTCTTTCAGTATTTGAGAACACCTTTTTCTGAATCACTCCTCATTTGACATTTTCTTTCTCCTTCTAAACTAGATGCATTGTGCCACCTTGCAGTATTTAACTGAAAGGTGTTATACCTTCTGTGATCAAGTAATGACAACCGTGCCACACATTTTATCAAGATCTGAATTTAATTACAGGATCTATCAAGCCTAAGAAGAGATGAGCCTTTGTATTTCACCAGGATATCCAAGATGAAAAATAAAGGAAAAAAGCAAATCTGTCTGCAGACTTAGAAGTGTTATTATATAGCATTATCTGACAGAAAAACCTGATAAGCTGTCAAATTAAAAAGCTGATTTGGGAAACTTTACTGAAACCACTTTTTGAAAAGAGACTTACTGTAGTGTCTTGTTTGGGTATCACCTAGGCTCTTTATTTAAAGATGACAGCAGGATAGAGCAATTTCATAATCTCTCAAAGGGCAGCAGTGCTTTTTTAAAAAAAAAATTTCATTGACTTTGGATAAGCTGTAACAGAGGTTCACCCAAAGAGAATGGGAAAATAAATCACCATTTTTGTTAACATCAATCTTTCACATGAACAATAAAATTATACTGAAAGTGAGACCTAGATACATGCTGAAAAATACATTTAATCATAACCAAAGCGCTGTAAGAATCAAAAAAAGATGCAAGAAATCAGTCGTGCAATTACACGTTAGCAAAGGTATGGTAGCATGCTGGCCTAGTTACGTCCATCACTTAACTGCTGGTTTGTGGCTCAGTAACTAAGATTAATTTTTAATCTATTTTGATTCCTGCTAAATTAGTTTCTTGCATCTTACTATACTCTAGAGAACTTGCTGTAGTGAGTTTCACAGATTTCCTTGTCTTATTTTTAATTTTCTATGCCATTATTTTACACACTGCTATGATGCCATCTTTAATTCATATTATAACTGAACGTAATTGTATGAATACAGGTAGATATCAGCTTCCTGTAATACCCATTGAATATTTTGTGCAGTTGAAACAAAGAAAAAACAATGCTATTTTAGCTTTGCTTTGGATAAATAATGAAAACAGCATAGAAAAGTTACTTGTAGGAAACATTTTTTGATTGAGTGATCATGAGTTCACTCAAATTGATACAAGGACAACTAAAAATAAGTCTGTAAATGAGATTCTTGATTTCAAAAGAACCAAATTTGATAAAGTGAAGGAAATCAGATTGCGTAATCAATCTGAGGGGCTGGACTCAGCCAGGAAGGACACTTGGAAATTTTTTAAGATAAAGTATTTAAAACAAAAAAAACAAAAAAAACAAAAAAAAAAACCAAAAAACCAAACACAAAAACCCCCCATATATACTTGGACTTGCACCTGCAAGATTAAAAATATACAAGGGGAGACCTACATGGCTGAGTAACTACATTATCATAGACTATATTATAGGAGGTAAAAACGCAGACTTGCTCAGCAAAAAAAGCACTGACTTTCAGAATTAGAAACAGAAATAAATACACAAGTAAAGTTGCCAAAACTCAAGCTCAAAGGACCTTTCAAGAAAGTAAAATAAATTTAAGAGCCAGAGATTCTTAAGTGCTATAAACAAGAAGAGATCATGGAAAGAAGGGGAGTCATTTTGTAGTAAGGCTGATGATGATCCAAGGGAGCAGACTGGATTGACTAACAGGAACGTGCCTCTGAAAAGGTAGATCTCCACAGCTCAGAAGAAAGAAACATACATACCCTTGATGAACTTCTGGGGCCAGAAAGTGAGAAAGATGATCTTTATCCCAGAACTTAAAAATAACAAGCCAGGAGGTTTTAAATAGAGCTATCCAATGGGGCATGCTACTTCTTGTATTAGAGAACAGAAAACGTAATAGCTTTACATGAGAAGGGGAAAAGTGCTATCCAGTCAAACTATTTAGTCTGACCTTAGCCGTACACGGTGCTTTAGAACAAATTCAAAAAGAAAGAATTAAAGACATGGAAGCGATTGGAAAATGAGATAAAATGCAAAACTTTACAAAATCATGTTAGATTAATCTAATAGCTGTATTTGATAAGTTAACTGATTTTCTAGATGAAGGAAATGAAGTATATCTAATTTATCTGGATTTTAGTAAAGCATTTGATACAATGCCATGTAGCAAATCATTGATTAACTGTGGAAAACAGAGGAGTATAAAAATTGTATGGTAAAGAGCTGAATAAAAAAGACAACAAGGGATAGCAGTGAACAAGGAACTTTTCCTCTCCTCCTTCTTCTCTCCTCTCTCATGTAGAGACCACAACCTGATAACCTGCTTCTGTATCTATTGACAGGCTTCTGAATATAAGGGCTGCTTGTTTCACGTCACACTCAAGGTGCCCATCCTTCCAGGATGCAAGCGCCTTCCGGGAAGACTGCATTGCAGTTGGTTTCTCTCTAATACTTCCACTTCATTAAGGTGTCGTCTTCAGCTTCTGGGTGAATCCTTCACACAGATGATAAACAGTCAGTACTTGTTGCGTTCAGACCTGCCAATGTGTCAACTATATCGTATTCTGGCCCTTGTTGTTTCCCACTATATTACCTATATTTGAAAACTAAAAATTCTCAAGAGATTACTATCTCTTCAGTCAGACCTATCAAGGCTCTCCAAGTATTTTGGAGAGCTGATGCCATCTAGTTGAATGGCTGGAAGATCTACATGTGCTTAAGTTAAGCAGATATAATAAACTAAATGCTGAATTCTACATTAAGTTAACCGAATGAATGTCACGGTGAATTCCGAAACTGTGTTAGACTATGCCATAGGAGCTACCCCTGAGGCCACTGCAGGTATGTAAGGAAAAATCAGTGGTTTTCCCACAGGAAAACTACCAGGGTGGAACTCCTGAGAAAGCACCTGAGATGAGTTCCAGGACCAATCTTCTTTGGCATTTTCTTCACTGATTTCAGTATAAAATGTCGACCGCGCAATGACATCTGCAGCGTAAAACTAGACATATTAGTAACTCTGAAGAAACTGCAGGTATCAGTCAAGAGGAAGTGAGCCCTTCTGAGTGAACAGAAGTGACACTAAAGCTTATACTACAAAGTGCAGATCACACACTTAAAATAGAGGACCCGTCACACCATTTTTTGCGATAAACTGGGATATTACGAGAGAGAATTCCTGAGGAAAGATGTTCAATGGGTATACTCGTCAGCTGCAGAATGATATTGAGCCATCCGGTTTTGAGGTATGAAAAGGGAAAATATCTTAGAATGCACCAGTGGAGATGACTTTCAGCATTAATGTCTTCATATGTCTTCACATGAAGTCTTACTATTCTCACTATTGTCCATTTCCAGCCACATGTGCTTTTGAAAAATGAATTCAAAACAAAAAAGCATCAAAAGAAAGGCTATTATGATAAGCAGAGAAATAAGAAAACTATTTTGTGAAAAGACATACAAGAACAAACTGGGATGAACTGGAAAGTGTTTGGACTGGAAACTGAAAGAAAATTTCTCGGTGCAGGAGTTTTCTCCTGAGTTACCCTCTAAGAGAAGCAATTTATGAGAAGCAGCAGACTTGACCCAGTACATTTTTCTTTCTCATTTCTTAAGCTCTTCTATCACTAACATAACTTTTAAATACACATGGGGAAAAAAAGAAATGGGAATGGGAAAAGAAAAACCCAAACCACTAATCCTTTAGAGGGGAAGTGGGCCATTGATTTAAATACAGTTCCATTAATATTTTCTTTAGCATTCTAAACATTCTCAGAGCTTACTTGTTTTCTGACTGCTAATGAAAATAATCCATGACCTGTCTGCAGCATTAAACCTTTGTCTTGAGCCAGGGCAATTAATTAAAAATATTTTCGGTAAGAATTCAAATGATCTCACCTGTGTGCATTATCATTCATATATCAACTTTTCTTTTACTGTAATGATGCCTATCCAACAGAGCAAGTTGATTTTTTAACTTTGGGACAAGAATGAAAAATGCTTTGATCGATTAAAATGTTGTTTAAGCTAATGAAGATTTTACAAAATCTCTCACTCTAGAAAAAATGCAAATAAATTGCATAAGCCACTACATTTCTCATTTTAAAATTTCAGAAGGGTAAAAATTTGGGGTTTTCAAATGCTTGTGTTTTAAAATATCTTTTTGTTGTTTTTTAAATGCCTTTCATTTTTCCTTTTTTCATTTTCTTTTTTAATTGCCTGTCAAAGGAAACATATATTATTTTTTTTAATTCTTCACTAATCTTTGTCTTCTCTACTAATCTTGAAATCTTCTCTAGTACAGCCGGTATGTATGGTTTCTAACCTTTTTTTTTTAAAATCAATGTTAATGAATATATAACTTAAGGTTTAAATGATCATACTTCCATTGAAAAACAATGGATTTACTCTGTTGATTTTCATTAGGTGGGTATCTGTGCCTCTGTTCTCCCTAAGCCAGAGTCTGATCCATGGAAGAACTCTGCCTTTACATCTAGAGTTGTATAATTCCTGAATATTTTCACATATGGGACTTTGCCAAAGACTTTGTGCAAATCCAAAAAAAAAAAAAGTATGTTAACTCATTCATATTTATGCCCCATTATCTCCTATCAAACCAGAGTAGGTTTAACTAGAATAGTTACTAGCAGACATTCCCAGATGGAGACCTCAGCATAAACAAAACCCCAGGGAGATGTGACTCCATGGACACAAGAAAGGCCATAAAGAACATTGATGAGTTTTGCTTTCCAGACCTGAGAGGATGAGACATTACTTGGTAAACAAGGAACTACTGAGTTAGCTGGTATTCTTCTCTTTCTCTTATTAATTCCATGGTCTAAATATTTTAGACCCACCTCTATAGTGTGATTTTATACATATGCATAAATTTGTACATAAAGTGTTCACTTGCACTGTATAACTCATCTTCTACATATTCCCAGATGGAGAGTTCCTGAAAAGTCCTCCTGTTCTTTCCAAACACCGTTATCTCCAACGGAAGTAAAGTATTATGGGAAGTCCTTGTTTCATTGGCACTGCTAGTTTCTCACAGCAGGAAAATGACATACAAAACAGGAGACACTGCGCAGTATCTCTTTCACAGAACCTTAATTGCTGTGAACAAAACTTAAGTCTTTTCCATTGCATTTCCCTTCTGGGCAGAAAAGTAGTCTTTATTTTGTCTTTGGGAGTGTTGCCCCCACCGAGTAATGAGAGACTGCTTCAAGTCTGTGAGCTCTGCAGCTCATCAGAAGAGGGTATTCTTCATATCCTCTATGTCCACCATCAGGATTGACTTATCAAGGTGACAGGTCTCCCCGCAGCAAAGGAAAGCACTTGAGAGAGAACCAAGATGCATTCTTTTATCCAAAGAAGGAAGCAAGAGAGAAAAAAAGGTAAAGACAATGTGTTGCTGGACAAATGAATAAATAAGAGTCAGAAGGCTTATATTATTTCAGTGTGGGAAACACCCTGAAAGTCCCATATCCTGACAGCAGTGGCCAGGGAGGTTTGAAAAATTACCCTATGGCAAATGGAAGGCAAGGCAAATACTGGGCAACCAATTACTTGTTAGGTTCCTACTTCACATTGACCCCTATAGTGTTGTATGGATGTGGTGATAACAGGCTGTCTGTCCATTTTATTAGAATATTCAAAGATGTTTGTGAAAGAGTTCAAGATCTCTCCTGGCTACCACACTTACGCAGATCTTTGATTCTCTTCAGAAGTGGCGGCAGGGGCTTGAATTTGGAAGGTATTTCTAAGCCAATGGTATGCAAATTAGACAACCACATGGATTGCTTGGGAAATACTAATCCATTGTGGAGAAACAAATGTAATGACACAAATGTCTCCTGTTAATTTTATGGTCAATCTGAACACACAAAACCAAGACAAATGGATAGCACTTATCCTAAATAGGATACATGGTAATAGCTGACTCTTAGCATTTATCTTGAAGTCAAATGTATCCCATGAAAAGATGGCAGACGCTTTGTCTATCTTCCAGAATACAGGGACCAAGAGGAGCATTTACATGAGATGTCCCCTTTCCATAGCCCTCGGATGTTCTGCAATAACAACCTCTAGCCCACAGATTCAGAGAAAGTCCCTAAGACAACACATGTGCTCTCAAATGTTTACCCTTATGTGATAAAGCAAAAAGAACAAAACCAAAACCCAGAACAGAATTATTCTGTATTATACCAAAGTCCTAAGAGCTTCAGCTGCCAGTTGCTGTATTGCAGAGGTACTTGGCACTAACCATAATGTCAGCCTGTGGTTTGATCTTCTGCCAACATACGTGGACTTTCACACAGGTTCTTCTTTGGTGTGTATGCTCAATCGTAATTTATACTCCCCAATCACAGAGATACATCTGTTCCAGTAGTCTGGCAGTGTTCCGGACAATCTATTGTGTCAACAACGTGTGCAAGATGCTCATGCTGTCAGATCTAGGTCTGTCAGACACATCCCTGACAACATCTGCTGACCCATGGGGTACATGAGGACAGCTGCAACTCAGTTATGCTTTTCTACGGCTGACCAGAGATCCAGGGATGACCAGGAGGGCTTTGTTTTAGATATTTGCCTACACCAGACTATCTCTTCCAGACTGCTGCAGAGTCCTAGGAACTGCTGAGTATTCCCAGCGGTCTGAACAGCTTTGAAACCATAGACCAGCTGGCCAATATCTACCAGATCATCTTATATCCAGAAAATTCTGCATCAGTCTTATTTATGATGGAAGGCCTGAAGAGTAAGTTCCCGCTGGTAAAATGATTGGTTGCACCATGTTTTTTGAAAGAATCGGCATTGGGCAAACTCCCTTTGAATGCAAAAAGAGTAGAGTTATTCATGGAAAAGTGATTTTGAAAATCCTTCACAATAAATGGTGATTATTGTAGCTTTAGAAAGTCAACTAGCTTGTTCCCATATACTTTCCCAGACTAGTAAAATGCGCACCCTTCACTACTAAGGAAGGAAAATTAGAAAATTAGAAAATTGAGAAAAGTGTTTTTCTTGTTAAATAGATATGGTTTCGAGCACTGCTGTGAGAAACTTCTTTCTTTTTCCCACCCATTTGATTTGAAACAGCTTTTCTTTCAGGTAAGGAAGAAAAGGTTGTTTCAAATTAAATGAAATGCTTTGTTCTCAGATTACCTAAATCCCCTATAAACACTGGGCAATCTTGACATGAAAAGTCAGAACATTTTACTTAGAAAACACTGAAATTAATATTTTGACATTACTAAAACCAATTTCCTATTATTTTGTTTTTTCCTTTGGCCATAATTGTTAGTTGAGTTTGACCCAAATTAACAAGTCCTTTCGTTTCCTGCCATAAATGAATTCTTAGCAAATCTACATTTCAGTGTAGTATTATTGCCTAACTGAAGTTACAATGTGCGCTCGCAGCCCAGAAAGCAAACCGCATCCTGGGCTGCATCAAAAGAAGCATGGCCAGCAGGTTGAGGAAGGTGATTCTGCCCCGTTTCTCTGCTCTCATGAGACCCCACCCGGAGTACTGCATCCAGCTCTGGAGCGTCCAACGTAAGAAGGACACGGACCTGTTGGGCGAGTCCAGAGGAGGGCCACAAAGATGGTCAGAGGGCTGGAGCACCCCTCCTACGAAGACGGGCTGAGAGAATTGGGGCTGCTCAGCCTGGAGAAGAGGAGGCTCCAGGGAGACCTTATAGCACCCTTCCAGTACCTAAAGGGTGCCTACAGGAAAGATGGGGAGTGTAGCGATAGAACGAGGGATAATCGTTTAAAACTGAAAGGGTAGATTTAGATTAGATATTAGGAAGAAAATCTTTACTGTGAGGGTGGTGAGACACTGGAACAGGCTGCCCAGGGAAGCTGTGGAGGCCCTATCCCTGGAGGTGATCAAGGCCAGGCTGGATGGGGCTTTGAGCAACCTGGCCTAGTGGGAAGTGTCCCTGCCCACGGCAGGGGGTTGGAACTAGATGATCTTTAAGGTTCCTTCCAACACAAACCATTCTATGATTCTCTAAGAGCAGCCTGTTCACAGTAGAAGCTGAAGTTGCCACTACGGTGCAGTCCCATCGCCTCAATATTGCCAGGCAGTCAGGAAGGGCAATTAAAACTAAGTTGTGAAGAAGACAAGATAAGCCATGAGGAACAGAAAAGATCTGCATGGAAAATGGGGTTAGTCTCTTGATTGGGAACTGTGACTGCACAGTCAGCAGTTTTCTTGTTCCTGTTGAACATGATTGGAAATGAGGCTGCATCCAGCTAAGTTAATGGGAAATCACTATCTGAAAAAGAGGCCAAGGTGAAATATTAAATTTCCTTGGGAGGGTGCAGAGGGATGATAATCATTCAAGTAAAGTGACATAACATTGAATTTAGTGAAGAAGGATAGAATATACAAATCCAGTACAGATCTGGGCATCTTAGTCAGCTATTAAAAAAACCTACAATATGCTATTCTTAATCACAGGGCTACCCACCAGCCACTGACACAATGAGGAAGTGGGAAAACAGGACAAACATTTAATAAAGGGCAGAAATTGATGCGTGCATCCTCATAGCTCTAGCATTATACTCAGAGAAACGTCAAGAGAGAAACTTTGGAGTAAAAAGAAACAAACAAAAAAACCCTCACCCAAACAGAAAAAAACACACCTGTTTCTGAAGATCATCCGGCCATTTCAGGACACTGAAATCTTCACATTTGTCTAGGACTAAAACACGTTTTCCCCCCCACTATACTCCAAAACACAACCAGCCACCTTTACAAGGATAATCATCGTCTACCGCTGGCCACTCCCACCTCCTTTTCCTTTTCCAGCTCTCTCATTTCACATCTACTCAGATACAAACTGAAGGAGCACTGGCCCAGAGAAAACATAACGCTCAAGTCTAGCAGGATGGGGAATGTTGTACGAGAGAAACATGCTAGATCCTACTCATCTTCCAGGGTCATTTCTGCATTTTATGCAGCTCTAGGATAAAACACACAAAGCAACCGTGGAAGCCCTACGGAGCATTGCCATAGGATACTTCTGCTAGGTGTCTACCTCTCTGACTGCTCATAAAGCAATATTAGAGAATCATGTGTGCCACACCAGAGCACTGAGCTCTGGGCAGCTCCTGACACCCAAGACTGAGTTCAGACTCCCCACAAATCCCACACAGATTGTGGCAATCAGGGCCCCAGCTCTTCTGAAAAAGATGCTCGCTTTGGGTATCACCAGGGGTGCACGCAGGATCCTCCGACTAAGTGACGCAACACCGACTGTTATTGGGCCTTGGGTGCCATTACCTCCAGCAGTTAGAAGGGGCTGTATAAAGGCTACGCAGGCAATGAAACTGGAAAATCCTGAGCCTCTGACCGGAAACGCCTCTCAGAAAATCTTCACCTAATATTTTAAGATGCTGATCACAAACAAGCGATGTCTCGTAGTCAGACACTCCACCCAGAAGTTGAATTCAGAGTATAGTATTTCCTTGTAATGCAAGGAGATTTAATCAGTTGGTATGCTTTAGGCCATCAACTGATTATTTTTTGTGTGTATTATTTTATTTTTGAGAAAAGGAAATCTAGCATATTTAAGAATAGCAAAGTTACTAATTAAGCTGCTAATCTTGTTTCTGTTCTTAATTAAAAACAAAACAAAAAACAAAACAACAACAAAAAAACAGAAGTAGGAGAGAGAAGTCAATTCAGGAAACAGGCACAAAGCAAAATGAATACTCTTTCTAGCACTGAAATGAAAGCTAATGAGCCCTCACTCGCGCAAACAAGATCAAATTCAGGCCAAATTGTACAACCGCAACATGTCCTCCATCCAAGAGCAAGTTAGCTGGTTAACCATTACTGCCAGGTACTACTGTCAGTCCCTAAAACAGCAACAGCAGAAGCGCATCTAAATTGGATGCAGCAGCACATCTCAAACGGCGTTGTCTGATATCGTTAAGACGTTACTTTTAAAATACGACTTTTAGAACTGGAATGCCAGTGGTAAGCTTTGAACATGGTGCCATTAGTATCTTCAGAGCAGTATGAACCTTGCTCAAAGGCAGCACAGTCTTCAGGACAAGCCTGCGTCTTTTCTAAAAGGTACATCAATACCAGTCTCTAAAGAAACTAGTGTTCAAAAAGAGTTTACATGAGGAGTGGCAAGCCTACTGGAGCAGCATGGAAATATGAGAAAGGTACGGCTAGGTGCTCTCGTGCTGGGAAGGGAGAAGAGACGGAAGGCGAGAAGAGGGAGGATGGATTTCAAAAGCGATGCTACGGCATACAGGAGCCATAAAATATTATTAGGGGAAATGCAAAGAAAATTAAAGGCCAACAGCAGTCTTGGAAGATCCAGCAATAAAGCGAGCCAAAGGACTCTGTACCCCAGCTGATGAAGCAACTGAAAATGCCTTGAAATGCAGCTTGTGTATAGATTGCTAAAGGAAGCTCAAGAAGTTCTAATTTTTTGTTTTCTTTCTCCAAGAAAACAGCCAACCTCCTTCCACTCCACTAATCCCAAGGAAATCGCTCTATTTTCTAAATTGACCTATGTTCAGTAGAAGCAAATTCTGTGTGCCACTATCTTCAGAATTCAATTGCAGTTTGTCCTTCTTGTAGCCACTTTTGTTTTCATGAAGAAACAGAACAGAGAAGAAAAATATTTTCATGCTCATCATTTAGGTAAAAACCAAAAGAAACAAAAAGCCCACCTGTGGAATTTGGATAATGAGGTAAAGTCTTTGTGCTCAAGGAACAATTAAGACTGGCCTTGCTATCTCTTGTGCAGGCCAAGGAAGTGGAGACTTGCCTGGCCAGCACGGGATGCAGATAAGGAGGGGGCCCTGCGGAGGCAGGACAGCCCTGCTTTTTTGTCAGTGAAGACAAGAAAACAGGAACTTGTGTAGTTCTTTGTTTCTTCGAAGGCTAGTGTGCCCGAGGACTGACCTCTGCCTCATTACCTGTGAAATGCATATTAAAGTTGACACCCCTGCATATGCTAATGAAGATTATAGAGATCATGCTAAACATATATGACTATAGCACTCGTCTCTCCACCCAAATCATACTATACGTCACCTAGGGGAGGGAAACCTTGTAATTTTGGGGATAAAAAGACGGAGAAAATGACTGTTAAACTGGGAGAGAAGAACCTCAATACCTGACGGACCAGCTGACGGGCTGCGTTCTCTTCCTCCACCCCAGGCAGGGACGCCTTCTGGGTAAGCGCTGCGCCTTTCACCCTCTGGTGAATGTTACCCCCGGGTTGTTGTACTATTATCATTGGTTTTGCTAGCAATATTAACTTTAATTAACAGCGCTGTTGTAGTCAGTGAATTTATCAATGGCAATCTCGAATCTGTTCTGTCGCTCTCAATAAAATAACTAATTTCGATTTTTGTGAATCTGACTCAGTGCAAGTCCTTTGTGGGGACTCTGATAGACGGATCAGTGAAAGTCCTGGGACTCTGACAGACAAATATCGAAACTGCATTCTTTTTAACGCGACACCACCCTAAACCTGTTCTTCCCCTTCTGCTACATAAGTCTTGAACGCAAACTAAGACGCACTCCTCCCCAGCTTCCACCACCTTATCTCAGCTACCATTTACCAAATATTGCAAAAGTTAGAAAACAAGGGGGACGTGGGGGGAACAGGAATATCTGAAAGATCACAGGACATATTTCATTCAGTATTCCCCTTTCCATCAAGAACATATCACCTCTCAGAGATGTGTCTAACTTAAAACCACTAATTGTTTCTAACCACCAGAACTGTCATTCATTACGCATTAGCACACAGGTGGTTTTTTTTAACAACTACTGCTATATATAATTTCATTTGTGATGCATATTTTCATTTTTATTTTAAATTGTAAATTATTTCCAAGAAAGGATCTGAAGGGTTATATTTCACCTGTGGATTTTTTAAATTTTCTTCTTCTTTTTTAAAAAGTCAGATGAACAGCTGGATAACAACTCAAACACCACCACCATAAAGAAAAGTAAAAAAAACCCACCAACCCCTAAATACTAATAATTAGTATAGGGAATGGCTTATGCATTCCTTATTAGTGAGACATACCATCTCACTCCACCCCCAAAATGAAGAATTTTCTACTTTTAAACAGATAAATCAGAACTGTCATTTATGTAATAACAAATATGCAAACCAGAATACCTTTCGCTTACATCTCTGGATTTGCTGCCTTTTGTTTAATAATGTAAACACACAGAGCAACTGTTGACAGATAACATGCAGATTTGTAAGTTACCATTAACGGCTCAGTAGTCCTATTCAATAAGAAAGGGGTTGCGTATCTGAAAAACCTGTTGCCTTTAAAAACGAATAAAATTAGTAACACAGTAATCTTCAGTGCACGACATTTGCATAAAATTAGATATGGGCCCGACCAAGGCAACTCTGTATTCACAGGAGCAGTCCTGTTCAAGTAACCAGCATCACTTGCAGAGGTAATATCCTGGCGTTTGCATTTTAAGTTAAGGCATCTTAATTTGGTTGGTTGGTTGTACAACTGATAACTGGTACACCTTTTGGTTTATGCCTGCTGGAACACTGCTGCTAAATTCATAAGCTTCAGACCGTTTTAGTAACAACTTGTAATTAAAAGAACACAGACAACCTTTTCCTCAGTAAATGTTTTACCCCCTCACTTGGAGAAGGATTTGGGAGTCAACTTTACTGTGTAGCTTTTGTCAAAGCCTTTTTTTCCCCCCTAAAACAACAATCCAATAAAAAGAAATGAAAACAAGAAACAAAACCAGTATTTCATGCCTCGATAACTGTATTTTTCCACTTCCAATAATAACTTGAATTTGTGCTTTTAAACTCGCTTAGGAAATGCCATCATCATAATCTGCGTATTGCTCAGGACCCTTTAACTACCTTCATTAGCTACTAAAACACTGTGAAGGAGCTGACGTTATATTAGAAGAGAAGCAAAATGAGCCAAACTCCACGCAGCCCCCACCCTCTTACTCACGAGCGTTTGTGTAAGCCCTTACCTGCTGGGTAACGTTCGATAACTGGCCAGTTGTCCACCTGTAACGTGGCATTGCCACCACTTCTTGTGAAACGTACTACATGGTATTTTCCATCATTAATGATTGCGTTGATCTCTTCAATAGAGATGTCATCAGTTCCAACATTAAATTTAACTCCAATTTTTCCCTGGTGCTGCATATTTTGAAAAAAAAAAAAAAAAAAAAAAAAAAAAAAAAGAAGGGGGGGAGAAGAAAAAGAAGAACTAATTAAGAGTTGTTTTAGCAAGAAATAGAGACAGTGTGTCATACAGGGAAAGATTTCTAACAACATCTTCCCTCCTCAGATGTAACTTCTGAAGGCTTGCATGTGGCAGTGACGAGCCTCCTGACAGCTCAGTAAGTCCGGGACGTCTCTTTGATGGATAATTGATATTCCTAATGAGCTATTTCACCAAATTGCGTTCTCTCCTTTTCCAAAAGATTCAGCCCAAGATGAGGAGGGGGGAAGGGGGAGGAAAGCTCGAGTTTTCTTTCTTTGTCCCCTCCCTCACCTCCATGAGAATTAACACCATTTTTCCTTTCAGGCTTTCAAAATGGAAAGCCTTGCGGTGTCACTTGGAAGAGGTACGAGGATTTTCCGGCTATAAAAGCCAAGGCCCAGCCCTGCATCTCCTTTCTCCAAACCTCATTCATTCTCAGAGTCTTCACAAACGATAACAAAGGAGGAAACCTTTTTTTTTTTTTTCCTAATGGAGAGATTTTTTGCATCACATTGTAGTAGCTCTGAATCACTAGGACAAGAACAGACCAATCGACTAACAAGGACTTTCCTGATCAGAGCCAGGGAAGGGCAAAAGCCTTTTGTGACACAGGGACAGCATCTTGTTCCCACTAAGGACCAAGACTCCAATTTCGCTGCTAGGATTTGCCTGTGAACTCCTGTGCCTGAGCGCGCCTAGGGCTAAGGGGACTTTCCACACACATTCAGACTCGGGACCGAGGCCGTAGATTTTCCCGATGATTGTGATATTGGCACGTTCTCGTTTTTATTGTCTTTTAATTATTAACATGTTCACTCTAATGGGATATTTACATTTTAACAAAGTCTCAATGTCTATTAAAAGTTTAACTTAAGGGCTTTGTGATTGGGTTTTTTTCCTCTTATAAAATCAATCGCATTCCTGAATAAGGGTGTTTATTAAATTGAGGAGAAAAAGAGAAAAGCACTGCACAGTATGAGATCAGGGGCTTGTGCATAATAAGTGGCAATTCTACGTGAAATTTCCTGTCATTGGTACTGGTACATCCTTCTTAAAGAACTTCTTAAAGTTTTTACACTATCAGATGAAACACAATGAAACATTTCAGTTTGTACCTCTTGGTCATTCACGTCAGTGTTTCCAGAGCTTCCCCCCTCCTCCATAGCTTTTGTGTCTGCTCCTCTTTCTCCTACTACCCTGGCACCACTCCCCGTAGTAAGTGTATCCTGCAGCTCCTCGTCTCTGGAAGTCTCCCAAGTGAAGAACTCAGGAATTCCTCCGCTTGATTTTATTCTCTTTTTAAATACCCGACTTCATTTTCCAATAGTGCTTGCATATTCCAGTTACACAGCTGAGCAGCCGGGAAACACCTTTGGAGAAAGTCTCTCAGTGTTTTGGCACTACACTATTACCTCTGCAGCTAGGATCTTTTGCCAAACAATAAAAGGACCATTCCCTGCTGAGATTTGCAGAATGACTCTGAAAAATATTTTTTTTTAATTTGCTCAGTTGCTTAAATAATGTTCTAAACTTTCCTCTTTTTTCCTTGCAGATTGTTTTAATATTTCTCTGTTGGCTGGTCCTACCCTTCCATGCCTACGGGGTGTCAATAAGGGATCCACCTCATCCAGGACACGCTCAACCTTCTTTTGCCTCTCGCGTGACTTGCAGAGCAATCTCCCAGTTATCTTGGGAGAGTAACTGGAGCTCTGTTTTATTTCAGCTGGTTCAACTACGACTCAGAATAGATTTTACTCATTTTCTCCCATGGATGCCGTAGCTTATTTGCTTCACCTGTTTCATTCATACACTTACTCTCTTTATGCACAAATGTATACAAAGTAATAAAACATTGTCCTGGCTCTAAAGCAATCTCCTCTTTTAGTAATTTATGAAATGCAGAAAAGCAGCATGTAATGATAATGGCATATGCACCTTTTCACAGTACTTTCAAGAAATCAAAGGCTTTGAGGATTAAAAAAAGCTGACTAATTTTACAGCTATTCATAATTATACTATTCATAACCTACACTTCACATACCTGCTTTCCTATTTGATATATATATGTATACACATATATTATTTTCGATCAAAAAACGACAAGGAAAACCAAACACCTTGGAGTGAATAGGACAGGTGCAGGCAAAATGAAGTGGCATAAAAGGCAAATGTATCCGCAGCTTTTCCAAAATAAGAGAATGTGGTGCTGCAACGGATACTCGCTTACCATTTGTAAATGGCCAGGTATTGGCAAGTGAAATGAAGGCTTTAGAGACTTGAAGGCAGACCTTTAGCCTTACTTGACACATACATACTTTTTAGTGAAAAAAGCAAGTTTCCCCGACTTCCCCACATTCTACAGAAGTAATGTGCACAGACACCAAGCACGCAGCTGCAATGCAAATATCACCCTAATAGCTGATAACATACTATAGTGACTTTTTTTGCTCTATTTCTAACATATTTATGTAGCTGAGAACATGAAAAACTCCGTATTTAAAGGATACATTCCATTTTTTCACACCTGTGGGCATTTATGTAACCTCCTATAAAACAAGGAAGCAAATCTGGGTTCCAAGTTTAAATCTTCCTTATTATTATATCCACACGTAAGTTTGACTTCTGATCACGCTGAACATGATATGGACTACAACCCCATTGCGCACAGCCCTTTAGAAGCACAAAATAAAATGTGATGCGAAGACCTGACAGAGCATGAGCCCAGCCAGATCGCGACACCACCACAAAGCAGTAAGTCACCTGTACCAGCCGAGTTGCAGTAAGCACCTCTGCACGTAGACAGTGGGGTTTTTAAGCCCTCGCGTAATCATGCGGTAGTTTGACTCACTGTACTCCTCCTTCACTGCAAGGTAACGTAAGCCACATAATTTTTCATCTGTCGTTGTTTAAGACCATGTGCACATACAGTTATTATGGATTAGATGATGTCCGTAACCTGTTGAGATCACCACAGCCCTCAGCCCTGCGATGCTGAATACCGTGGGCCTGTAGCCCACTCAAAAGAACTCCTTCTTCTTGTTCCTTCTTCTTGTTGGAGCAACATGATAGTGCGGAAAGGGAAGAAACTCATAAAACTAAATTACTGTTTCCACTTTGCCAGCCTCAGTTGCATAGTGCAGTAGTAGAAATTTTCCTTTACCGCTTGTTCTTTCATAGTAATCTCGAAGTTATCCTTCCTATCAGAAGGGGCCTCAGACACATGCAGAATGAGAGGTTCCCTCTTCAGCACCCTGATGATCGGCACGACAGAAACGTCTGTGCATTACTCAGTACTGCAATAAGTAACATTACCGATGAATGATGTTATCCTTGCCAGTGACCTGAAATAGCACAGTATTTCAGGCTCATATTTCTAGGAGGTTATGTTTGCCCACTAACAAAGATGGTAATTTCAGAGCTCCCCTGGTGAAAATCAGCTCTGCACACAGGGCCCGTAGAAGTCCACCGTGCTGGTTTTGGTTCTTAGCCTGTGTTTTATTTTTCTCAGTCTCACCCAGTTGTGAGAGAACACAGCAATGAAATCAATTCCTTTTCCTACCGTGCCTTTATCTAATCTGAACTAGGAAGGCCACAACAACAGAGTGGAGACATGCAGGAGATGGGAGAGTCTCCAATATTATTTCAAGAGAGGCCAGAAAAGAGGACACACCTTCAGGAAGAGTGAAGCATTTCAAGAAGTTGTGTAAACGCTGTTCTCTGTCTCTGGAAATTATTTTGAACTTTGAATCAGAAGGCGCTATGATTACTGCTACAACTGTCACATCACCACCACCGCTCCCTGGGACAAAGCAGCTCAGGGACCTCCAATTCACCTACAGAGAAGCTATGTGACAGTCTGAGCCCCAACCAACAGGTCTTAGAAAAGCTAAGCGTTTGCTTTGGATGTGCTTTGGCCATGTAGCTCTTCTGTTTCTGGGGCCAGGGTGACTTTCTCTCCACAGTACCCACACAGGCAGATAAGCAACATGCCATGGAGGCTTTGTCTACAGTTTAACCTCTGCTGTCCAGCCACTTGTAGGAGTCCAAGCTCACAGAGTAAGGATAAATATGTTAATGACTTCAAAGTAGTTGGATAAAAGCATGAGATACATGTGTAGCTCCCGTCCTACATTCCTGATGCACTCGGAAACCCTAGGAGTTTTGATTGCTGAGACAGTATGGGTGTGCGTGCACGCATGTGTAGATACCAACCATTTCAAAACATTTTGTCTCTTCAAAAGCACTGGCAGCTACTATTGTAATCTAGCAACTCCAGTGGAATATTTGCAAGCATGTTTTATGAATTGTGTACTCTAAATACTTCTGCCTTGGCTTTAACAGGCTTCTGATGAGGCACCGAGAATGCTGATGAACCCGAGAACCAAGCGAGAAACGTGAAATGCACATCAAGCCAGCAGCTGACGGTGCAATTTGCTCCCTGTTGGACCCTAGGTTCAGTGCTACCGATCTGCCAACTCCAAATGCAGTAAAACCTATGTTAGTATAAAATATATATATATCTGTCTCCAGAATAATGATATTTCCTATAGCATCAGCAAGGTTTTACTGCTCTCTGTAGTAATAATTCTGGAATCAGTCAAACATGAGCGTGTGCAAATTTAGCACAACAGTAGTTTTAGAAGAGACCACAGACAACCTAAGCTCATAATACTTACAACCTTTAACCACTTTCAAAGAAAAGTAATAATACTGTGACTCCCACATGTGAACAAATGGAGAAAAAAAAAAATTAAGTGTGCCAACTTACATCTTACAGTGTCTGTCCCTGAGGCACAACTTTCTGGTGAATGTGATAACAAAGTCTTAGAACTAACTGATGGTTTACTTTGATTTTATTGCAGAATAAGTTTCTTGAGTTTTATTAAGAAGAGCGACATCATTTTCACTCAAATGTAATCAGAGGCTGATATTCTACGTTATAGAAATGTATGCAAAATAATTAAAGTAATTTCTGGTTTTCTGAATCCTGTAAGGAAAATCATATGTAAAAATAGTACTGTTTCCTCAGGAAGTGAGGGGAGGGATACATAATGAACAGAAAATACATTTGAACTCCAAGATTAATTGAGTAACTACGTATATTTTAGTTTAATGATCCATAAATATTTCTCGTTACTGTCTAGTTTCTTCCAGAGGAAATGTTTCCTGGGAAAGACACAGAGAATATAAAACATCTAGGAAGAGTTCTTTGAATTAATCCATCTTGTATATTCAAATGAAAGAAGTTAACTCTCGGAATATGGGTTTTAAAATTCACACTGTCAGGTAATATGTCATTAACCTGACCTCATAAGTGAATTTTTTATATATTTTTGGTACTGCTTTTCTCTATGAGAAGTGATAAAATATTCAACCTTCTTTTTACCAACAGTAATCAGATCTTTCTACTTTTTAGTCAACTGTAAGACAACACACCATAGGCACAGGCATCCTCATATCATCCCTCATCTTGAGTACTTACACTCAGGTTTTGTGTCCCTTCACGAATTCAGAAAGGTAACCATTTTCAGGGGTGGATTATAGCTTTCAGTATATCAGGGCTCGACATACTGTACAGTATGTAGGAAGGGCTTGAAAACTATCAGAGCACTAGCAGGCAAACTTATCAGTCGTAGGTAGGCACTTCAAGCAAGGGAGCAAAGATTTTTGCTGATGTCTGATAGGGTGCATCCACCTGGTATTCAGTCTTTGATAGAACTGGCATCTGACAAGCATGAAACTGGTTTCTCTTTCTTTTCCCACAAGCTGGAAATACATAGCTACTGTGGAGAATGAAAAAAAAAAAAAAGAAAAAAAGAAAAAAGGAAAAAACCCAAAACAAAACAAAAAAAACCCCAAGCAAAACAAAACCAAACTTCTCCCTTTCCTAAGCTTAAGTGAGGAGACTGAGCTATTCCCGGTGTTCCTTCTTGCCAGTTCTCACCATTTATTTGCAGCTTTCCCAATATTTGCTTATTTCTTAAAACCACAGCTCTGTAGATCTTAGGTTATGAAAAAAATCCCACTTTTCATTTTAAAACAAGCTCCTACTTCTGGTAACTGTGCAGGAAGGCTAAAACCCCAAAGCCTTGCAGGCTACTGCATTGGCAGGCTAATAGAAAGAACTGGAAATCATGTTAAATCCCATGATTTTAAACCAACTGCTTGATTTTTTTTTAACTGGAAGGGTGATACTCTGCAAGTGACACTGATTTCGTCACCCTCATATCAAATCAGAGCAACATGCACCAAAGTTGGCTTCCCCTCAATCCAGTCTCCCAGCAATTTTGACTGCTCCTTCTTCACCATTGGACCTGCTTCTGGAAAGATTTGTTCTCCTTTACTTGATTTTCAGCCTCCTGGTCCCCAAGACAGTGGGACTGGTAGGATGAACTGGCAATACGTACTTCCAAAATGCTCTATAAGACTTTATCTACAGCTGACTGGTCTTTTTGAGCCTCAGGTATACAGCA
The DNA here is from genome assembly GCA_008921705.1 of Burhinus oedicnemus. Classification (NCBI taxonomy): domain Eukaryota; kingdom Metazoa; phylum Chordata; class Aves; order Charadriiformes; family Burhinidae; genus Burhinus; species Burhinus oedicnemus. The sequence goes on from VFFE01007960.1 coordinate 43,894, forward strand.
TGCTTGCATTCAGGAAGTTTTTTCATTACTTGAAGAACATCATTACTTGGCTTGAGCTGTGGCTGGAATCCAGATGTGACCCTTGGGTTCCTGCAAGAAGCTCAGGGAGGTCTGTGGTACCCATTTGCACACACCAATCCAATTTGAAATGTGATCCCGGCAACAAAATGGTGCCTAACACTACACTAAGCCAATATTCATACTATTCAGAGAGGAAAAATACTGTCTGCAGAGCCACAAATGTTACCAGTATTTCCTGCAGCAGCTGCGCATGCTCACCTAAGTGCAAACCCAAGCACACCTTTCTCATCTATACCAAAACCCTTCCAGAGACAGTGTAAGGCACTTGAAAAACAGATCTATAATCGTAAATATACAGCAACAAACCTTTTTTTGCTCCCCTAATTTTGGGATCCTCACTCAGTTGTTTCATGGATTTTGTTAGAGACAAAGAGAGAATTTGCAACATATTTTGCTCTCATGTTTTACTCAGAAGCTCTGTAAGATCATTTCATAAACCTTTAAATGACCCCAGTTTCATGCCATCAAGTTATCTAGATTTTCTAAATCAATACAGAAATAATAAAAATTCATTGTTCACCAGATGCCCCCGGTTGACATATAAGAAATAGCACTGTCACTGTAACAATATTATGTATGCAAATACGTACAGATGCTACCAGAGCTACCGCACTCTTAAATGTCGCTCTAGAAAAATTATCAGCTTCTAGCCTTAAACCAATGACCCTTAAAAGAGGTAAGTGAAATATGGGCGCAGCATCACACTAATTTACAACTGAGGCGTACCTGAAGAAAAAGCTACCTAAGTGGCTCACTAAGTGGAAGAGGTGACACATGACTGAAAACGATTTTTTAATGTCACAAAATACCATATATGCAATCACAGAACAAAAAGCATGGAAAGAAGGTATGACAGAAGTTTTCGCTGTCCCAGTGTTTCAGGGCAGGAAGCAACTACTCTTCCTACTATGAAATAATGACTTGTATCACGTTCTGCTTTAAAATAATTGTCCTTACAGTCTGCTTTAAGTGTTGTTATAGCAATTCAATTTATACATCAAGCTCAGCAAGCAGAAAATGCAGAAATATTTATAAATCTACGATTCTGACACTTCAGCTCTCAGAGCGCAGTTTTCCTGTTTAAACATTGTAATTCTCACAGCTATATATCATAGCTATATTATTTCAAGTTACTCTGATGATGAATTACTGAGACGATACAATTACCCTAACAACCAGCCCCCCAAAATGCAACAGTTACGGAAGACATATGGTGTAGACCCCACAGCAGCAGCATACTGCATCTTATTATCCACTCAGCGTCATTACTGCAGTACACAAAATCAAATTTTTCTGAGAAAATACACAGTAAAGAACAATTTAAGTAGTCAGCCCTTAACACGGTACTTTCTGTCAAAACAGCGTGCAGCACAGAAATGCCTTGACCTTGCTAGTGTCTCACCAAGGATTCCCAGTTACGGTGAGACATATGGATGCGTTGAAGAGACTATAGATGCTGTTATACCAAACAGAGCCTAATTTGAAGGAAAATAAAGTCTTTTAACTACTGGCCAAGGTAACACACATGCCTTGACTTTGTTCTGGCACGCTTATTTTCCAAACAGATAAACCCCTGTGAGCTCGTGCACCTCAAACATAGTAAGCCCAGCCTGAGGAATGGCATAGTCATTGGGAGCGCCAGCTACTCAAAATGACAAACACTGTTCCTCCCCACACACGCATCAACACGTGTTTCTAGATAGTCAATGTGAGATTTGAAACTGAGGCTTGCTTTCCACTTTTTCATCATTTTTTTATAAAGAGATGATTAAAATACTGTTCCTGGGACTGAATACAGTCATCCAAAGGTGTAAAGATACTCCTAGAAAAAAAAGCCAAATAAGTAGCATCTTGATATCAGTACAATCTAATCCACACCGGAAATTGTGCTGGTTTAAGGGTATTGATTTCTGTGCTTAGAAAGACTTCATAGAACTCTTCTGATAATTTGCATGTCTGAAACAAATCCAAAGTCAGAGTCAGTAGGAGGTATAACTGGAACCAGAAGTGAAGAATCAGCAAATTCTCAAGCAGGCTTTCATGCTAAATGATTAATAGCCATACGGTCAACACACATGCTCATGAAAACACAAGTAATAAATTTTTGAGAATCTGAGTCAAAGGGCTTTTCATATGAAAAACCTGTAGGGAATTATTAAAACCCAAAAATGGTATTAAGACACCCAACTCCTATTGAACTTTAATGAAAACTGAACACCTACCTGCCATTCATGCTACCGTTTGATAAGCTTCCCTTTAATATTAATGACAGTCTTGAGTATTTCCAGATGCCTTCCACAGACACTGGGACAAAATACTTTTTAAACACTGTTTAAATGCAGACTTTGCATTCCTTTATTGTTCTGATTGCCTGGATACAAATGAGTTTCCAGAATTGTTTCCGAACCCTTCTTCTCTTGCTTTGGGGTCTCCAATTAGAAACTACCTGTTCCTGACTCATCTTAACTGCAAATCACTCATTACTGACATGGACTTACGTGCAAGAAAACTGAAAAAAAAAAACCCCAACCCAAACCAACAAAAAAACCCAGCCCACAAAGTCATTTAAAAGCCGGGCATCTGAATAGTGGACCTAGATGAATATTTTTGCCTCCTCTCTGTAAAATGAAGAAAACATGATATTCTCACTTCAGAAACTTACTGTATATCTGGAACAATTCATATCTGCAAAGTAGTTAAGCAGAAGTAAAACAAAAAAAACCCCACACCCAAACAAAAAAATTGATTACTGGTCTGTGAGACAAATGTACAACTGAAGTGAAAAGACCTCGCACAAGGAAACATAGTTATGCTATTACCAAACAGCAGAGCTACAGCATGCCACAGGCTGGGCTTGGGGTCCCTGCAGAAAGGCAAGTCCTGGTATTGTCCCATTTGCTGAGCAGTCCTATCTTTTTCTTTTGCCAGCTTTCTTCCTCTTATCATCAAGTGTAGAGCCATCCTACGGCAAGCTTTAATACCATGTATATTTTTCTCAATGGTAGTAGTTGCCTTTATCTTGCCTTTCTTCATCTTGAAGATCTTTCAGAATCAAACCCAATTTGACAATTTCCCTGCGTGCTGTGCTAAGATACGCAGTGCGGAGTAGCCTAATATCAACGCTACAAGAGAGGATCTCGCTTCTTTTGATCACTTAATGCTGCAGAGCATGTAAAAATTCTTACACTGAATACATGTAGCACATGAAGTGATCAAACAGTGTTAGTTGACTGGACTGTGAAATCCAACGGGTAGCTGGAAGGGGGAAAGCACAATCTGATAGCTACCTCTATGTTCTCCTCTGCTACCGCTGTGAACAGCCCCCAAGGTTTGAACGACGTTGCTTTGGCATCTTAAAAAAACAAAATAAAGCAAAAAAAACCCATCCTGTGGAAGAGAAGTGCCACGACGTACTGACAGGGCTGCGCACAGGAAATCGTTAGTGTTTGCCAACAGCTTCTATAAGGAGGAAATCTTTGAAGGAGGCTTTGCAAAATAGCACAAGCACCTTCAACAATATGCTCTTCAAAACGCAAGAAACTTGCAAATAAACTTAATTGTATGTAGAAGAAACCTGCCAGATATTTGAAAAGGCTGACCCCAAGCAAATCAGATAAAATCAAAACAGGAGTTAATCTGCAGCGAAGCAACTTTGCGTATAAGAGGGTTCAGTACTGCCAAGCTCCAAATGCCTCTTTGAAGCAGGGAACAGTCATAAATGTTGTCTTCTTCACTGGAACGATCAGCATCAGACTTGAATGATGTCCAAATTTATTATTTGTGTTCATGAACACAATGGTATTTAAAGAATCCCTGACAGTATATAAATACTTGCTTTACAACATGTAGTGCAACAGCCGTTAACGGCCAAAATTGCAAAATGCATCGCTACCCTCAGACTGCACAAGGGAAAGGACCAATGTCATCCTTTTATTTACAAATTCTTCACTTCTTATGTACTTCCCAGTAGACATTTACTACTGTTGGAGATCGCCACTTTGCAAATGGGGGCTGTTAGGCAACCAGCAATCAATTTTTTAGGGCATTATTCTAACCTCACTGATAGCGTCCTCCTGATTTCTGCCCTTAGCGCATCTACTTTCTTCTCTTTGTGTTTTTTATATACCTGGCAGATATTTACCTCTGAAAGTTAAAAGTCAGAAGTAACTCCACTGAAGCCAAGGCCACTTTAAAAATAGTAACATGGTAAAACTAAGGCATCTCTCATTAGAGTTACTTGTCACTTTTTCAGAGCAGAATTCTGCCTCTTACCGCTATTCTCACATATTTCAGCGTGGAAAAGATGCGATGGTAAAATATTTGACAGACAGCTGCTGCAAACAATGTGCTTTCACCACTTTTATTACAATTCTGGCTTTACTAAGATCAAGGTTTTCCTAGAAACAGCTTAGTAGAAACCAGACATATAACTGTTTTCATTTTCATACTTCTACAGCTTTAATGTTAGCGAGGGACTATTTAAAAAGAAAAAAAAAAAAAGGGGGAGGTGGGCAGGGGAGAGATGTGGGATTTCACACACCTGAAGACCTCCACTATAAATAGCTACCCTACAAAGACATGCCCTCCCCGTAGCTCGGCCACTCCAACACACAACCTAGCCGGCTGGCACACCTATGACTTGTGACATACAAATCTTTGGTTACGCGAAGGCTGTGAAGAGCTTTGCCTCTATTTGGTCAGATAAGCCTTCGCAAATACACGAGGGCGGCAGGGAAGCAAACGGGCATCTCTAAAAGGGAGGATAAAACAAACAAACAAAAATCACATCACTGGGAAGGGGATTCATGGACCTGTTGGATCAAGTCCCACTCTTACGGCTTCCTAAAAACATAGCAGAGAAAAAATTCCGCGTCTTAAATAGCCTTCTGGGTAGCCTAGGTTTGAAATGCCTTGTGCTCTGCAGCAGATAACCCAATGTCTTGCTGACTTGGCTAGCGTCGCAGAGGTGAGGTTTCCACATGGGTGGACTAACCGCTCTCGAGCAATTTATTCGAGAGCATTAGGCTCCAAATGGCTTTAGCATAGCATCAGGCGAGCTAGGTGTGTGTGCGTGTGTGTGTGGCTGTGCACACATACAGCCTTTCACACATTCTTCTGCACTAAATGTGGTAACTTTAGGGCTATAAAAAGCAAACCCTATTTCTTTTTATTCTCCTATTTTTCCAAATTGTTCTTTATTCACAACTACTCTCATTAAGCAGTAGTATCATTAGAGAACATCACGCACAAATTTTTTCCCCCGAAGCGAAGCCACTTCTGCTTTGCAATTGCCAACAGATTTCTCGGCTCTTTCACCATAGCAAAGGGTGTTTGTGACCGACAGATCTCCCCAGTAAGCATTCTCCCGTTTCCTCTGTCAGCTCCGCACATCCCGAGGACTGCTCAGGCAGAGCATCATGCAAGTACTCTGCCCATCCTGCTGCGAAGAAACTCCCCAAACTCCAGCATACAGAACGATACCACAAACAAGGAATCCATTGGAGCTGCTCTTCCATTAAGCTCTGCTTCTTATATTACAGGAGGACGTACTTTGCCTCCTAGGTAATTATAATTATTTTCTGGGCTGCATCCCACATTCAGAAACTAAACTTGAGGTAGAGACAGGCACTGACGATCAAAACCTTTTCCACTTTCTTTCACCAATATAAATACATCATGCTCTATGCATGTATGTAGATGCCTGTGTGTGTGTGTATTTGTGTAATATATAAGTTTTACAAATGCATACAAATATATATATATATGGGTGACAAGGTGAGACAGAACATCATACTGCACACACTCCAGGTAGAGGGATAAGAATACAAACCAGCATAATGAATATTTGCCATTACTGGTTAGCGAAAGGTGTTCAAGTACTAAGATGATGAGCAGAGTAGGACAATCATGCTAAACTGGATTCTATGAGAATGCTAATATTAAATAACAATATTTGTAATCACCTCAAGGCAGAGACCTTGTCCTCGCATTTGTTGATAGGTGATGTGCTTTTTTTTCCTTTATAAGCAACAAATTACAGAAGGGCAAGCTTTGCAGTTTTGTTCTTTGACTAATTTAACTAACACTGTTCTAATTTAAAATGTCTTCAGTGTATCAGTTTCAGTGCTGATGGATGTTTGCCTCCTGCGGAATACTATCAATTAAGAGGCTTTTTCTAACCATAAAAATAAAATAATGCTCTGTTTATTGTTAACAGAGAGACTAAACTACAATAAGGATTCCTGATTAATTACTTATTAAGGAGAATTGACCTTAATTAGGGTCAACTTCTATGGCAGACAGCTTAATTTATTCTTTAATTTCTGTGTGAACACATTTCTCTCCACAGAACAACAGATTCACAGCTCAATTCAAACTCTTCAATTGCATTTTTATTTTTTAAAGGAAAAAGAAATAAAAATGGTATCTTTTGAAGCCAGTATATCTGTTCGGAGTAAGACCCAACTGCCCTTAAGTAACTAAAATTAATGTTTACTGTTTTTTACTCCTGTTCCCCTGCTGGAACAATTCTTGCAGATATAGCAGTGGAACGTGGGGGGCAGTTCCCTGACCCCCAGTATCCTTAAATTACCCGGTTCAGGTGCTGGTATGAGCGCAAGAGCGGGGCGCATCTCCTGACAGATCAGTATCCAGGCAGCCTATGCTGCATTATCCCTTCAGTGCCGTTCTCCCACTGTGTGAGGGGAATGATTTCAAACCGGCTTAGATAGGTTGACACAGCTAATTGTCACGCCTTTGACTGAAGCACAGGCAGCTCTCCAACTTTGTTTTCTGCAGATGTAACAAGTGAGAAGCGGTAAACTAAAACACCGTGCAATGCGCCTACTTAATAAAATACCTAGGGGCACGCATGTTCCACAGTCATTAATGAGACTGATACTCAGCATAGACAACCCAGGTATGCATAGACGAGGAGCAGCTGTGGCATTAGAGAAGAATCAGGCTGCCAAACCTATCTAAGGAGCTGGGTAGATACTCAGAAAATCTTGTGCCGAGACGCGTGCTGTCACAGCTAGATGCTGCATACCCCCAAGGAAGGGCAGCTGGATTCTGTTCCTTCTCATGTATCCTCGTAACAATTATTTCCAAAGATTAATTTCCCCTATAAATAAATAAATCTTCCCCTCTGGCATACAGGTAAAATTATTGCCGTTGGAAAGGCCTCGTGGATTCATTGTCTGAAACTACAAAACGCTCACTGCTTACTTTATTTACCTTTACATACTTATTAGTATTGATACCAAGAAAGAAAAGGTTCTAGCTTAACTCTCAGTAACTGGGATGGATAAAAATAGATGTGTTTTCCTTGTGAACAATTGTTTTGTTTTAGAAATTAATGAAACGTAATGTGAAGCCGCAGAATGCAACTCCTGCAGAGATGGCCTATGATCCACTACAGAGGGTTGCTTTGAAAACTTTATATAAAAATAAATAAATGGAAAAAAATCCATAACCAACTATTAAGCACTTAATGCCTTCACAGTTTTCTTATAAGGGAATATACTCAAAACCGAATATAATGAGGTAAACCTTCCATATTCAGCATCTAACTTCTTTGTCATTACTATCATAGAATGGTTTAGGTTGGAAGGGACCTTAAAGGTCATCTAGTTCCAACTCCCTTGACATGGGCAAGGACACCTCCCACTAGACCAGATTGTTCAAAGCCTCCCTGTTGGGCAACGGACTTCAGGTTTGTTGGATACAGAAGCAAACAAGAAGTGCAGGGAGCAGTGCAGTAGGAGTCACCTTTACCCTTCAAGATTTAGTTTGTGATTTGTGATGCCAGAAATTGTTTTCTGACCATTATAGATCTACAATATGAGGTAGATTCCAGTTACTAGTGAAGCCTTTTTACATCATGCTTACAGCCTAAAAAAGTCATTAAAACGACAAAAACCCCAAAGACCACGAGGCAGCTCTTAATTCAGAAGGATTTAGACCTGGTTTAGGAGACACTATACTCTTATCCCACACCATCATTGCAGGTTGGAGTACTTTCCACTCCAGCGAGTCCAGGCGGTCGGACTCAGCAATTCCCACCACCAGCCTCCACAACCATTCCAAAAGCAGAAGTAGATCTTAAATGCTGTTTCTATACAATCTCCTATTCATTTTCCCCCAGATTTCCTAGCCCAGCTGAAGTTTGCAGGTTTCCTTAGTTCCACTTTCTGTGGCACAGCCTGACAAAATAGTGATCCCACTCCCCATCTCCCTTGTTCCTGGAGACAAAGCCAGAAAAAAGGGAAATGTAACGTCAGGTCAGCGTTACATGACAGTGACTTCAGGGATCTTTGGAAAGACATTAATGATTAAAATATCAACACACTACAGTGTTGTAACATCTTCCACACAGCCTGCTCCTAAAGAGTTTTCCTATGAATCAATGGCATTAGATTGTGGAATTAAGGCTTAGTCTCTACTTGCCCCTATTCTTGTTTATACGTTTTGTAATCCACATACCATCTCCTGCCCCAAAACGCCTCCAAACATACTTTCCAAAGAGAATATGGTAAATGTGTGGACATAAAAAGCACTACGCATAACAACTATTTTTCTGCCCCCCTTGGGCAATCCTTTTAGGGGTATTATTGTTGGTAATTTGCGTTGCTTTAAAAAGCAAATAAGTGCAAAATAACAAATGCAAACATGGAGAAAATAACGTAGAAACATGTATTGAATGATTTTACAGGCTTCCAAAATCATTTTATATTCTGTAGACTTAGAAGAACAATTCAATGTGGATATTGGCTGCAAAAAAGTACTTTATACCTTTTTGCTGAAGCTATTCTGGTGGTAGCAAGCAGTTCTAACTAACCCAGTGAGCCAAATCATAAAGCTTCAGGCAGTCATGAAAAACTATTGATTTTTTTTTTTTTAAACCTTTCTTCAGCTGTAAATTTCTATTGATATGTGACAAAAATGCGCAAGTGGCATTTGCTAGTATAGCCATTGTGGGAGAAGCCAAGATTGCAACTTTTCTGGTTAAGCCGCTCGGAAGTTTAATGTGGTCAGCTTCAGACGGCTCCAGCTGATCTTGGATCAAATAAAACACAACACATATGTTTCCCAATAGCAATAATCAAAACGGAGGTTTTCAGATTTTGCTGGAAACAAAATTACAGCAAGAAGAAATGGGCTGGATATTTCTTTTTATTGCTGGGAAACAGACTCCTAACAACCGAACCATGTGGATTTATTTTATTTTTTGAAGTTAGCTCATCTATCCTATGTTGACAGCTGATTAATACCTCCTTCCTCCCCCCTGACTACTACTCAGAGCTAAGGGGATGTGATCCCTGCTTGCTGTGATTGCTTCATCTCCACTACCTACACGCAATGCCATTTCAAAGGCTAGGGCTAGGACAGGGGAGAGCGTACGAGTCTCTATTCTGGCTTTATTACCAAAGTTGAATGGGTCCAGTTGTGCCAGCTGTGAAGTATCCAAGCGACACCTAGGAGCTGGGGGTTAGCAAGCTGTTCACACACCAGGAGGAGCTCAACCTGACCAACCTGATCTGAATCGCTGAGGCCGACAGAAGGTGAAGTACTGTGTCCTGTATTAAATATCAGACAAGGGTCTCCTTCCCCCCTCCTAAATAAGGTGCACTGAGAAACAGCGTGCGGCCACAGAGCTTTCTCCTTGAGTTCTGCTTCACCAGAAAGGGATGGAGGTTCAGAGCCGTCCTCTCTTCCCATGCCCCAGCCCAATCCTTATAAAGCATCCCGTTGTTTTAACGGTTCAGAGCCCATTCCCTGAAAATTTAGGTACTGCTATATGGCTGCAACAAACTGGTGTGGCCAGGCACAGAGCTTTGCCCCAGGTGTGCATAGCCACAGAAACATGGGGTGGCCACAGTGCAAGCTGGTTGCAAGCCAGAGATGTTCACAATCTTCTCAGACAAGAGTTATGGCTGTGAGACACTGATTGTATTCAGCTCCAATAGAAGAACAGATGACACAAGCCTGAGCTATGTCTTGCCTCTCCCTTCTCTAAAGATTGCCTTATTTATTTTCCCTCCTCCTAACAGCAGAAAAAAGAGCTCATTCCCATCGGAGCTTGGGTCCTCTATTGACCATCAGGTGGGACAACCCATCAGTCAGCCTCTGCCAGTGCCTCTGGGATGACACCAACCTTTTCAGGTTGAAAGTGTCTGCAGTGTGGGTTGGGCTGCTCTCTCCTGCAAACAAAAGCTACAAAGATGGGGTAATAAACTTTCAACAATGCCTAGGGTACTCAAATGTAAAGCTGCCAGCAGCTGGTGGCACGTGTAACACTGCAACCCAACTTTACTAATGCTCTTACTCATATGAGGTAGAACAGTTTGATTACATCTACCCTTATTACATTTCCGGCCGGCTATACTGTAGTTAGAACTCACTCTCTCACCTTAAATATGCTGTTGAGAAAACAAGGGTTGGGGAGGTCCCAGGAGCACAAACTGAATGTGGTTTCTAAAATTATGAGGAGGGAAACTTGGGTAAATATTTCTTTTGCTGCCCATGTAACAAAATGAGCTACTGAAATTATCAGTTTCCAACCAAATGCAGCAAAATATAAAAGGACTGTGCATTTGACCAGTGCCTGATAATTCAGACACTCAATACATAAGAATAAATCATCTGGATAGGGCCACACAGCAGCTTAAAGGATAAAAACCATTCACTGCAATTCAAACATTAGACAATTTCCTTCCAGACATTCATGTTAGAGCACAGCACCTAAAAGAGAATAGAGATGGGAAGCTCTAAAGATTCCCAGAGCTTCGTACTGCTCTTCCAGAGGGAGCGGTACCCTGGAGAGGCTGCATATTGCTCCATTTTCAGCTGCTGCTCGCATCCGTTTCTAAAGGTGGGATGGACCAAATCCCATATTTAATTTAATATTGTAATTCTTGGAAACAACCGTAGCACTCTGTCCACCTTCTAGAGTCATACTCTGGAGAGTTTCTCCAGGTGTGTCACCGGCAGCAAAGAGATGTACAGAGCGGTGAGGGGGGCTAACAGAGGGAAGTCCACTGCCGTGACCTCCCCCCTAACGCTGGGTCGCTGCTTTTCCCTCTGCTTCATATTACCAAGAAACATACATACTGACATTGTGTATTTTTAAGAAAACCTTTATCAGGCTTCAGCTATATTCTTGCCGGCATGCCATTACAGCTTCTGTAGACCAGCAAACTGCTGGTATTTATTATTAAATGAAACCGAACCCCAAACCCTCCTGGAAAATACAGGTAGGACATATACGAAGTACTTGCCTGCACCTGCAAATGCTTGTCTCACTGTTGCAGAGGATACAGAAAAAAGCAAAAGAGTCTCAGGGTTAGGAGACTCCCAGCTTAATACTTTTTAGTGCCGTAGGTTACCAGAGGCATTTCAGTATCTCTTTGTTTCGGTTCATCTTTTGTGCAATAGGGATAACGTCTACGATGCCAGGGAAGATGCAAGGACATGGTGCTGCTCCCAAAAGCACGATAACAAAACCCACAGATATTGGCAAGAACATGAAGATCTTTCAAACACACATCTTGGTCCGCAAAGTGCAAGTCAGGACACTTGGAAAAGAGATGATTTTTTGTGTGCCTTTGCACTTTTTCCTTTTATGCAGCAAAATCCTAAGTCTTTTCCGAAGGAAATTTAAGCCGAGGTAACATGTATATATTGATTAATCATGTTCATATTATATTTGAAAAACATTTCTGCCATCTCCTCTTTGAGATGTTATTTTTAGAGTTGGGGTAGAAGCATATTTAGATGGAAGGGAAAACGCACAGAAGAAACTGCCTCTGCAATCACATTTCCTGATTAGATCTTAGCAGAGCGCTGCCTGTCTTCTTCCTACTGGTAAATACGGGGCAGCAAATGCCTTCGGTACTAACTCAGCCTCATGCTCCCTATCCCTGTCTTCTTTGCAAGTCAATAATGTGTATTTGTAAGCACGGGAAGATAGGGTTCATAGGTATGAATTGGGTGGGTTTTTTTTTTTTTTTTATTCCTCAGCTGTAAGTATAGGTCACAACTCCACGTACAAACCCCCTACTGTGCAAGGGAAAAAATGAAATCAAAAGCTCATTGTTTTACATAAGAACCATCTTAATAATCTCTTGAACAACTGTGTGGCTTTAGGGAGCTACATAAAACAGCGAACACAAAGATGCAGAAAGATGCACTTGATCCCTTTCCTCTTGTTTGTATTTAAGAAAAAGGTAAAATTGTCTCTATCAAGAAGACATAGAGGTTATGAGAGGCAAGTATCATGAAAATCTGCAGTAATCCAAGCTTAAAAATACCTTGTTAGTAGAAATGGGATCCAAAAGAAAACTTTGAGGATTTACATGCCTCAGTAAACCGTTATATTACTTCCATACCTTAACCTATTCACAGTATGTACTTGGATTGATAAAAATAAACATTTCACTGAATTTTTTTTTTTTTTTGTTCAAAATATGGGTGTGCACTAAAAAATAAAGAGGAATGTTCAATTTTCCAAGCTTTGGAATATCAAGAGCTTTGTTAGCAAAAAAGAGAGGACATGAAGAAGCAACAATCAGCTTTATGACAGGCACTTGATTAACCCACATACTTTCTAATTTGCTCACCGAACTATCTGCTTTTCCTCTCCTCTCAGCAGGAACATAAATAGCAAAGACTATCATGAGCTGTTATGCTACTAGAAGACTGTTAATCTTACCAAATATACCACAGAGCATTTACTGCTACATATTTATTTATTTAGATTTAGAGCGTGATTAAAGAGAAAACAAAACCGATATATCTTGAAGATGCATCTCGACTGATACCTAAATTGCAGCACTGCACTTCAATAAAACTCAGCTAAGCTGGATAATTTAAAGAAACCGAGTGCTCTAGCCCTGACAGCAATTTCTGCACATATTATCAAGGTACTATCAAAAAATGTGCTGCCAAGGAAATATCAAGGATAAGATGAGACCAAGATGCAAGGGGATGGAAAGAGAAGATGGAGGGGGACCACCAGAGCTCTTCCCTCCCATGCAGTGGACAGGGAAATTTGGGTCTGAGCTTGCATAGGGAGGGGATGATCCAGGAAGAGCCAAGCCCAGTCTGCGTGGCACAGCTCCCGAGGGAAAGGTCTGCAGGCACAAGGAGCAGGGCTTGAGGTAAGCGTTTGGTTTGGGATCCGGCTGTGATTTTAACAGCCAGTTCTATCAGCTGGACTGAAGCACCTTCAGCAAGACTGGGTATAACCTCCTCCTCCAAGAGGAGCCTTGCAATATGCTGGGACAGTAAGACCACTTCCCACTGGGGAGAGGAGGCAGTCGGTGAGAGGGGAGTGCAGGTATGCACACAGGAGAGGTAGAGAGTTGGGAAAAAAAATAATTAACACTGAAAGAACACCGTTATTCAACTGCAAGAATAAAGGGCATCCAGTGGTGTAATCTCTTTGCTTTTTTCCTGTATTTATTTGTTATGGGTCTGAGCCACCGTTCCTCACAGCGGGAGATTTTTGATGGCCTTCGGTAGGCTTTGATGAGGTCCATATTTGCTCATTTGCACAATGTATTTATCTGTACCCCCGACTGCGTCGATCAGCGTGTAGCAGCAAAGTCCGCTGAATGCTTTAAATAAACCCCCCACTTATTAAATAGTTCTAAGCTCAGATTGAAAAAGCTTTATATAGCCAACATTACCTGAGTCATTCCTCTGGGAGAATTATGGACTGAATGTTGAGAAGACATTTCCAAAGTGCTTAAATAACTATTAATGGAAGCTGTGCTCCTAAGTTATTTAAGTGCTTTTGCCAGTCCCAAGCAAAACACAGCTCAGCAATGGGAATCACCAGCTGAACATTCCTGTTACACTTATTTGAAAAACAGTAAGATAGAATCAAATTCCGCAAAAAGGAAAGGTTTCTGCTTTTTCACAAGCAAACAACTGATTAAAGCGTTACGCAGCAGAATTACGTCTGCAGCCTCATCAATTCACATGAGCTCAAATACCTCCATTAAGACCACTGCACTTCCACAGCTGCAGTATGCCAGAGGGCTTTGCGAATTCTCAGTTTACTCCTCAAGTCCTCCTAACCTCATAAATACAGCCCAGTGTTCAGGTCACAACTCCACAGGAACGCGAAGAGCAGAAACATGGAAGGATGTCTTGCGCTGACTTTCCTAAAAGCCCGCTCTGGAACCAGGATGCCACCCCAGATTTCCTATTCCACCACAGGGAATTTATGCGGCATGAAATCCTGGTCTGTGACTAGGGCCGGGTGAGGCACAGCGCCGCTAAGGCGCCAGTGATTTTGTAGGACAAGTTTAAATAGTAGTGCATCACTACACTGTTCAAAATAACATTTAGTTTTTCAATTGTCAAGTCTGGCCTTGGTTAAATACCTTTCCTGAAAAAAAAAAAATTGCTTCTTTCAGAACTACTTCTTGAAAGCAACTTATTTCCAAGGTACGTTAGTTTCTGATGTATCAGCATTTTAACCCTCCAAAAACAGTCTGTCAGAAAATTTATGACTGCCTTTCCCCCCCCCCCCGTCCCCCTTCTGATTAAGCACATTTTCAGTTGGAATGTATCAAGCTGGCGATGCTGGGTTTATCTCATTAGAAAGCACAAATTCTTTATGCGTTAACTGTTCACCAGGGCACAGTTTTTACAACATTGGTACAAGAGCCAGCGAGCGTCAGGCTGCAGAGAGACAAGGCCTGTAGGGAGAGGAAATCTCTTCCCATTAGACCAACCCCCCCAAAAAAAGGGGCAGGGGAAAAAGACAAACTTTCATACTGACAAGCCCCTCTTTAGGTATGAGCATCAAAAAGGAACGAAAAGAAGATAAACTGGTTCTCCCTATAAATCTTGCCTCTTCCGTAGCTTTACACGTGCCAACCGCACTGCCGTTGTTCCCGAGTTCCTGTGAGGCCTTTCATTTGTAAAAGTCTTTTTTTCACTAATTCCATTAAAAAGAAAGTTTCATACATGAATATTTGATTGACATGTTATTAGGAAAAGTATGAAAAAAAGTAGCAGTGTGTTGCATTAAGCTCCACTGCCACAGCCATCATCTTTCCCAGCAGATCTCTGTATCTTCCCAACACAGTGAAAAGGCAAAAGGAGAGAAAAGACTATGCTCATTAGGAAGAAAAATGGAAGCAGTTCTTCTGAGCACCCCATCTGCTGCCATCATGTCAGAGACATCACATTTTACTGCTGTCACCAGCAGGTGCATGCAATTAGGTGACAGCAAAATGAACTATGGCTTCCCTGTGACTGTTTTGAGCAGATTTCAGACTGTTGGCAAGCGCACGATAAGAGACTATGGGCATTTGCCTCTGAATAATTCGTAGAATTCGCATGAAAAACGTACAGGTGATTCATTTTGTTGTAGAAGACTACTGGAAGAAGCGATAGAGACGGCAACTGCAACGAAGCAGAGGATGATGGAGGGCATGGGACAAGCTCGCTCAGAGTATTGTGGCTATTATGAAGACAGCGAGGGCCAGCGTGTTCAATTCTGATCTCATTTACACTAATATCTCAGGACAATCAAGACCAAAACAAATACTTAGACACACATTGATGGTACATTGAAGGACTAGGGAGAGCTCTTGATCTTTTCTGCTAATTTCAACTCTTGTTACTGCACAAGATGAGCGGCTAATTAACAGAACGGTTAACGCTCAATAAAAGTTCACCAATTTTCATGCAAGGGGAAAAGCATAACGCAAGGCTGAATCGGTTCGTATCGTCCGTACTGTACACGCCAGTAACAATGTGGCCAGAAGTCTGGTTTTCCTGTGCAGCCCACAGTATTGCACAGGAAAAGGAGAAAACACCAGTAAAGCAGACAGAGCCAGGAAGGTGTTCCTGCGGGAACTTCTCCGAGACAAAAATCTACAGGGAAGAAAGCCGTACTGCCGATGACTATTCATGCACAGCTCTGCTGTGCAACGCAAAGATGCCAAAAACGCCTGTAAAGGTGAAAATGTTCTTCCAACCAAAAGCTCCTTTCTGAGGGTTGTGTTCTTCCTTTGTACTTAATCCCGTGTGTTTACAGGGTTCTATTCACACTTGCTGGGGAGGATTCCTTCCTTCCTTATCTGAATGTGACAATGAATCAAAAGTACCTTCTCTTCTGTTATCTAAGGTGATAATGGAGAATTGCAGTCTTGCCAGGGGCTGTGAGATGCCTTCACAGTGCTCTCAGAAAATCATCACCCAAAACTATAGCAAAGGCTAATTTTTCCACGCAAAAAAAAAAAAAAATCTCTCCCTGGGGAATTATATTAAGGAGGACCATGGCAACACAAAATATTCAACTGTATTCATTAGCTGCATCTGACTGTTAGGAATTTTACCTACTGGTAGCCAATTCCTGAGAATGACAATTATTTTCTGAATGATAAGCTATTATTCACCTGCTATGACAAAAGTGCTCCATTTCACTTCAGTAACTAACAATGGCAAAGCCATTTTTATGTCTGGCATAAGCCACTTGAATGGGATTAGCGCAGAACTGCAACGTGCCTGGGCAGCTTGCTTTGATTTAAGCCAGTACATAAATCTTATAATAACAGAGAATTGTTTGTTTCATAAGGCACAGCTTATTTTAAGAGTGATTACTTTAACATAGCTACAAAGATTGTCTTCTTTCTCCAGTCAAAAGTGTTAATGTTACCACTCGAGCAAAACTGTTTACCGTGCAGATGTTCCCTCCTTAAGGAGAAAGGAATATATCTTTCGGAAGCATACTGTATTCCATAATCGTATACAGCAAGTTAGGGAAACTGGGGCATTTTCAAATAGGGCAACGATGATGGAGCCGTCCTCTAAATCGTATCTTAGCAGGGTGTATAATTTACACCCTAAAATAACACGAGCAGTTTCCAAAGCAAACAACTTGTTAGGTTATGCTTCTGACTTCTGTCATCTTATTGCGAATCTCATAATAGCTGATCTTTTATTTTAAGAATTTAAGTATTAGAGTCATGCTATGGGAAAATCTCACATTCATTTATTTAAAGTTATGCTCCCAGCTGTGAAAAACACAGCTTAAAGTTCAAGGCACCCAGGAGTTGGAAAGAGTCAACTTTACTTTTTTGTCATAGTTCACATGCTGAAATGCAATAAAGCACACGTGACGCTTGAGGAAAAAAAGAATTAGCTACGAAGAAAGAAAAATTTGCACTAACAGGCACCTGAATTCACACCACTAATTACTGCAGAATATAAGATGCCATTTCCAATAACCAAGCAGGAATGTGTACAATTCCTTTATATGAATCAGCAGACCAGTTCAGTGCTGGTGCTGCTGTTCACAACTCCATCGAGCAGCGATGCAGCTACAGCCTTGAAAGGGGAGCTCAGAAACCCCTGCACCAGGCACGGCTGCAGAAGCGACGCTATTTTGAGAACGGGAAAGGGAAGGGGAAAAAAGCTGCTCTTCTCCACCGTGCCCCCGCATGAACTTAGGAAAACGGGCACAAGGGGAAGAAGCATCTGCATTGCACCACCTCCACGTAGGCACCTTTTGTCTTCCCAGGTTCCAAACATGTTCTTTGAGCGCTTACCCAGTGCTCTGAGACTCCATCCTATTAAAAATTTCCACACCGTAAACGCATGTCCAGGAACTTACTCTTTTTGCAATAGCGCTTACCGGTAAGAGGGAAGCCCGAAGCAGTGAGGAGTCTCGTTAGTTAACGTCCTCAGCCCATATTTGGTCCCCAGTTATTCAAATCAAGGAGAGGATCTAAATCTCGGGCAGCTCTATGAACTGCCTATGCAAATTAGCCGCTCTGCCTGTAAACCAGGAACATGATTTTTATGTCCCACTACACCGCTGTTAGTACCATGGGAATACTCTGGGTCAGGACAGGAATTCAGAGTGAAATAGCTCTTTGTTTCGCTGCGACCTGTGCCCATGCGATAGCGAATAGGCGCCTGTGTGCACGCAGCAACGTGCCAGGCTGAAAAAAAACCCCCAACTTCCCAGAAGACAGCACTTTGCACAATAACCAGGTCTCCCAGACATAAAACGCTTTGATTAAACTGGGGCAGCTACGAGGAAAGCAGGCAAAGGCAGTATCAATGTTTTCTCGTATGTAAAGATATTAGTGAAGATTCTGACTCCAGTAATGTTTTTGAGCACAGCTGAGCTTTAAATTTAATGAGATCTTCATTTATATTCTGGAAAAAGGGAGAGACCAGTAAACTGCGTATGTACTGGAAATGAGCAACAAATAACATAGAGGCAACCGAATAAAAACACATACTGGTAACTTTAATCCTTCTATTGTGCTCACTGGCCTTATTAAAACCCTGGTTGGAGCTGGTTTCACAGCAGCTCTACCCGGCAACCCTAACGTGCTGTATCGGTAATCTCGGTGTTCAGTGCCGGCTGCGGGGATCCGCGCACCCAGTTACAGCTACAGGGACAGACACCCCGAGGGGCTGCTACGCCAGGGAGAGCCTCCGCACAACCAAAGCCGATGTCTGATGCGATATAAGGAGGCACAGCGGAGAAGAAACTGCTTTTTCCGTCTCCATCACCACTGCAGTTACAGGGGATCGCAGACTTTTTCAAAGGATGGCAAGAACAAAGCAACAGAAACCACAGCAGAAAGGGTGGAGCAGGGGGGTGGCTAAAGGCGGTACAAGCAATAAACTCCAATTTCCTATGTTTGCCACCTAGCAAGTTTTTAAATATATGCCTTTTCGTCTTACAATTTTAATATTAGATTTGGCAAGTAGGCAAGCCAAGCAATCAAACTGTAATCTTTCTGCCCCAGTGCTAACCTGGAGGAAAGATCAACACTAGCTTTTTATTTTGTTTCTTTTTAATTTTGCTTCTGTAATTTACATTCCTGTGTATCTAGCAGAGCTTCCTCCACTCCTAGTTCTTTTTTGGATCATTACTTGAGGCTGCAGATGCAATTCAAACAACAGAAAGGAAAACAAGTATTGAAATGAGTTAAGAGAAGTTTTTTAATTTAAAAAAAAAAATTAAGTAAATCCCAGAAATATTGCAGTTCCTTGGCTTGCTGCAGAAGACATTTCCAGCCCCCTGACAGAACATACTTAATATAATATTCACAAAACAAGCCAACTGGAGTCAATACGTACAACTCCCTTTTTTTGGAATGCACGCTGGTGCATCTCACATCTGCAGACATCTGCAGGTAGCTCAGTAACATGAACAAGAACCGCGTGCCTGAAGAGAGAAGCGAAAGCATCAGTTAAGAAAGCGCCTGGCTCAGATACGCTGGCTGCTCTCCTGCCTGCCCTGCAGAAGGCACGAAAGGAAGTTGCTAAACATATTTCCCTTCATTTCTTTAAGTTATAGTCGGCTGTAAATTGCATTTGATAAACCCATTATTCAAAATCTTCCGAGAATATTCAAGCAGCAATAACGTTTACTACCCCAACGTCCCGTGAGCTCTTACAAGCCATGTATCCTACTGAAAGTCACTGGGCCAGTTCCACGGCCACGATTCCCGTGAGCTTCCTTATGTTCTGGCAATTAGGCCATCTGCCAGGAGCTGAAGTGATTAGCAATTAAAAGAAAGGCAACAGCTCTGCTTTCCAGCCTCTTCACTGAGTCCTGGTTCCCTTCGCCACTGGGGGCACCATGAGAACGGGGTGAACAAAGAACAGTGACAGAGAAGACTGTAAAAAAAGGGGGACGTTTGAAAGGTCACAATGTGAAAACAGAAGAAATAAACTCAAGTCGTTCTCAATGAGATTTCCTTCAGAGCAGCACCAGGGACTTGGTGACGTCCCTTTTCCTGATGCCGCACACGGCGGTCCTCAGTAGTGCCCACCAAACTTCTGCTCTCCTCTCGCCTCGTCAGGCATTTGATCAAAACTATTTGCCATTTTCTATACATGCGTGCATAGGCACACATGGATCACATTCTTGATTAAGGCATTTAAGCACTGCTGTGATTCAAATAATAATACTAATAATGGATTGACCGGCAGCGGACATCAGTGCGGCTGATGATCTTTAGCCTCCTGCCTTGAGCCCGCAGGAAATCAGAAGTCCTCGCCCACAATTGGAGCTGGGATGTGCAGAGAATGGAAATTCTGCTTGGCAAAGGCGTTTGGATTTTAGAGCTCTGTTGTTTAAAGCAGCGTGAAACTCGTAAATTTTAAAATCTTCAGAGAGAAAATAAACAAATCTAATACATTAAGACCAGTTTGATGGAACAGCATTTTCCAATGGGAAAATAATTTCATTAACCTTTCTTCCACTTAGCTGCAATATCAAAGAACATAATAGTATCAATGCTGCCAAATAATAATAATCTCTTTAAATGCCCTGGACAGTGTTGCTGAAAGCCAGTGGGCACTAAAGTGAATCGCTGGTCACATACGTCACAAAACAATCCCCACATAGCTCAGCAATTTCCTTTCACGATGTGAAAGTGGAAAGCTACCTTACTTGTAGTATGAAAATTTTTAAAAGCCCAAAATGAATTCAAGTGTATAGTGAGGCAGGACACACACCCATATTCACCATGTATTGCCTTATTACAGAAGACTGAGAAAAGTTGAAGAGTGATAAAATTTCAGTGACTATAAATATAATCATTGACCAAAATTAGCTATAATTTAGCCATGGAAAAATGTTTATAGAACTGCCAGCTGATCCTTCAAGACAGTTACGTGCATGTGCTGTCCTACTGCCTCTTTGAAAAGAGGTTACAGAAAATTACATTCCTGCCTAACCTCCAGACGTTATATTCTCTTATGCAATAAACAAACAGATGTTCTCGTTTTTCATTTTTATCTCTCATCGCTAAGGTCCTCGCGCCTCCTAAAATCATGAGACTCCTCTCCAGACATGGAGGGAATGGATACATTAGATGATAAACCCAGGAATGATCTCCTTTCTCTTTAAGTCACCTGACACGTCTACAACATGCTCAATCACCTCTCTATCTTTCTAGTGCATCTCACTGAATGCTTCCTACCTACCTCTGGCAGTAAGGTAAAAATATTGGATTGAAGTAATCCAGTCCGCAGAGAGAAATCAAAGATGAACGTGGAATAAATAAAATGGCAGTAGTAGTAAACATGACCTTTATCGTATTAATCACAATAACTTTTCCTCTCTTCATCAGTTAGCAGGTGATTCAATAAATACGTTAAAAGCGCAGAACCTAATTCTCAACAAACCTGGGCTCTGCATGCACTTTTGTTTCTCATAACTGAGAGTCACCCGCACCAAGGTAGCGTGTCACACGCACCAAGGTAGTCACACACACCAAGGTAGCTGTCACACACCAGGATTTCGCTCAAGGGTGTTTGTTTTTAAACAGGCGATCAAAGCCAGTGGTTAGAGAAAAGAAATTGCCAAACATCAGGCTGTACTTATTGTGCCTAGCTTCTTCCATGTGAAAGCGTACGGTAGCTTTTAACCAGCAAAAGACATTGCGACCAAGTGCAGAATGGATTGTACTTGAAAAGCACATTCTTGTTTTCTGGTATCTCTACTTCCCACCCGCAAAGTGTCTGAGTAAAGTCAATTATAACACTCTATTTAACTCTTCTCGTAAAACGCACATATGAACTGTTTAGGAATCAAACATAAAACAGTGTTATGAGAAACAACCACTCTGTTTTCCAAACAAAATGCCACATTTCCAAGGACAAGGGGTATGCCAAACTAAAAATCAAATAAACAAACAAACAAAAAAATCACTGTCAGAGACGAAGTGCTACTGGATTAAAAGTGCCAAAGATAAAAAAGAACTATTGCAGCATATCATCAGTACAAAGTGCTTGACAAACCTCGGTTGATGTTTCTTGAAGAAACTGTAAAGGATTCAGAGACAAAGAACGAAAAGCGTGGTGCTGCAAAACAGCAGGTGTCAAAGTCCCTGTCTTGGTGGTTTGATCCAGTGGTACCTGGATACCACACTGTCCCCACTGCGCACATATTCCTCCACGATCCTCATCCTCAGAGATATACCAACATTGCAGAGCTGCATATTTTCAGATAAGGCTGAGAAAAAGCCTAATTTGTAGTTATGATTCAAGAAGGACGAAGATGTTTAGAAAGCATGAAAACTGATCTGAACCAGCCATCCAAACCCAAATGTATCTGAACACAGACTTCATCTGGAAGTTAGGACCAGGAAAACTTGTAGAGGAAAAAAGACCAGCACAAAAACCAACTGCGAGCCAACCAACGTGACTATTGTTGCTGAAGCTGGTGTCAAGAGGCAGTTCAAGCTAAAAAACGATGCTTGGTGTGACCCTGTAAATCTTCAAACATGCCTGTGAACTTCATAGTTTTAATCTAACCTAAACCAAAGCTTCGTTATCTCCACCTGCAACAACCTGACTGATGTCAATGGTACTATACAAAAGGAAATTCAGACTGCAACCTTTTGTTTTTACTGCCATCTTTATCCTAATCAATTATTTCTCCTAGGTTAAGTCTCTCTCAAGCGTTCTCCCACTCTCTTTTGCAGGCAAAGGTAGCGTGACACTTCAGATCAACATCTCTCTTTACCTCAGCCTTTGAGCCCACTTCATCCCTGAAACCATTCAGGGCTCCCGTGGAGACTTTTTTACTTTGAGACCGAGATATTTTTTTTAACCCTGTTGCAGTGCTGATACTTTTCATCACCATTACACTGTTCCCATCTAACCTGCCAGCCGCACAGCTGCTTAATTCTTCTTTACCCTCCATCTTCACTCATAAGGAGTTTTGCCTGGAAATTGCTTGAATTAGAGGTTATTTCACTCTCATCCCACATGTCATGACTGCCACTGTGAATGTATTAGTCCGAGTGCAGATAACACAGTCTTCATTGTCCAAAAATCCTACTACTCTCCCATCTCATCTTTTATCTCTTTTTCTTCCAATGCAACTCCTTTCCTAGATGCTACAAGCATTTCCTAAAGTAGGAATGTAAGATGAAGGAAGTATTTTCAACTAAAAGCCGCTGTCAATACACAAATTTGACCAATCTCACCAAAATCACTCATGGTCAAACCACAGGTTTTAACGGGCTTTTAGAGTCTACCTTTGGGCTCCCGAACACGCAAAGACAAACAGGTGGACAGGCTTGCTTTGCTTATTATACCTTTTGTAATTCTTATTCGCACCATGACATATCTGATCAAGAATGGAGGTGAGCCTTTAGAACTAGGCAGCAGTGGCAGCACAATTAAAATGATCATCAGATGTAATTCTGACAGGTCTGGCACCCTTGGGTATGAAACCAGGGTCACAGGTGTCCTTGTCCGTGTAGAGCTTATGCTATCCCAGCCTTTGTCTTTTTGGTAGAGAACATATTGAGCCAGCTCAGGGGTAGGAAAAAAGGGACAAAGAGAGACATTCTTCTGAACACTCTCCTCTCCAGCAATCCTTTCTGTTTCAGTGGGTCTTAAGGCCATTTTCCCTGTGGGCAGAGTGGAAAAGCCACAGTGACTGGAGGAGAACAAAAACCAGAATGCAATTTCTTGTGGTCAGGAGAGTAGGAGCCTTTCAATTGCTACTGACAGCATGAATATACATTAGTCATTTATACATTCATAGACTTCAGCCACACAGTAGTTGAATGTCCCACACTCATTCAAAATATATCCTTCAGGCACAGAAATATCCTTTTTTTTTTTTATTTTTTTCATTTTTACATTGTGTATGTGCTTATATCATAAACAAATGCAAATGGTAAAATGACATATTAATTATCATACAGCAAACCCATAGCAAATTCAGTTTCTGACGTGAGCTGTTTTACTGCGAGATCAGCTCTCTCTTCTATGATGCTGGTGTTAAAAATAAAGAATGAATCATAAAAGGCGGCGAGCTAAACAAATCTTGCAGAAATGACTTCCCATGCTCAGGTGTGCATCCACAAACTACAGTGCAATGCAGAGAAACTTCAGCTAGCTTTCAGTGAGCATCCCACCCGTGACTTCTCAGCTCAGTAAATCAACTTAAAGGGAGCTCCACGGTGCCACAATAGATTTCTCCTGACCTCCAAGCAGTACATTTACAGCCAGTTTGAATACTCTTTGTATCCCACACTGCAGTCGTGAAAGTTGATATAATCCTTGAAAGCTTACCAAAAACATTAAGAGACAGACAGTTATATTAGATAAGAAAAATAGATACAATAAATCCATTAAAAACATTCTCTCGTTTGGAACCCAATGACTGTAGCAATTGGCTGCGGAATACACACCGAATACAAAACATCTTCTGCTCTTGGCTTCTAGTTTACCCACAGGGGAAAAATAGGAAAGGAAAAAAACCATAGCATCTGATGTTTATTCAGGTATTCACAGGGGAAGACTTAAGTGTTGGTGATCTCAGACCAGCTGTAGTTGAACAGTGACTCTATTACAACATCCGCTACTGATTTTGACATTATTTGAGATACTGCTCGCATGTCTGGGCATCTGAGCTAAACAGACCACTGAAAAGTACAGTGGAAAGTTACTTCCACTGAAGGCAGTTTTCACTCAGCTGGCACTTGATGACGCGCTGAAACACCTAAGCTCAAGAAAAGATTTCAGAAAATGCTAACTAACCTTCCCTGGCCACCTAAGGCATCTCAGTTTGAAACAGAGATTTCCCTAAACAGTGGAAGTTGTGTTCCCTTTCATCTCTGTCTTGGCTTGGGTGACTATCAAGGGTAGTCACATTGGGATATTTTGAATTCAGATATGAAGCATCCCGGCACTCGTAAGTCCTCTCTGGAGTCCTGTTTTCTAAGCATGCTCAATGTTGCACCAAATCACTTAAAGAAAAAATACATAAGAGGATTTTTAGAAGAAATGGCAACAGTAGTTGGCAATTCTTCAACTTGGTGAAGACCAAGCTTGGACCTACTCACCCTCCATCCATATCACTGCAGAAGAACAAGTTGTAAAGACAATTTTTAAGTGATCACACATTAAGGAGGTCTCAAAGAGAAACACTCCCAACCTCCTAGTGGCTTTAAACTATTTCAGGTTGTTAGTACTGGCCTCAAGTTTATTGGCACTGCGCAGCTACAGCTGTCTAAGCATATCCTACACCCTCAGTTTTTCTGCTCCTCCTCAGTAGCTCTTGAGCATCTCAATTCAACATGACTACAGCGAAGGCTTCTTTCAGACCCCGTTTTATAAACGTCTTGCTCCATGTGCCGGCCAGAGCTCCAACTGGGCTACATGCTGCTACGACCTGTGCTCCTGTGCATCACCCGCTCCCAGTATCCTGTTCCTTCAGGGATGACCGTGAAAGTTCAAAGCATCTTAGAACAAGGCTCGGTGATGCTGCCTGACTAGCAACACACAAAATATTACACCAACCATTATTTCTGATCCTAAGTACTCTGCTGTTAACTCAGCTGAAGGCGCCAGCATAGCGCCTGTCCCCCTGCAGAAACTCCTGTCTGAAGACAGTAAAACCAGAAAACTATCTTTTAGAGAACATCAAGAGACTTGGGGCAGGGAAGTCTAACCACAGAGCAATATCTGGTTACCTGGAGTTTGTAGTGTTTTGCACCTCTGTGTAGGACTGTGGCACATATATGATTTTTCTAATTGGTTTTCAGTCAAATCATTCCACTGAGAATCAGCTCAGAGCACTTGCAGGAGGCTGGGGAGCTAGATCGGATAATAGAAATGCTACTCTGGCTCTTGAATTTTTGCACCTGCATTTTGAATATGTTCTTAGCTCCCACTCATTTTACAACTACATAATGGTTGGATGATGCTCTGCTTACAGCAGTTCTCATTTATTTACGTTGGCTCCAAATTGCCCAAAAGTTGGATAAATAGAATAAAGTAGAGGGCTATTTTCCTTATGAATGGAATGAAAGAAGCAAGTGGAAGTGAAGCAGCCCTTGATTTTATTTTCCTACTTCTCCTTATAGTCCATTTTGTGAAAGGCACAACTCAGAGTTATGAAGTATCTATGGGTCATTTCTCATTCAGGCTGAACTTGAGTACAGCTTTAAATACACTTTTTTCTTTTTTTTTTTTTAAACACATTAAATTTAAGAAACGTGGTTTTTCGGCATCTTTACTGCCATATTCTTCATTCCTGAAAGGAATGGTTAGGGACAGAGCAGAACAGAGCTTGAGATGCAAAAAAGTAAAGTGATTCATCAAGTGAGTGAGCTTGGGTAGTTCCAGTTCCTTAGCGAATCTGTCAAAGCCAAAGCATAAGGAAAAGTAAAATGGTAAAATGGTATAAAAACAACTTGTCTAAGGTCCCAGCCTTCTAACGTTATCAAGAGAGGTTTAGGAAAAGAAAAGAAAAGAAAACTAAAGAAAGAGACAGACTTTGAAACTAGGAAAACTTTTTATTCTTACGGTTGAAAAGGAAGAGATTCCTGGAGGTCAGCTCCATGAAGGAAACTCAATTCACTGTTCAAGCCTGTCACTTTCAAAGCTACGATGCAGCTCTCAAGTACCTGAAAGAGTCAGCTGCTTCTGCATAAATCACAGGGCAGACAGTTTCTTTTAACACATTTATTTCTTTACCCATTTATTGGTTTGGCGGCAGGCTGCTTAATGGCATAAGGCTTTAAGTAAACAAGTAAATAAATAAATATATGCCAAACAACAAAATCAAGGTAGAGAGATTTAAACATGATGCAAGGAGGAAAACGTCGATGATAAATGCTGGTGCCAAAAGGTGACTTTATTGAAATATTCAGTGAAATGAAAATAAGGCATTCAGTTCTGAGGAACAAAATGAAAAATGACTGGCAGGCAAACAGCTCACTTTTGCAACGGTAACTCATTTGTGAACATTTCAGAAGCTCCTTTCCCTTTGCTTCTCCCAGTTATGCTTCTTCCCCAATAGTTACACAGCTAATAATAAACTTAAGAAACGGACAAACCTGCCAAACAGAGAACACCACGCTAGAGGAGTGCATACCCAGCACAGAAATGAAAAGGTGCTGCAGATTTCATTTTCCCCTCGCTTTATCACAGACAGGGAGCTTTTTAACTCAATTTCCTCATTTGCCAGTGCCAAAAGCCTATCCACCTCTGCTCCTTGCAGCTAAAGTTACAGCCACTGCTCTCAGAAGAACAGTTTTATGCCATATATTTAAGCTACTTTTTGAAACCTATAACAATTAACTCGGGTTGAGTAGACTGATGGTGAAATATCTCGGTAAGACCCTAGTTAAGAGGAAGACTTCGTCTTCCCATGCATTTTATTTTCATCTACTATAAAATAAACTGGTTTGATTAGTCAAGCCAGCCAAATGTGCTCGCAAGCAAACACCATCACTATCTTCCATGGAGACAGACTTCCCTAGTGAAAATTCACAGCCCAGGATCGCACGTGCTGGACCGAGAGGGTGTGAAAAGCAAGAGGCTGCACGTGAAGGTAGAGCAAACCAGTGTTTCAGGTTTGCGTACAATGCAGCAGTTTGCTAGAGAAATCTGAAAACGGGGAGTGGCTAATAAATTCACAGTATTTTGTGGACCTGTAACCTTTGATTTTTGTGCAGCCATTGACAGCAGCTAATGTACATACCAGGGCTTGAATAATACTGTAGCCGGGGCACGTGTGCTATGGACAGGGTGGGTATCAGTAACACACCGCAACTATAAAACTGGCTGATGAGTGGAGCTAAGTGAAGCTCTAATGTATGCCTTCTGCTGGGTCTATCGGTGGCGTTAAAAGCACCCCTACCCTTTAACAGGTTTGATTTTTTGTGGGGGTATATTTGTGGTTAGGATCTGTGATAAGGCAACACCGTCCTTGATCAGTATTTGACAGAAGCAGCAGGGATGATCCTTTCTAACTGGATTAAACATCCTCATAATGTCCTCTGGGTTTTGGTTTTTTTTTTTTTTTTTTTTTTTTTTTTTTTTTTTTTTTTTTTTTTTTTTTTTTTTCTCCTTAATTTACTATTGTCCTCACTGGGAATTCCAGTTCTCACAGCCTCTTTACATCGGGTCTTTCAGGTGACCAAGTCATTTGGTGTGATTCCACTGACTCAAACTGCAGTTACCAAAAGCTTGGCACATCTGCAAGGACCAGATGATTCCACATCTGCAGACATACAAATGCCTTACATACCTTTACAGGCCTGAGTTTTCCTGTCCTTACAACTCTTGAGTTTTTAAGAACTCAGTGGTTCTTCATCCTCCTTTCTCCCTCTCTTGCTACAAGTTCATGACTACTTTTCTTCCTGTCTGCATATTTGACGATATTCAGTGGCTAACAGAATAGCAGTTTGAGGTTTCGGGTGGGATAATGTCACTGAACTCAGCTGGAATTTTGCTTTTGGCAACTGTATAGCCAGGAGCCTGAAGCTTTAACGTTATCATTTGCCCCACAGCAAAGAAAAGTGTATTTTTAGCTTTATAGGAACTCAATTGAATTTAACAGAATTCATCCCAAGGGTCAGGAATCACTTGCATAAATGCTGAAATTTCAAAATAAGATGCCTTGGAAAACTTCGCAGATCTTCTCTCTGAACGCCTGCATTGTGTAAGTGCTGACATAGGCATGCAAATCGCAAGATGGTCATAAAACAGATCTACCCTAATGATTATTGAGAACAGAACGATACTGGTTTAGAGTTGTAAAAAGGTTCAAAGAGAAGTGATACTGAAATACAACAGCATACAAAATTTAAAGAAAAAAAAGATACAAGATGAATCATAGCTGCCTAGTCTCAGTTTGGGTTTGTTTGAAGAGAATGTACGCTTTCTGGGACTGCCAGATGCAGAACATAAAGCAGAAACTCTGGACATGATTCTGATTTAGAAAAAACTCAAAGCCAAGTGACTAAAAGCAAAGACACTGTACTTGCCACCAAATGAACTGATGCTACCACTTGGAAAGAACACAGTCATTAGTTTTATGAGCTGACATTAATTAGCTATGTTATTGCTATTGGTACCAGTTAGGCTCCAGGCAAATATGCCTTTCATGTTAGATACGACATGTGTTTCAAGAAGAAAAGTTAATTTAATGCTCTCTCTAGTTAAATACTATGCACATCATTATTAATGCTGAGTAATTTTGTAGTTCAAAACAAGACAAAGCAAACTGAGTTTCTGGTTTGAGAAATAACTGTTGTGGGCCCAGTTTGGTAACTGATAATTAAGGACGGTTCAGTGTGTAGGGAGCAGGCGTTGCCCAAGCGTATCATCCCCTTCCCTCAGCTACGTTTGCTCTCTGTCAATAACCAAGCAGGGCAAACAAGGGCAAGGTATTTACAGCCTGGGTGAAGAGAAGACACTGACACCCAGAACCTGATACGAGTCTTTCGTCCTGTTGTCCTGATCAGCTGTAACAGCCTCCTCGGTCTGTGTCTGCAGCATTTCCGTGGGTCACATCAGTATGGCTGGGTCCTGGGCTCAAGGTTTAACGGTGACTGCACAACCTGAGCACCACCAGTGCAAGACACCTACCTGCAGAAGGTGCAACAGGAGGTTTAGCCTCCTTTCCTGTAAAATGAAAAATGTTCTGCTTGGATTCTTTCAGGAGTGGGGGAAAAGAAAAAAAAAAGAAAGAAAGAAAGAAAAAAAGAATCACTGAGTTTCAGCAGAGCTCTGTTGTATTTAACAGAACCTTTGTGACTCTGGTTAATGAATATTTTACATGAGGCCAGAAGTCATCCAAACTGGGACTCGAGACAAAAATCTAGGATGTTGGGGAAAAAAGCAGACACAAGAAAAAAATGCAAATTCTGCAACTTTGTCATTAGCTGCAGACTCAGAGCCTTCATTTCATTATCTTTAAGTGCCTTGCTGTTTGCGCTGCCGAAAGAATCTGCAATAAACACAGAAGCAGATGTTTTGCTATACCCGCCTAGGAGAACCATCCCTTGAGCTATATTTCTGGACACCATATTTCAAGGAAAAAAAGACAAAGAACAGAGGAGAGAGAAATTTAAGAAATTAGAGTTTCCCAAGAGGTACAAAACCAGAGGTCTGTGTAAAAAGAAGGGTGGGAGCTCTACCCACAGTCAGTCAAGAGAAAAGATGTCTGAAAAGAAACACAATAGCAAGAACGGGGGAATAAAAGAAAAGTATAAAGATATTTTAAAGATGCTGGGGGCAACCAGGGAAAAGGCATCTGAGCAGTTCCCCTGATACCAAGGACGTGATTTTGATGACACCTGAGAGAGGAAAGGCAGATTTTCAGATCTATAAAGTACACAGGAAAATTCTAGAACTTGCATCACCTAATAAATATGGTTCCCTCCAACCCAAAGAAAATTAGCATAATATAGCTGAGTAAATAGTTTGCCAACGTAATGAAAAAAGAACAATTAATACACGTACAGTATGTAAAATCTTAAAGTGGATTTCACCCATCTAATGGCAGGTCTAGAGTCAATTGCAGCTACTCAGACCAGAAGAAAATCTGGAATTTTCTTTGGTGCAGCTGCACATTCTACAAAAACAATAACAAGAAACTGGATTTCTTTGTGTCTATAAGATCCTCACAGAACATCGTCTTGAGAAGAAGTTTGACTCATTTACACAATGGATAAGCAACCATCATAGCTTTATGTACGGATATAAGCTATAATGTAATTATTTTGAAAATCTAAGTATGAACTATCAAGGTCCAGAAAACTATAAAGGAAAGAAGAGCAATGGCTGTAAAATCCTCGCAGTGTGAGATAAATGCTAATTTAGACATTGGCCACCTAGCTTTGGCATCCAATTCAGAACATAGTTCCGCAACTTCAAGTTGTTCTATAAATGCATCTTTTCATTCAGACTGAAGGAATAAAAGCACAATTTTACACTACTGGAACAAGGCATCAGTGATACAGCCCAAGCAGAGACTCTTGAACGCAGCAAAATTTCTAATTTGGTGTGTGTACGGAACCAGAGAGCAGAGTAAGTTTGGGTGAACCACTGCTTTCTCCTACGTTCTTGCCAGTATTTCTAGTGCCATTACAATTAGCACTTATTCATAACCTCAGTCAGGGGTTGATTATCAAAAGTTACACCAGTAAGCAAAGATTTTTTTTGGACTCTGACAGTCTTTTATAAACCTAACTCTATACAGTAGAAATTCACCAATGAAGACTCTTCGCTATTTAGGCTCTGTTTATAAGACAGAATAAGTATAGTAACTCAAACATTAAGAAATGATGAACCACACCCCCCAATTACAAGACTGGATGAAAAATATATTTGTGTATTTGTTTGGAGTTTTCTGGACAGCAGAGCTCATGTTTCCAAATTTGCTTCCAACATAATGACAGTGACAAACACCCGCCTTTAAACAACAGCTGAGATTCTCATAAAGACACACATCTATAGGACTTCATAGAAGCACCATTTTCAGAAATGAGCAAATGCTTCCAACATTGACCTCTTGCAGAAACAAGAAAATATACATAAGCACATGTTCAGACTACTCATTGCAAAGCAAAATTAAACTAGTTTGTCTTCTGTGACCTGATAGACTAAATCCCCCTTATGTGCAGGAGATTATGCTGAAATCTAAGCATCTCTGAACAGGACGTAAAATAATTTAAATAGCATTATCATGTTTCATTTGCTCTTAGCAGAAAGGAGAATTTGACTTTGAGCAAGTATAATAAAATGCCTCAAATACGTTAAAATAAACAGTTAACTGAAAAAAAAAATATTTAGTACTCTTTACTAATTTAAGTAAAAGAAATAAAGAATAAAGAGGATAGGGAAAAATATAGGAGGCCTAAACAATCAGACGGTTAAAGTTCAGTGCTTCTAACTGCAAAGCTGAAGGCAGCGAGAACCACAGGTGTTCAGAGACCCTGGAAATTCAGACACTGAAAAGCACGAAGCTACAGTTGTTTCAGTAATGGAACTGTGAACAAAAGCACATACGAACCATTTAAACAACTGTTCTCACTCACAACTCTGCACATAAAGATGAAAGGAAAAACAGAATAAGAGGAAGATGGTCCAGAACTTTTCAGGAACAGCTGCTTCAATCTCTGTCTTTCATTATTCTCTATTCTATTGTGCATGCTTCTCTCCAAAGGTTTTCAGGTAATTACTAAAAAGGATGACATCAGGCACTCTATAGCA
Organism: Burhinus oedicnemus; assembly: GCA_008921705.1. NCBI lineage: Eukaryota > Metazoa > Chordata > Aves > Charadriiformes > Burhinidae > Burhinus > Burhinus oedicnemus. Next base: position 76,003 of record VFFE01007960.1, read on the forward strand.
CGACCGCATGGTTCAAGCGACTGAACTGGTTAACTCCTCCTCCTCCTCCTCATAACCATCTGGTTTGAAGAGCCATGTGCCTTCAACATCAAGAACACTTTTGTTTGGTAGCTATATCTGGGAAATCACTCACAAGGTTATGGCTTGGATGACTTACAGCTATGAAACGGTAAGTACGTATAGGAAACAGTCTGCTCTAGGAATCAAAAATTTGTTGAAAGCTTCTAGGTAGCTAAACCTGGGGAGGAATGGGAGATACGATTCTCTAGAGAAGTAAGACTGATTAAAATGCATACTGCAGTAGGAGAAAACAAAACCACAACAACAAAAAACCAAAAACCCACAAACCAGCAACAACAAATGAATCATATGGAAGAAAATAATTCCTGAGGGCTACAGAGTAGTTGAGAAAAGGATTCCAAAACATCTCTGTTGGAGAGCTCGATAATATTGGCATGCAAAATTTAACAGGATACACCAAGAATTAATGATCTGTCCTTGAAAAGACAGCCTTGCTCTGTTGAAGCAGGAAGAATTGAGACAATGTTCTGTTTTCTCAGAACAAGAAATATATTGTCAAAAAAGAAAAAGGAAAAAAAATAGGAAAAACAAAACCCCGCGCTAGCTCTATAAATTATAGGCCTAACTTTCTTAAGAGGGAGATGAAAGAGCACGTATCCTGTACGGGTCCCCTAGGAACACTGTACCTTGCTGGGAAAATGCCATTTTCCCCCAGCAGGATTCCAGGGTCACTTGGATGTTTTTGAAACACCAGTGGAAGCAAAAAATAGTCTTTCAAAGACAGTTAGTGCAATCAGGTATCTAAGATAAAGACAGAAGAGAATCTTTGAAATACTGGAAGTGACACAGCAGATGATTTATATTTATTTTGGATATTTTAGTAGGACTGATGTATTGAAAATATGGCATAGAAGCTGAAGTTATAAAGACTGCAGAGGTACACAAGCACATAGCCTGGGTAGATAGATTTGGGTGAACATTACAAGCAAGTACTCCAAAGCATTTGCTCCGAATAAGTCAAGTGAGTCAGATTTTTTTCCAGGCTAATAAACGTCTATTGATAGTTCTGTCTTCAGGACATATTCATGCAAACGTCTGTTTACCTGGGGCCAAATCCCAATCAACATCATTTACTCATGAAAGTCAACACCAGCAATGAAACAGCCTGTCTTCATTGCCATTAACAATGCAAGGTAGAGAAGAGTCCTTAGCAGATGCTTCTTCCAGCCTACCATTACAACTGGAGCAGGAATGCAGCCTGATCCACAGTATGGAGAAAGTAGCAATCCAGACCTGGAAAAAAGCTGGAGCGAAACTGAAGGAACTTCATAACTGTGTCTGAGATCTAAGTCGCATTCTCTCTGCTCTGCTTCTGGAATTCCTGAGGTCTGATGCACCTTTCTTCTAGCCCAGGAAGACTTATCTTAGATAATACATTTATGACTACAAAATCAGCAAGGACTTGTAGAACTCCAGACTGGATCAACCCATTAACAGCTACATAACCTAGCTGACCCACAACCCCACAGTAAGTAAATGGTAAACAGCCAATCCAGCAGAGTAAAAAAGGGACAAGGTCATTTTTTTAAATATCTGTTTCTCAATAAAACATTTATTTAGCAAGATCAGATACAGAAATAAGCAGGACTACGGAATCTGATACGGTACTTATTACCATTTATAAATGAATCACAAGAAACATCCTGCCCATTCATCTTGCACAAGCTCTATATCCATGCTACAGACAAGGGCTGCAAAATCCAAACGTGAACGTTCATATGTTTTAAAGTCTTCTAATCCTGTTTATCTTTTACATACTGCTGATACTTCTTTAGATACTTAAGGTCACAATGACTTTAAATCTTCCTGGTTATTCCCCACCTACTAATATATTTACCCTTAAGCCATTCATAGAGACTTCCACAAGGAAATGATAGGTTCAATGATCACAGTAAATATTTACATGGGTTTCACTATAGATCTCCTGTCAATTTAATTTGTTTAGTCCAATAGTACTTCACTGTAGCAAAAGTAAGCACGTAAGTATGAAAACTAACATCAGTGCACGCTTTGTATATTTATACTTTCATGGTTCATGATCTAGCACCATCTTGCATCCTGAAAAGTATTGTAGAGTGCCTGGCTGTAAGGAAGCTCCCATAGGAATCACCTCCTCGTTAATGAGGCACAAGTTGGATTTTAATATTGATGTCACAGTAACGCTCTGAAAGGAAATTGTTTGATTTGGCTCCCTGACTTTCTTCAGTCAATCTAAATATTAAACGCCACATAGTGACATTTAGTACCACATGCATATAATATATTAAGCAACATCCTCATACCAACTAGCAAGAAAAATCAAATATTGGGAAATTGGGGTTTTACTTGTCTGCAGACATCATTCCATGGCTCTTTTCTAACATCATAGAGGAGCTGAAGTCCTCAGCCTGTAAAAATATCCTGATGTCTTATGGACAGCAAGAGCAGGGGAAATTCAGATGGCTTACGGGGATTTTCTTTTTGGCTAGCTGGTTGGACCTTTCAAAATCCATTCTATACAGTCCCTTTTCTACAAAAATTGTGGTAGTAATAGAGACACTCTAAAACATCTTTCTAAATAGGCTCTTTCTTCCTTCTTTCATTTCTGAGAACTAGCAAAAGGACTGAAACGAATTACGCTCTACCTGCCCATTTATCAAACAGATGAGCAACAAACTCATGACTTTTACAGTACATTTGTCAAACAGATTTCATTATTACTTTAGCTTAATTAAGAAGGGGGAAAGCAGTGAATCTTAAGGTAATTAAACAGACATCATCAGCTTCAAAGCCTTTCACCTTGGTCCTTGTCTGCAGTTGACCAACTCAAGAACAGAATTAGTACAGAGATTTGATTAAGTCAGTGCTGTGTTTCTAAGCCAAGGGTAGACCAGCATAATACAGAGCAGCTACTAGCTAACTTGCACATACCAAATCAAATCTTTGCAAGATATTATTTGTTTTACAGCCCCCAATCTGTAATGCATAGCTGGGTACACAGGGTTTTTTTTTTTTACTAGAGAATTTAAGTTCAGATACTGTTTCTAGAATTTTTAACAAGAGGGAAGTACCGATGATTTAAACGTAAATGCTTCAGTTATTTAAATAGTTAGTGTAGGAACCTATTCTGAGTATGTGAGTGAATTTTAAGAAGCAATAAAAAAATATTTTGTCTTTCAATCTATTAAGCTACAGAGGGCAAGAATTGGTCAGTTTTAAGTTCACAAAGTTAAGCGTTCAGCCACTATCTTGTATATACAAATATTTCTTGATGCAATTTTCATTCAAGGTCTGAAAAATGCATTTTGACATCTGCAAATATTTAGACATAGTTTAATTCAAATGGCTTCCCATTTTGAAAGCACACATTTTATTTATTATCACGAAAACATGAATATACCAGATGGAAAAGGAATAGTCTGCTACTCTTATGAAAGCTTCTTGCTCACAACCATGCCAATGTTCAAAATCACAGCCTAAAATACCTCCCCCTGTTCATCACACAGCCTACAGTAAGCAAAGCCTGTCATTCAGTGACAGTTTGAAGAGACTTTATTCCTTACCTTACTGGAAACACACCACTGACTTAGCAAACGACAACTTTTCTAGGAAACCTTGTGCATATACTGTTGACAGATTAGCTTCACATAGAAAAATAAACCTTATCAAACCTCTCTAAATACCTGATTCAGGGAAAGATGACATAAAAGAACCTACCGAAGGCAATTTAAAGAAAAATATTGACTCTGTATGAGAATTCTGCAGCATAAAAGAAAGAAAACTGTTCTCAATTGCATCTTGTGCAATATGTAGAAACTGTAGCATTTTCTTTCTAAGATAACGCGGGAGAAGGATTGTATTGCAATTGCAGTGAGTATGCAATTGTGCATGAAAAACTAATAGACAACAATCATTAAGGAGAAGCAGCTCTGATGAATTTCAAATGGCTAAATTTTAAACCTTTAAAGCTTTCGGGAGGTTGGTTACAAGGAGCTAAACAGAGAAGATATAGCTGTAGCATCCATAAATACCTATAAAATATCTAGCAGTGGAAGCTGCTGCTTATTAATCTCATAACTAAAACTACAAGCAAGATCAAAGCAACACAGCAGAAATCGCTAGCACTACAATAAATCCTCTAAAAATCAAAATTGTGCCTGATGGTTATAGAATGGTTTGCAAACGGATGTTTTTTTAAAGGAGACAAGAATGGAAACAAAGGGCAGACAAAAGCTGTGGGCTAGAAATAATGCTGGGCAAGTGGGGAAGGATGATGTGACACCTAGCGTGCAGGAAAACTCTTTTCAGTAAGTCAGTATTCATCCCCGTAACTCCCATGAATTCATGCTGGCATATCTTCTACCTGTGGTGGGGATAAGACACTTGACAATCTGCCTACTCTCCTGTTTTGATGCACAGCATGTCAAGGGTATTCCTGCTCTCTCTCTCCAGTCTAGAGATCTCCAGAAAAGGAGGAGGAGGTAGAGAAGATGTTCTGTTATGATCGCTCTCTGGACAGGGTAGAGTCTGCCCAGGCTTGGGTCACAAGGTCTCTTTCAGCATCTCCACTTGTGCTCCTGTGATTGAGCTAGCCAGAGCATGTCCAAAACCAAAAAAGGACCGTTGAAGAACATGCACACAAAGACCGTAAGATACATAAAATATGTTTAACCCCATCTCCCCCACTATAGAAGTACAGAAAGGCCAAATGTGCATAGACGAGTTCTGGTGTAGGCTCTGGCATGGTAAAAATGACTTATAATGCAACAGAACAAACAGAAACTGTTTTCACAGGCTTTATGAAGGGCTTAGGCACTAATACTGTTGATGATGTCAGCAGACTGGAGTAGTTAGAGGTATCATCTAGCAAGAATCAGATGCCTATGACAGCAGGGGAAATAACCAGATTTGCCAGCTATAACCAGGCTCCAACTATGTATTACCATTTAGCTCAAAAATGTGCCATGGTGACATGGCACCAAATATGGCAAGGGTAACTTATGCACAAGTCAATGATATGAACAGTTTTGGGCCCCTCACTACAAGACAGACATCGAGATTCTGGAGTGTGTCCAGAGAAGGGCAATGAAGGTGGTGAGGGTCTGGAGAACAAGTCTTACAAGGAGCAGCTGAGGGAACTGGGGTTGTTTAGTCTGGAGAAAAGGAGGCTGAGGGGAGACGTTAACGCTCTCTACAACTACCTGAAAGGAGGTTGTAGAGAGGTGGGGGTCAGTCTCTTCTCCCAAGTAACAAGTGATAGGACAAGAGGAAATGGCCTCAAGTTGTGCCAGGGGAGGGTTAGGATGGATATTAGGAAAAATTTCTTCACCGAAAGGGTTGTCAAACATTGCAACAGGCTGCCCAGGGAAGCGGTGGAATCGCTATCCCTGGAGGTATTTAAAAGACAGGTAGACGTGGTGCTGAGGGACATGGTTTAGTGGTGGTTTTGGCAGCGTTAGTTCGATGGTTGGACTCTATCTTAAAGGTCCTTTCCAACCCAGACGATTCTGTGATGAGAAAACGTCTACTGGTGCATGACAGGATGAGAAGGACCAGATTTCTTAACCAACTAATGATATTGTGGGATGCATTATTCTGGGATGGTTATTTAAAGGAGCTGTAGATAACAATCTGGACTCGAGTTCATGGCAGCCAAATCTCATCATCATCATCATCATCCTGCCTAAGTAGCAGGATGCTAGCACTTTCTTTATTTTATTGTTCATTTCATTAATAATGATTCATTATTTCATTAAAGAAAACATAAGTGATTGCTTAGTATCAAGGCTGGTGTATGGCCTATGGGTCTGGGTCTAAGTCAGCTGGGAAATGAAATGCCTGGATGAAAGTCAGTCCTTTGTAGACTAGCTATTAAAGGATAAAAGCAGAAATGAAAGGCATCAAGATGATAAAGAGTTAAATGATTTAGATGACTTTATTTACAAGATAATTGTCCAAACTTAAAAGGAAATTACAGCATGATGTCAGAGACACAAATCTACACAACAGCTTGGAAAATTAAATGCCCAGGGCCAGACAGTTTGTGAGTGCCTGAAGACTATAAAGGAAAAGGAGCAGAGCCAAGAAAAAAAAGCTGTTAATCATAAGGAGCAAGGCAAGCTGTTCCCAGATGATCCGTCTTCCAAAAAAAAAAAAAAAAAATTAAGTCTGAGTGCCCCACCAAAGAGCTAAGGGTTCAAATACTCCCCAAGCCATGAAGCAGAGCTCTGCTTAGCCCCAGGACCGGCAACACGCCAGTACAGTCATGAAGAGTCTTCGAGGTGGCTTCAGCCAGCAACCTGCAGGACCAGCCCTAAAGCATTAGATACAGGTAGGATAATGCAGTAGCGTGGTAGATACAGACGGAATAAACCAGAGGACTGTGGCTTTAATAAAGAAGGCTTACGGTTTGTAACCTGTTCTTTCAAAGCACTTTTAAATGGTACACAAATGGGAGCCTGTAGGTACATTCAGGATTTTTTTTTTTTTTTATTTAATGTTCGCCACAACCTTTTGTGAGAGATTATTCAGAAGGAGGAAAGGATAATGAGTTCTGAATTAATAAAAACCTAGAGAGAGAGAAAAAAGGCATAATTAATGGCTGCCTTTTAGAAAGAAAATGATGTAATAGGAAGTCATTTCAATGATCAATATTGTCAAATACACCTTTTTGAATTATTTGAGCTCTGAACCAGAGAGCAAGATTACAGAATATACCCAACAGCATAAACTTAACTCCATTAAACTAAAGAGAAATTTATGAGGAAATCCCAATGACTTTGGAGCAAAGGAGTAAGCACAGTTAAAGGCACTGGCACATACAATGAGAATAATGAGCTTTTCAGGTACAATCTGATGCCATAACTTTGTGCGGCTTTAACGTGGCACCAATTTACCAGTATCCTCTGTGTGATGTGCTGAAAGAGTTGAAACAAAACAACAACAAAAAACCCCCCGAATGCTAAGAAACCTAAAAACCCCAAATAGAGACTAATACATTAAATATTCAGGACATGAACCAGGACTTTTCCCCATCTGCATTCAGTTCTAATGGCTTCCATCCCCAGAAAGATCTGACTTACACCCAGACATACGTTTGAGTCTGCTAACCATCCCGAGCAAGATATTTTGTGCAGGAAGAAGCAATCTGAAAGCTGTTCCCCCATCCAATCCAAAAGTCTTCCCAATACTTTCTAGACTTAAATATCCAAGAAAGCATCATTGAAAGCACGCACCAACCCTGGGGGTGCTTGGTTCTTATGTTAGGAATAATCGGACTGATAACAGGAGCAAGACTGATAGTACAGCTCACTGGTTTACATCTCCTGCAAACACCTGTATGCTAAAAATGCATCACTTGCCCACTTCTGGCCATCTGATAGAGTTTCACAAGGGGAGAAAATACCCTGAAAAAGTAACTGAAAACCTAATTCTCCTTTTTAATATCCTCTTAACCTTGGTAATGAGATCACACCTCACAAAAATCTGTAATATATGAGCCTCGTGTACCAAGTTATTCCCTTCATAACTAATGCCCCTTTGGAACCCTGGTCATCATGCTTACATTGGCTCTTCTTTTATATACCTCTAAATGAAAGACTTTTTTTAAATAAAGGCCTATAAATGCTAGCTTTTCCCACACTGAAGGGTTAATAAGCTCAAATTTCTGAGGGGGGGGCGTGGGGGTAGGGAAGTAAGTCTCTAAGCCAAAACTGAAGCTGGTATTTCTGTACATGGGTGCCTGGAAGGAGAACCTGAAGCATTACGTTTGCTCTCCCCAAGGCTATAGCTGCAGTTACCTCCAAAAGCCTGCAAGCCTGATGCGATGTAAATGCGTTATTCTGCTAGTACAGTGCACATACTGATGGGAACTAAGGCTGGAACAGTTCATTCTTGAGGTTAGTGATTTCTAGCAGGATCCAGAAAAAAAAGTTGTTTTAAAAGCAGCAAACTTTGTCACCAAGACCCAACTTCCCTGAAGCAGCTGCTTCAAAACCAGCTGAGCAACATCTGGCAAGAGCCAGTTCCTTCAACAGGTCAGCACATTGCTCTTAACCTTTCAAAGAGAAATATATTCTGAATATACCAGGTCATATGCTTTATTACATCCTTACTGGTTCATATATAAATACACATTTGGTTTAAGATTCAAACAATCAAAAGTTTTGGCTCGTGACTTCTCTAAAATTCAGCTTTTGACCTAAATTTCTGTCAGAAGCTAAAAAGCATTGCATGTAAATGCTATGCTATACATTCTTTCCAAATAAAACCCTTTTCACTTGACAGAGGGGGAACAGGAAAAAGATACATTCCCAGCTAGAATAAATTTTATGTGCATTTCTTGTCACCGGTGAAGTCATGTCCACTTGTACTAAAAACTGCCCCTCGTGTAGTGACTGTAATATGTTCTCCCACCCTCTTGACAAACAGCTGTTTTCATTGCTTGAAATCCTTCCATTTCAGACACGAGGATGACATGTCTGCAAATACAATGAAGACGACGACGACGACATTTACACAAGACACTATACAGTTTTATTACTCTTCCGGGCTATTGATAACACTACTTTTCTCCTTACAGTGGTGGCAGTATTGAAGAGTGCTGGCTCCACAGCACTGACTGTATTTATTAGTCAGTGTTTGCATTTATTATCTTCTAAAGCATTACAGATGAGCAGCGTATTACTAAGTACAAAGCCCAAATATGCACATTTTTAATCCATTTATGTGTAACACATTTATTGGAGATGCTACTCACTACTACTCTGTAACTAACATTCACAGCCATAGTTTGTAGTCTTACATACGCTACACAAAGCAGCAATCAAAATTAAATCATGTTGAGATAGTCTGATTCAGCCTTGCAAATTTTCACTTAAAAAGAAAAACAGCAAGAAACCCGGTATTCTCTTTAACTTTTACATAAACAGTAACCCTCATTTTTCTCTCTCAAAATTACTGTGTTTAATTTGTATTTGTTGAGCCCAAGTGGGAAAACGTCGGCAAAAAAGGCATCCTTATGGACTGAGGAGTCCATCCAAAATGGAAATAAGATGGTAACTGAATAAATTGCAGCGCAATAAAAGTTAATCCATTTCAGAGAAGACAACTTGTTGTCTAGTAATACTCGCTGCTTGAATCTGAAAGCCCCTTCTCCGGTAACGCTGACATCGTTGTTTTGCTTATTCCTTCCCTCCCAAATTCATCTGCGTGTGGCACAACAAAGTTGCTGTTTCTATTAGATGATTGGCTTTCTGACCCAATTCAGAAACCTGACAAATAATTAGTTCAATGAAATATTGCTAGCAGATCCAGAAAGAAGTAAAAGGTTTTTGTCAGGCTGAGACTAAACGCTAGTAAGACGCAGACAAGCGGGTATCACGCAGCAGTCATCACTTGGAAGGTAGATGACTTCTGAATTCACTCAGGCAGAAAATGAACAGCTGCCAATGCTGATCAGAGAGAAGTAAAACGCTGCATATCTAGGGATGAAGTGGCCTTTTGTTTTCTTTTTCTTTAGTTAAAATAATATTTTGCCCCTGTGGAAGGAGAAAGATGGGCTTGGAGATCAAAAAAAGGGTTCTTAGCCACAGTTTTGGTGTGCGTGCAGCACTGTAAAACCATACAACCAATTCAGCTTCCACATCTGTAACAGCACAGACTGAAGTACTCATTCAAAAATCTATTTTGACACAACTCATTAATACAATCAATATTTAAGTATCTGCATGGTGACTAATATAGAAATGTAAAGAATTTTTACTTCTTTTACTGAAACCGTGAGCCTATGACAGAACCTAGTGACGCCCTCAGGAGCTACGGGTGAGGAGGGGCACCAGCAGTTCAGACAGGCGGGCTCAAGCCAACTCCAACTGACATTTCGGCAGCAATAAAATCGTGTTCTTGTAAGCTCTGACATGACCTGTACAAGCCCAGAAAGGACCTCAAGTGTTTACTGGGGTGACTGATGTGCCGCTGCAACGTTACCACCACAGCTGCTGCCCAAGCAGCTCAGGCGTCATGCCCACCCACCTACCATCCCAACCCCCAACTCCAGCGCCGCTGTAATCCAGACAGACTGACACTGCATTATTAGTGAAGCAACACCTCTTTTATCCCATTAAGTCCTCTACATACAGCAGAATGGGGAAAAAAAGAATACCCTCTCAGTCCTTAAAAAAACCAAACAAAACAAAACAAAAACAATCCCCACCTTTCTGACACATCCGACACTTGCCAAGTCCAACCAAGCCCTACTAGTTGCATCAGGAACATACGTGTCTGCAGGAGAAAAGTTTCTCCTGGGGGAGGGCTGCAACCAGACAATGCCTCCCTCCAAGCATTGTGGTATCCATTCTTACAGGGATAATTTAATTTCATTTTAGTGAGATACCAGTCTGGGAAGATTCGCCGTCTTCACAGAATCTCTCCCAGTGCAGACAGAGTCCTCACTGTACTTTATCTGGGAGCAATACAGGAAAGGAGATTGTGTAGAGAATAAAGGCAGACACTCTTACACATCTAATTTTTAACTTTAGCAGTAAGGCCTGTTTTGGCCATCCAAAATATGTATTTTTTTGCCCTTTAATAAACTAAGTTCATTCCTGTTGTGGCCTGTATTTTCTTCTTTTATTCTCAAATGCTGTAGCAATAAGCATTAGAACACCTCCTAGAAAGATAATTAATTATTGATCCATTTATAAAAACATTTAAAATTCTTATAAAGTTCCCATCTGTACTGACATAATTATTAATGAACATTTCGCTGCCTTTCAGACTTGCTGAAAGTTCAGTGGGGTTATAGTAACAATGGATACGGTCAAAAGTGTAAGTACTTATCAGTCAATTATTTGCTCTGTCAGGAAAATTCTCTCCAAATTGTAAACGTTTTGAACACAAACGTCTTGAATAATGATTCCATAATGCATACTCAAGTTAACAAGAGTGATGTATTCAGGTCAAATCAGTTCCGATTTCTGCACATGTACTTTCCCAGAATTCCAGACTCTTTAAACTTCATGTAAATCTTACTGATGTCATTTCTATCCAATTTACACTGAACCAGGTTTATCGAAGCTTCATGGAATTCAGCAAGTTGCTTGTGGGTAAGAGCTCTCCTACAGGGGGAAACTCATCAGAAGTACCTGCACCACTTGTTTTGGGAACAGGGATGGAAGCAATTTTTCTACGCTACAGAAGGTCCTCTTAGGAACATTTTCTTCTAAGATAAAAAGACCTTCATTCAAAAATAAAGTGCTCTTTGTTTTGTTTTAAGGAGTAATGAGAATCTAATCACATTGCTTTGGAAGAGAACTATTAGCAGAGAGGTAAAGAATGGCTTTTTAAAATAATTTCTTTAGTAAAATACATAAAAATGAACCCTTTAGATTAATCAAAAAAAGGCATTTTTTCTAGTCAAAAAGAAAATCATTCATTTCACACCCAAAGCATATTCCATGAAAGCTCAAATGGGAGAGCAATCTGTTTTGTGCATGTCCGGCCTTAACAACCCTTGTAAGCAAATAACTGAATCAAGAAATCAGTAATTTTAAGCAAGTTACCAAATCTGCTCTTCACACAGAAAACTGCAGACTTTGGTGAACCAAAAGAAGAAATAATGGCAAAACCAATCTAGGCTAAATATGAAAAAAGAAAAAAAAAAATAGCGGAGGAAGTGAAAAGGAATGGAACCTGCCCACGTATTTATTACAGATGATGGCCGTAAGGTTTTTATTATACTGGACTTTTAAACCATACCTTTTTATACTGTATTTTTTTAAAAGAAGAGAAAGAAGGTGAAATCTCCAGCCCTTTCTAGTACATAGGGTTTGGTAGGGCAAGTGTAGATGATCCCTTTTTCAAAGAACTGCTACCTCCCTCATAGGTACCATCAGAAGTTGTTCTTTAAAAATATCCTCTCCAGCTTGACATCATGCGAGTAGGTCAGCAGAAACAGCAAAGCAGCAGGTCAGAAGATGACAGAGGCTCCAATACTATTACATTCTTAACCATTTGAAGAATTGCTAAGCAGGGTAAAGGAAAACAAATATAGGAGTGTCAAAAGAAGCATCATGCAGTCACAGGTCAATAAATGGTTGTTCAGGAATCCCTGCGATTCTTGGTTGAACTTCCATTATCTACTTCCATTAAGATCCCAATTGACTCCTTGCATGGCTTAAAGAGGAGTGTCTTTGAATTTTAGCATGGAGAATTTTCCTTAGGTTTCTGTAGCACAGGGAAAAGTCTCAACCCCCCCCCCCCATACAGGATATAAAGGGGTTCATGGTGCCAATTCTTCCCAGTAGAAAAAAGTAGAAGAGTTGGTAAGAGTACTGAAATCCTTCTGGATCTGGTTGACTTGCCCTGTTTTGATACTTGTGGGTATTACAGGGAAATTTAGGGTGCAGTATCTGCAAGAACCACTTAGTTACGTACCACTTAGTTGCCAAGTCTAAGATTTATTTACTAAGTGGGATGGATATACTGGGTGAATATAGTGCCTTCTATCCTAAGATTTCAATGCTATGACATTCACGCAGTCTCTACAGACAGCCTCACACCCAGCAAGGCTCCTGCCTCTCCAGTCAACTTGTAACCAACACTATGGACTCGGAAGAACCCAAGTCTAGGTCCTCAACGTGTCCGAGTCCAACTGGTGGCCTGGCCTTTACGTGTAGTGGCTTACCTCAGGCTCAGCCCTCTGCAAGATGTTGGACACTTGTGGATGTGCTACCATCTCGGCTATGTATTGTTCTCCAGCTTGGAGGGCTGGCATAAGCTGCCAACCCTTTGGCTTTCTTCATCCCTAAAGTCCGCGAACAGTTGTTACCCAGATCATAATCACTTCTAGTTTACCCACCTAACTGCATTACAAGGATGCAAGGTTGTTAATAGTTTGTCTGTGCTTCTGGTTTGCCACGGCTGCCAGAATCATCTGATCTGTGAACAGCTAGGCAGATATAGCTCAGGCCTCACTTACATACATAACAGGAGGTTTGTAAACTAAGGGTATTTTCTGCAGGGTGGACATGAGTTCCCAAAGTCAGAAAAATCAGAACCGGAGTTAATGTATTTCAGGATATATTTTTCAATTTGGAAAGCCCAAGATATCAAACCTGTAGCTACTGGTATTCAGAAGCTGAGATAACAGGAATATCACCTTCTCAGAAAATACATAGAATCTTGTAGAATCATACTGAAATGTGAGAAACAAAACTGGCCACACAGGGACACATACATAGAGGAGGTCAATCAAAAATACTGCTCCATATACAAAAGACTGATGAACAAGAAAACTAGTATGAGGAATTTATCAATTAGTAATCAATATTAACCTGAATGTTCATTTTTATAGCATAATAAACTGTTCCTCTTGTGCTTCGATCAGGTTATTTTTATTTCTATTTATCCTGAGCGTAAAAGACCCAGAACCAAGCTTACCACACCTGCACTTCGGTTAGGTTAGAAAATGGATTGCTGTTTTTTTCAAGTAACCAGACATAATCTGAGCAAGCTTAACTTGTTTTCGTAGTGAAAATTCATCTCACAGCCTCTGAGACTACTTCATTTGATATAATGCAAAGGAAACTAAATATATAACAAAAAAATACTTTTGAAGAAGAAATTGATGCTGGAACAAAAAAAAAAACCAAGGATTCCAGAGATCTGGATACCTTTCTGCTGGCATGAAGGCAACCTGGATGAAGCCCTTTCTCTCAGTCAGTACTAGCTTTCCCACTGAATTTGATGAGATAAGAACTCACTCCTTCCCAACTGCTGGCAAGTAATTTTTATGTACTTCTTTTTCTGTATAATAACAACAGTGTCTCTCCATCTCTTTCTGAGACTGAAGCCTTTTTTGTTTGAGATGGTCATACAAAAGATGCGACAAAGACAGGCATTATTAAGGTATAGGTGAGCTGTGCTTTAATCTAATTACCAAATGATCAGAGATCAGAATATGGCTCCTCAGGCTGCATTCTTCTTACGAGGTATAGTGAACAACTTTAATGCTGAGCCAATTGATTTTGTGCACCTTCCAGGTAGTTCTTATATATTACATTTTTGATCTGCAGTCAATTATCTACTGTAATAGCATTAAATGTCGATGTAATTAAATTATTTTACTAGAAAATGCTCATAATAGCATTAAAATATAGTCCATTTAAGTCAATATGGCACCACATAATCTACAAATTAGTCATAAGCGCTATCCAGTAGTGCAAAAATGATGAAAATTAATGTAGACTAATGCAATACAAAGTATATGGATATGAACAACAACATGGGCTATTTGCAATGGAGTAACAATAAACTCATTTCTTACATTAAAATTATTTCACTTGTCTACCATGGATTGGAGGTTACACCAGTTTCTTGGGCAAATGTTCACTCATTGTCATCCTGGTTTTGATTTCATCAAGAAAAGAAAAGCTGTACAGTTGGCCAAGTGTTTCTATGACACTAGAAAAATATCTCATTATAAAAGAAGCTATTGCCTATTAATGAATTACAAATAAATGATGTTCTTTCTTAATAGGAGTCAATAGAAGATCATCCATTTAATTCAATAGGAGAATGTGTTTCTAAAAAAAATGAAAGTCATTGCATAAAACTCTTGTCCCTTCATTGCACTGCAGTGAAGAAGGAGAAAGCTATCTGTGTATTAATATTTTTGTTTTGCCTTGAAATGTTGTACATATTACTATTACTTAAAGAGTGAGTCACTAGCCTAAACACATGCCTTTGAGACAGACTGGGCGTCTGAGACATCTGCCTGGGTCTGGCAGATTTTACACTGGATCCAGGGACATCTGCACCTTCTGGAGCTGCAGCTGGAAGCCAGGCAGGACAGTCCAGGATGGAGTACACATGGCATTAGATACTTATGTTTAGGTGCTGAATCTCTCGGCGTCGAGCGGCCCCTTTCTTAGAATAAGGCCTATCAAGTAGCAAACTGCAGTTTCCCAAATCAGTTTGAGAACTGGTAAACTTCAGATTAAACCACACAAACGCAGGCTGTGAACCAGATCTGTTATTAGACCTCAAAATGTAACACAAAGGGGAGGCATGTGATACACCATGATCTTATTTATAAGCCAGGCATGCCATCACTTTTCTCATAATGCCGGTGGGAACTTGGTGCTACCAACTAACTGCTACGAGACACTGCTGATCAGTACTGTCATAACAGACGGCAAGTACAGATCTCGGCTCCGACTCGGTCCTGAGCTCAACACCGGGTGGAATCATCTAGCCCTTATCACAAAAAGAGCTAGCTGGCTAGCGATGGGGACACCTAGGCCTTGCCCAACATCAAACTCCATGGCAATGTCTATCACAGTTATCAGTGCTATTTTGCTGAGGTGAGAGGAAGTAGCTTCTAAAAGGAAAAAAACCTGTCACCATAAGCAGCAGTAAACCTGAGCTTTTCTTGACCACCATACCACACCACTGAACCTTTCCCCTATGCCAAGTCACGCTTGGTTGCAGAAGGGTGGTTCGTAAGCTCATACAGCCATGAAAAAGCCAGCCGCACCAACGATTCACTGTGCGCAGTCTACACCTGTGTTAAGCCAAATACATGATTATTTATTAATAACTTAAGTTCTTAAGCTCTTCATAATCTGTTCTTAAAGAGTTTAAACAGATTCCTGTGCTTTGTTCAAGAAAGGCATAGATATTGCAGCATGAATCACTGGAATACTCCACATTATTTCTTATTCTGGCAAGTACCTCGTTCAATCCCCATCAAAATTTCTAACTTTCAGCATCTTTCTTTACTGACAAATGAAGTTATCAAGCTGCTCAGATGACAACAATCTCCCCTTCTCCCCCTGCAGAAATTCCACATATCAAAATCAGCTTGTTTTCCTCATTGCTTTATAAGGACTTAAAAAAGATGATGTCAACCCTGAAAATGTTCTGAGGTTTCTATACAGTTTGACATTTGCCTGTCAATATGAAGAAAGATTATGCACAAGTAAGAGTTATTTGTTCTAAACAGTTCTTCAAAAGACACCCTTACTAGCTCTCATAGCAATCTGTCTGCTACATGGCAGCCTAGCATTTTTCTAACATGTTCACAAAATCTGCATCATGAATCCTCATTAACTCAAGGAGACAGAAATTATAATTGTTACTATTCCCAGTATGCAAAGAAATTAAAGTTCCAACTCAAGAAAGCACATAAGCAGTTACCAAGCGTTAAACAAGTGCTGTGGTTCCTGTGAAAGCTAACAGGTAGAATTCATTTCCTGGAGAAGATAAATAACACTTCAGCAGCAGCACCCTCTTGATCTCTTTTCCCTAGGGTTTTCATTTATCGATTTGTAATAAAAGCATCCCTACCAAAAACGTCCACCAAGAGCTGTGCATCCTAATTGCCAGAGGTCATTCCCCCTTCCAAGACAGCACAGAGAGGAAAAGATCATTAATCAGCTCCCAGCAACCCACTCCTATTGGGAAGACCAGCTTATAACTGCACTTACTTCTGGAGCTAACTAGCTCATTCAACACTCTTGCAGATGCGAAAGAGTTTTCACTGGTATTCACCTGCCTTCTTGAACAGAGGTTTAGGTGACTTATCAGTTACCTCATGCTGTAGACACAGATGTGGAAGGTCCCAACTACTTCATTTCTGTTCGTTCTGCAGAGGTACGACCAACTGCACCTCTCTTTGCACCACAGGGAGGATATTCAGCCAGGACAGACATCCTCCCCATCTCTACTAGCAGATGGAGTATCCATTTTTCCCTGCTACCATACCAAAATAGTCATTGAATGGTAGCTACTGATTTATTGAAAGGTATATCAAAAACATTGCCCTAGATTACGTTTATCAAATACACAGCAATATTGCAGATACAAAAAAATATTCTTTTTAAAAGGAATACAACACTAATTATAATAATAATTTACAATATTTTAAAAGAAATATCTTTAGCTGAGGTCTTTTTGTGTGCTTTCCAGTGCTTCCCAATTTTAAATCCTCTACTATGTGTATATTTTATGGAGTTTTTTTTAAAGGTAAATGTCTCATCTGTCACATGACCTCAGAAGGTGGAGTTTTAAGAAGAAATACTCCAAATAATAAACTCCTTAGAAAAATGACAGTTGTTTACTGAATCTTTATCTTTTCATAGGAAAGGAATTGTTTTCAGGATCAACTGTGTTTCAGTTAAGTCCAGAGCAATGCAATGAACTTCACTTCTCCTTCAAGCTAACAAATTCCATGAAATCAAGTTATTGATGCTTCTCCCTGTATTTTGCTACTATTTACCATTTTTCCCCCCAACAATGTGAATTATGACGCCTCCTCTCACTCATCTTTATTTCAATTTGCCTTTTCTTCTAAAAAAGTATAAATTAAAATAAATACATTTTGACATTACAATACTTATTTCAGGTTTCCACTCTCCTCCCAGCTTTTTCCACACCAAACTCACCAGCTCACCCAAAATTTCTTTTTGGCCCGAACAAATAAGACTATTTGTCAAGCACTGCACTAGTTCTTGTCAACCTCCTACATTGTAGCCCAAATCTGTTGAAAACTCTTTGCCAGCTGGATAACTAGCTTTTTTTTTTTTTTTTTAAATCAGGAATAAGATATGCACATATTTTGTTCATACTCTTCATTATAAAAAGGATACCAAGGAAATTAATTAGAAACAAATGGGTAACCATAATTTTTTTTGCCCTTCTCACTCGGACTTCCCTTTTTTGAGTCTGTCACTAGCACAAGATAACTCAAGACCTCATCCCTTAACAAAAAAATACTGAGGTATTGCCTTAGGTTCATAAAGAAATGTTTACATAAGAAACAGATAGTGAAGTTCTTCTGAAAAGAGGAAATGCTGTAAAATTCTGGTAAGAGGCTAAAAATGCAACTTTTTCCACTTCACTCAGCACATTATTTATCATATTTTCAGTTCTTATGATATTGCCAACAGCAAAAGCTGGACATCCTAAAGTCGACTCAGAGTATTTTCTCTCAGACTAACCTTTAACATTTGATTTTCTGCTCATGTATTCTTGGCTTCATCATAGAATGGATTTCAGGTCAGAGGAATGAGAGTCAAGTTGACAAATATCAAATGTAAGAAAACAGACACATTTTTGAACTGAGCATGTACTAAAGCAGTGAGATGGAAGTCAGCTCAATGCATTACCCATGTTTCTGTTCCATGGCTGAGTACGTGGCCAGATCCTCAACTTGTGATGGCCTCCTGATCAAAACAAGCTATTGCCAGTTCTGCAGTCCCCTTGAAAGAAGTGGGCAACACCTCAGGTCCTTGTGGAGGTAGTTGTGGGGCCAAAATCCCATGGGATATGACACTGCACTGTACAAGGATGTTGTGGGGTACAACCCTGCCCACTTCAGAGCAGGACTGACAACTGTATTCTGTATTGTCTCAGAGAAGGTGGGTGGGTGGGTGGATGCAGATCAGCTAGTCCATTATTATTAGCAGACAAGGGATTAAATGGATTATCCATCCTCTTCTGTTGACTTCTTCAGTTCACAGCTCCTTATTACAGCTTAAGTCAACTCCCACCTAGCACTCAAGACACCTCTGCTGTCTAGGAATATTGGAAGGGCAGGGCTACCATCTCGCAGGATCTCAGATACTGTTTTAGACTATTAATTATCCCGTTAGGAAGTTCTGCTTCAATCTTGTAGTTAGTGCAGAAGAAATATTTATACCAATGTAGTACAGAGAGGACTGAACTCTCTATTGCTCTACCCTTGATATAGCCACATACATAGGACAGTGGTAAGCCAACAGCTCTGCTCTGCTAGTGTTTTAAACTGTTAGATATTACTCCTTGCTATTGAAAATCACTACAAAAGGTACAATCAGCAAAATATAGTGCTGCCAGTGAATTCAGAATGAATTCGCTGAACATTCAAGACCTGGGCATAAAAACCAGAAGAGACTTGGCCTCCTCTTCCTTGCGCTAAGGATACTTTTCCTTCTCATCTCCTCTGGCATTTACATCTCTGCATTTAGGTCAGTCTGTAGGCACGAAAACTGTCATGTAAGAGCTGGTAGAATGGTAAGGAGATAAAGATTGGATAAGGTGCGAGCGTGTGGCATGCACGATGGGTAAGTCCTGAAAGAGTGCACACACCAAGTCAGCTGCCGTATCTTCCAGCTGCTCACCTGGCTGACAGCTCCTAACTGTGTCCAACTACCAGACACCATGAAAGCATAGAAAAGGGAAGACAACAGGAACACTGTAACAGAACCCCAAGCCAGGACATGATCAAAAACATGGTTACATTTGATTTGTTTTTTCCTCTCTGAACATTTTTAATATGGATGAAAAACAAGTTGGCCCCAAAATATCAACGCAATCTTCAATGTAAAAGGAAATCCAACACACAGTAACTATAGAATCATAGAATGGTTTAGGTTGGAAGGGACCTTAAAGATCATCTAGTTCCAACCCCCCTGCCATGGGCGGGGACACCTCGCACTAGACCAGGTTATTCAAAGCCCCATCCAACCTGGCCTTGAACACTTCCAGGGATGGGGCCTCCACAGCTTCCCTGGGCAACCTGTTCCAGTGTAGAATCATAGCATCTATCGGATAATACTGTATGGTCTCTGTACACAGAGACCCACAGAGATTTCTATCAGACACTTCATACACGATTCACGAACCATCAGTATACTTCCTCATAGCAAACATATGGGGTGCCAACAATAGCAACTTCCTGTACAAGAGAGACAAAGCAGACGTTATCTACAGATAAACTGAGGCTCAAAACACCATTTTTCAGAGCTATGCATAGCTCTGAATGGGTATAAAGGGCATAACTCCAAGGCCGTAGGAAAGGAAGGCACTGCAGTCATATGGCAACCACTACTGAGTCCGGCAGCCATGTGCTGTCATCATTGGAGTTTGTCCAGCAGCACACCTGACAACGTATATATGCTGATCAACCGACAGAAGGAATTTTATGTTTTACTACACTGCATAACTTAAAGCTATATACAGAAGCACCTTCCAAAGCAATGACTTTAGAAAGTCATCCCACATGGCTGCATCTGAGCCAGAAGCAGCTTGGATTCACAGCAGCGCAGCCTGCTCAGTCTGCTCCTCCTGACGCTCCCTTTTGGAGCGGCCAGATCCCACTCTATATCCCAGCCTCTAGAGGGGCTGGGGTGATCAGGCAAAGGTGTCGTTTGATTTTGCTGGAATTAGCGCAGGCGTATACACAGTGTGATGATGCGCACTCAGAGCGGACAATAAGGCTAATAATACTAGTCACATCAGTGACGGAAACATAACTAAAACACTTGGGAAGAATCCAAGCCAGAGGTGGAGAAATGTTTTTGGGGAAGATTCGGTCCTGTATTATTAAACAATGACAGCAAGAAAGGCTAGTGAACATTCAAACATGCCTTGTTCTTAAGTTAGACAAAGCCTGTTTTCGAAGTAAAGATAAGGAACACACTGCAGTCATATTGCTGAAAACAGCATTTGTGTCTAACGAGATGTAAGGCAGAATGGGTTGCTCCCACTTTTGCATGCTCCGTTTCATCTACATAAACATAGCCAAAGTTAGTAACCCATGAAGGTAAATACCACCACCACCAATACCAAGGTGTCTATGAAGAGCCGTGATATCCAGACGTAGAACTCTGCGTGAAACACATCTACTTGACGAAGCATGAAATCCTGGCACTGCTGAAGACAGTGCGAGTTTTGCCATTAACTTTGAATGAGGAAGGATTTTATCTCCGTCTTCTAATTATAAAGGGGAAGTCCTCAGTGAGGTACAAAAGAACGCAAAGCCTTGCAGTATTTTGTAGAAATTGAGTTATCATGCTGCGTGGCTCTAGGGTAAATAAAGCTTTTACCTTATTTATATAATGCTTCACTCCTAAATATTATAAAGTTTACTCTAAATTAACTTATGCAAAATTTTAGAAGTTATAATTTCCATCTGAAAAGTGATCCCTTAAAGGGATATCTACAGGAATAAAAAAATTAAAATGGTGATCAAAACTTCTATTACTTTTATCATTAGAATTATTGCTACAGGGTTGAATGTTTCTTAAGAGCATCTGCTTCTCGTATGACACAACAGACCAAGAGTTGGCAACTGAAACATAGATGTTAATTGCAAACATTTATTATACTACCAGGGTTTACATTTAGCAGCTGTCAATGTTACTGACAACTGCAACAGAAATCAGGAAAAACAGAATTTTTGCTTGCCAGAAGGCCAGCTGGTGCTTGATTTTCCGGGTATTGTTGTTTGTTTATTTACTTTCAAAGTGTATTAAAAATAAGTCTTTCTCCCAGATTTATTTAAGAGCTTTCTTTACCTAGCACAGAGGAACTTATTAGCAGAAAGCTACTCAAAAAATACATTTTAAAGAACACTTGTATTACCTTCAAACTGATGCAATTCATTGTTTTTCAGCTTTGGTGAAGCTAGATTGCAGAAAAATCAAAATTCAATGGACTATTTATTCTGCAGTACTCTAAACCACCTTTCAAAAAAATAAAAAAAATTAAATCTAGAGCTCAGTAGTTTCTTAACCTAAATATTATCAGAAAACAAACTCAAATTCTTCAACTTAAAAATATGGTAACAAACTGATGCTGTCACAGTCGTGTCAGCATTTCCTTTTTAAAATCATATTTACATGGATTTATAAGTTGAGATATGGCTAAACTAATAAGCTTTACCCTGAACGGAGCCGCAGCAGTTGTCAAGACTTGTTTGTAACAGTGTGTCTCAACAAAGTGAAAGAGATAGACCAATCTAGAGGAACAAGACTTCTTTATTGGATTAAAGATGCTCTTTGTCTACCTATCCGATTCACCAATGTGCCTACAATCGCAGTGGCTCATACCACGGTTATATACAAGTTAAAGTTGAGTGCCAATAAGCAATCTTCTAGGCTACAGTGTTTGAAGAGCGAGATCTACCGACTTACTGGTAGATGCTTAGCCAAGAGAAGTCTGCTTGTTACAGAAGGGCAATCTATTCATCTGCAACTCCTCAGATGCAAGTAAAGGAACTGGAGAAGTCATAAGGAATCTATTATGCTCTGCTAGCCCCCTCCCCAGGCAGTGGATCTTCTGCTCGTGCTTGCAAGAGCCTCTCCTGCTCCAAGTGCTTCTTTAAAAGCAATTGTAGGGTAACAAGACCAAGTTATTACACTTGTCTGATAGGACAGAAGAGAGGTTTTTGCTTGCACTGCACATTTCTGGGTCCTTCTGGGTCTTCATATTCAAAGACATGCCAAAAATCTTTCCTTGCCAAGAACAGAACACTATAACAGAGGATAAGAACTAGAAGGTTTAAATGATCAAATAATGCTTCCTCACTCCTATTCATGACAGTGGTCTCTGTTAGACTGTGTAACTTTTTTTCCCTTTCCATGTCTGTCCAGCTAATACGAAAATACACCAAAAGACTATAGTATTTGTTGTGTACTCATCAGCAACTTCTGCAGGAGAAGGGAACTGAGAACAACTCTGTTTCTATTAACTATCCATGTTGCCTTCAGAAACAGCTTATATAGACCTCATGAAAAAAAGAAGGGTGAACGATAAACTCATGGAAACTAAACTAAGCACTTCAAGTTTCTGGTCTCCAGGATCTACTATAAGAGTTGAGAACTACTGAGTTACTGCAACACTTGGAAGATGTCTCACTTGCTCATAGCTGAGTAAAAAACACAAACAAATAAGAACAGCCAACCAAGTAAAAAAGTGCTCTATGTCAGTGATGGACCTTCCCAGAATGGAGGGAGGACACGTCCTCTCTCAGGCATATCCGACAGCTTCGCGTGTCAGAAGAATGGCCAGGGGTGGGCACGCATTTACACAACACTTCAACAGATGTTCCAGCTTTTTTATTTTCTTTTGACATTTTTTCTTCATATTACAAACTTACTAATATTTAAAAAGTTGCAAACATAATCCTTTGTGAAATGAGTTTTACAGCATCTTTTAAGCCTTAGTATCTTAATCCTTAAATTATAGTCTTTAATATTGTGATTATGCACTAGTTAAATAGAGCCTGAAGAGATTTTCTGCTTCTTTAAATATCTTTTCCTATAAGTGCTACTTGTCTTAAGTTTTTTCTTTTTTTTCTTATGCAATATATTTTTATTATAATTCTGATATTTCTCAGTTTTCTTGCATAACATATAAAGAAGACAGAGAATAAGATAGAGAGTTGACATATATTGTAAGGTGATAATATGCCTGCATTACGATGGGCCAGAAGAACTTGTCACCCTGGGTTGCAGTTGTTTTCCTATTGACATGAATGCATCCTGGATGTTACGACTGCAGAATCCCAAGCTTTCTTGCCATCATTTATTTACAGCTGTGTTTGATGGGTGCACAAGCTGTTCTCTTAAAGTACATTAGGCAATAGCACATGGTGTCTTAGACATGGCTCATTATATTCCTTGTGAATGAACAATTTTAAGAACCCTTCATTGCACTGGTTTAGTTCTGACTTTATCATCAGACCTTTATATATATTTTCCAGAAGCTATGTTGCCTGCAGGGACAATAATTATAAGAAGCTAGTGGAATTTCTGATTGCTTTCCTCACACTTATTATTTGCCAAAATCCTGAAGAGCAAGAAGCTATATTACTTTTTTTTAGCAAATTCTGTACTTTCCATCTGCAAATATGCCAAGGTTATTCATGTTTAATCTTGGACATCTACTAGCTTTGACAGATGTACTTGCAAGCGGAAACAGTTTAAAGGAAACCAAAAGTTACCTAAGCATGCCTTTTTTGTGTTCAAGCTTTATTGCATTACATGAATTAGGATTTTCAAAGCATACAGACCCTTCATTTACTATACAGTCCCTCATACATAGGAGCAAAACTGAGCTGCCACCTGAAAACCCTCTCACACATCACGTCTTCGTGCCCGAGAAGTCTACTAAATAGAAACAGTTCAGTCCTCAAAGCAAAAATAAATACTACTGAAATAGCTAAATGACAAGAAGATAGGGAGAAATCTTAGGTTAAACTAGATTTCAGACCAAATTCTTAGAATATTTGGAAACGATACATTTCTTCAATTCTTTGATCAAATGCCTTTTTATTTCAGTAAACAAAGGCCTAAAAGGCTCAAGAATATAGCCCCATGGAAGCAATCTTACTAAAAAGAGTTGCTTTTTCCACAAATTTCCTGCTTTGCCATTTTATAGGAAGTTTGCACAAAACCGAATGCAGACTGTGTGTAATTTAGTCCCTCAACAAGCTTTGTAATATGAACTCCTATACATTCCAATTCTCTTGCATTTATACATTTAAGAGGGAAAATAGCAAATATTCAATTTGAGTCTTAGAATATTGTTATTGTACATAGGTACATATGGATTATGCAAGACTAAAAGCAAACAAAAAACCCCACACTTGTTCAGGAGATACTTTGAGTTTAGGGTCTCCAGTGTTTCGTGCGTGTTTTTAATAAAAGGTTACTTTTCGCTCATTTTTATGCGTCCTTTTCTCTGTTGCGCAATAAATTCTGCACCATTCCCCACTGCCTCAGTGGGCAGAGCTGGGCAGATCTCTTCATCTTTTGCAGCTGTTGTCCCATAGAAGGGATAGTCCAAGGTTAAGACGCTACTTTCCGTACTTCAGAGGATACCAGGAACAAGTGTCACAGTGAGTGCGAGGTACTTGAGCATTAAATCCAATGCAAGTACCTTAGCAAAACTCATACAGAGTGTGTCTCTCAGTAGCGCCCAGTCAACATCAGGGTCTCTCACCCACACGTTTTGGAGGTTAATTAGTTGATATTTTAACTCAAAATACTTTAGGTAATTTTGTCATCTCTTGCAGTGATCTCTATAGGCATCAGAAATGGAACATCTTAGCACGCAAACAGAAATTCAGCATCTCCATCCTGTGCAAAATCCTGCCCTTGCTCCTCTTTGACTCTACACTAGAAGGTAGAAAACCATAAAACTACACCGTCTAGCAGAAGGAAAACTCCCAGTAGTTCAGTTCAGAGAAAGGTTTCAGTTGTCTGACATTAATCAGTAACTGCCTAAGCTGCTGATGTACTTCATAGCACGTAGAAATATGTGTGTTAAAAACATTTCCATGCAAGTTTGACCCAAGCACTCATGCAGTTTCCTTCTAGCCTGGCAAAATAATTTGCAGTATAAAAGTCATTTTTATTTCATGGCAAAAGGAATGCCACATTCAGAGCATTATTTGCACATAATGGCACATTAGTTATTAAACTGTAACTATATTATTACAACTATTAGTTATAAAAGAGAAATATCTTGCATGGAAAATCTGAAGTTACTCCCTTGTTAGCAACTAAAGCGTCAAAGTTTATAAAATAGGAAACATTACTGAAAATACCAAACATGGTATTTTCGATATAACTATTAAAATATTTTCATTTCCATATAATTTCAAGTTGCAAAGGAAACTGAATATATTCACAGACTGCACTGCACAGTAATGAGGACAGGCTTTCTTGCCTGCTCTGAACTACTGTCACGATATTTCGGTTTGCAAGCAGCGCCAGATCACTTTACCTTCCAATAGTTTGCTGTGTTTCATGAAAAAATATGAGAAAAGTAGCTCGGTTTCTTTTCCTTGCCTCAGACACAAGGTAAGTTGTGCTTCTACCATATGTCTGCTAAGAGTTCCCAAAAATACAGAAAAACAGACTATAACAATCCCCAGCAACACAATGATTCAATTCACTAATCATGCAAATTACATGGAATGGGGGGGGGGGAAGTGCATGCTCAGTTACTGATGGCAGACTGAGGCCATAAAAATACAATAAACCATCTCCGTTTATTAACTTTTTATTGGAGTGTTTTGACTTTGGATTTCAGTACCCCACAGAAAAACAGATCAATTACAGTGCTGCAATTAGCACACGTGTCTTTTGCCTAAATCCTCCCTATCCCTCAAGAAGGTCTGCAGATGTGACTCCGCAGAGAGGCCAAAGAGGAAGCACACTCCCTGGTTGTCCCAAGCTTTTGTCTATGCACGTTCCCTGCACAGGAGATGGGGTTGGAATGAGGGACACTCATAACTACGTTGACTCCTCTTGAATTACATTTCTTTCTGCATAGCTGTCCTGAATAATCTACGTCAGTCTTTCATGAGACCCCTGCTTACTCCAGACTTTGTCTCCCAGTCTCCTGGATTCCTGGGAGCGGTATCACAGATCCATAAGATTTCTAAAGAATTATACCAATGACTATACAAGCTTCTATGGGTTTTTAAAAATCACTGTTTAGTGACAACAATGTATTAAAACGGCAACAGAGTTTTGGAGGTAACATGCTTTACTGGGGATGTCCCGAGGAAGGTCTTACACCCACCTCTGCCACACATCCCATGGCAAGGCTGGGAAGGAAATCTTCTCAGTCATTGAGTGTGCTCTAACTTATCTTTGTGAATGTCTACAGACACTTCCATACTGCTGTAATGAATAGTGCAAAACCACAGAAGTACAAAGAGGCAGAAAAAGTGCAAGAGGTGCTACATCGTGTACCAGAGGTCTCACAGCAAGCCCATAGAAGAAAACAAAACCCCAACTCCCAGTACACCATCTGCTCACAGAGCACTCGCTTCCCTACATTTCCTGACTTTTCTGACATATTTCCTTTTAAAAATAAATCAACTCATCCTATTTCAGTGAAGCAGAGTGATGACCACAGAAGGATGCATGATGCCAATATTTTGAAGCTTCTATGAAAGACATCGTTAAATAATGACAGTCATTTGTTCAGCAGAGCTCCCTTCCACTGTACGTTTTAGATGTGTGCATTTTGTCCATAGACGAAGTAGGTTGTGTTTGTTGACTCACTGTGGATTCAGTTTTTCCCCAGATACTGTACATCTGCTGCACATGCCTGCAAAGCCCCCACTAGCTTTTCAACACCCACAGTACACTGACATACTGAGTAACGACACGTGAAAGAGCTCTACTGAACTTGTGCACAAGAAAAATCCCCAACCTGATGATTTTTCCCCCTCCCTTCCAAACAAATCTGCAAGATTTGTTATTTAATGCAAGTCAGTTGTTTGTTTTGAAGTCATTTTTGCTACTGTACCTCTCCTAAGAAATGCAGATCAAGTGACATACTTTCAAGTAATTTTTCACCAAGTTTTCTTTGCCAAATTTTTTCCTTATTGAATGCTCTTAATTCAGCCTGGCTCTAATCCTACCATTCACTTACCTTGCCAGCTGCCAATTGCTACGTGCAACTCAAATCCTGTCGCTTATTGGTACACAGCACTTCGTTCATATGAAAAAATGCTATCAAACTTTTTTGTAATAATGTAACGGGAAAGCAAAAATAAGAGTATCTTTGAAGTTCCATAGACTGAAGTATCTGTCTACATTGGGGAACTTGCCATTTTCTAAGTAATATTCCAAGAGAAGAAGCAGATGGAGGGAATCATTTCTACCATTTAGAGCAAGCATGGGTGAAACAACTGGGAACATAAACACAGCTGGGGGCATAACTTCTCTAAGTATTGTCTGTATGAAGAAGCTTGGTCTTCTGGACAGGGCTTGACTTTAAAGATGAGAACAGGCAAGTTTGCTTCAGAGTTTTGCTGTGTAGCTTTTGTGCAATACCAAGCAAGATCTGATTATCCACATGAAAATAAGAATAATGGTATTCCCTTTCTCCCACATTCATTGTCCCTTAGCTGTTTAGACTGCAGACTGCTGTAGGCGTCTCTCTTGGCATTGGCACAAAAGGAATAGCAACATAATCATCACTATTAAAATTAGTGAGAATTTTTAAAATAAAATTAAAATAAAAAATACACAAGCACTTGAATATACACCTATATGTCCACATACACACACAAAACAGGCAACAAAACTTAATTCTTCAATTAGTGCATAAGCATACTTACTACCTGTCAGGGTTCCAGGTAGATTTTACAGTGAAGTGTCTTGCTCAGGACTGCATATATTTCCCTCTCCATACATAATTAAAGTTATTCCTATTTTACATCCCATAAATATTCACTGGTGCGAGAGAGAAAATAGAACACTTTCCTCCCAAGATGCTGACGGGACCAAGCAGAACCTCATCAGGGATCACTTCAAAGATCAATTTCTCATGTCCAGAGAAGCAAATTTAAATGATCTTATGTGAACCTACTGTTACCAATTGCACTCTTGAATTATGCACGATTCTTGACTGTTCATAATATGAACAAACTACAGTTTCATTAGTACATTTCAATTATTGCAGCCCTTCTTACTCCTTGTCTGTTTGTTACAGTTAATTTTCATTTTTGGAACATCCTTTTACATTTGCTATCAGCAATGATGTCACGTTGAGAAAAAGGCTTATTAGACTCCTTATGCATTCTCTCTGTGCTGTCCCAAAGTGTTCTAGAAAATTCTGCAACTTTGTCTCCAACAGAAAGTGTAATAACTACCACTGGTGGTCTGTGCTTGTAGGAATAAGTTTTGCCTGAATAAGAGTTTGAATTTAATCCAGTATCTGAAACTTGTGAAGCATTAATGTCACTTGATCTTTGTAGGAGTTTAAAACACACACATTACCACAGTACCTGCAAAATATAGCAAGACATATGTTAACTATAGCCTCATTTTGACCACCTGTCAAAAATCTTAATGCAAAATATGTCAGCAAGTAAGCTGCCACTGGTCATAAAAATAATTACACAACAGCATTTGCCTTATGCCGATACAAGCATTTTGGAAATTCACACTTGCTTTACTAAAAGTGATATTAATCATGGAATAGAGCTGAATTCTCTGCTGGAGTCAATAGAGTCATGCTAATAAAGGAAGATTTCTTCCTCCATCCATCCGCCAGAACCAGGAAAGGCCTTAATCCCCTGTTCTTCGGGTTATTCATTATCAAAATTAGTTCCTGCCCTAGAAAACTGTAGGATGCAGTTTCTGAAAGACAAGTGCCCTGCCTGTCCGGAGAGGGATATCCACCTCACCTCTAGGGACAGCTAAGCAGCCAGCAGGACTCATCAAGCCTCTGGAGGGGATGGGGTTGGGTGCTGCCTTATGTCACATCACGGCTCCACTTCTGAAGCAAGTCTCCCTTTTGTTCCCACTTTACCAAAGCATGATGTCTAAGCATTCCTGAACTGGGTATCTTTGGGACAAAGCTAAACTGGACTCCAGGAGCGTCACCAATGGACGTTCAGTTTACTGAACCAGACTAATGCTAGCCTGAAGAAAAATCCGCTGAAATATGTGCAGTGTTGGTTTAGGTCCCCTGCACCAACAATTCCTCTCTACAAATCTGCCATTCCTGAGCTGCATCACTTGCTAATGCAGATGTAGCCGATACATCAAACAGGTACTACACACCAAGACTGAACACAGCTCCACTCCGGCCAAATCCCCACCGGTTTGCACTCGATGAGGAGTGTAAATCTGCAATCTAAATCAAAACTGCCACTACAACTTAAATTTGGACAAGGCCATGTGTCTGGGAATCAGGGAATTCCTACTAAATCTGCCAGAGCCGGTGACCTTGCAGAGGCAGAGGTGAGTCAGATCCTGTTGGGTCTGACCACCGCATATATCACAGAACATACTATCTCCTGCGATCTGAAACTGACTTCAGCCGAGCTGATTTTCTATTCCACACCATTTCCTCCTGAGGTTTCTCATCAATAAATAAAGAGACATGCTGTTACCACAGCTGCTCTGCACCTAACTAACCCATTATTAGCTTACAGGCACAGACACACACACAACCTCCCTCCCCCAAAACCCACACCACTGGAAGAGCAACACTGATAGAACAAAGATATTTTCGGTGTCCAAGCGTTGACTGTTTGCATGTTAACAGAAGTCTCTTAGCACTGCCATCATAAATCTCCATTTCAAATGCTGATCCATACAAATTTAGAACTGCAATAAAACATTTAACTTGGAGATTATAAAAATAGCTCGGTTTTTAAAGCTGTCAGATAAGTAGGAACAAAAGCATGAATCAGTGGGTGCACAGAAAGCTGGAGGAGAAATACCCATGTTTGGTGAAGAAACTTTCAGATCCTGCTCAAGTTAAAAGCTGATTAATTAGATAAAATACTAAAAACTCTGAAAGCAGCGTGAAGCGTCATTAGTCTGACGACGAGAACATGCATGAGAAATGTGGGAGAATTTGGAATAAGATGGAAGGAAAACTTGAGCCTTTGTCTGCTGTTTGCTGGGTGACTGCCTAATTCCAAGTCTACTAGCTGTTCGGCAGGACAAGCGTCTGCTCCTTCACTAACACCAACCAGAAGTGAAACCCTCTATTTGAGCAACTGTCACTGCAGGTGTTGACCAAACCTGTGAATTCCCAAGATAAATTTTGACTTCGAGTCAGCACAGAAACCCTATTGAGGAAATTCTGGAACAACTTGCATTTCAGCGCCCCTCCTTCTGCTTGGCTTACCAAAACCAATTAGAAACGTAATACATAAAGCACCTGCATTTTATCAAAGGAAGGAGAACTGCAGTGAGTTGTTTGCCAAACCAAGCTATTTTAGAGCAGTTTGTTGGCCATTTATGCTTTGATTTCAACTTTAAGCCAAGTAAGAAAGCACACAGTGTGAAAATAAATACATGTAAAATAATCTGATATACCCCGTCTGCATAGCTTAAAATACCAGCTTTAAGTTTCCTAGTGCCTGATTCAGGTAAGTTTGAAGTACACCAGTGCACTTCCCATGTTTCAACCCAGCTCCAAAGCATTGGGAACACTAAAGTTTTCAAAACCATAAATAAGATCTTTTCAGTGGAATAGAGCTAACACTCAACACAAATAGAGATGGACAAAACCAAATGTATTAATTAATCACTTAACCAGTAAGACATACAGCTACGGAGGTCCTTCAACTCTGGCCAGATCATAACCCACTTCTGCCTTCACTAGAAATTATTCCCTCCTTCTATGGGCCCTAGTCTCTCCCATCAGCCATATCACTGTACACCACAGGAAAATCAAGCATGGGCCTCCTCTTCTTCATTTTCCCTAAAAAACCATCTGCCATTTCTCCTAATTGTTCATGGAGCGTGTAGCACTTTCCAAAGTATTTTAGATGGCCGTCAAATGTTTGATCACAAAGCATTTCTGCCATAATACCCACGGAAGTCAGCTATCTCAGGTTGATCATACAGCAGTCTACAATAACTGGTACTAGATTCATTTATTCATGGACTACAAAAGCTGTACACTTCTTTTAGTTTACATACATTATGCTCTCATTTTTATTAATACTCCCTCTTATTACTCATTACACGCAGGTATAGGCTACTGTTTCAATTCATATAATTCAAACTATAACTTTCAAAATACTGAAGTTATTTAGGAAGAGTGACTGGGGCTCTCATGATCATAGATCTCTTCAATATCAACAGCTTCTGGAATAATAAAAGCAAAATTTTCAAAGACCGATAAATAAAACTGACTCACTGAAAGTCAATGAACGCTTGACAACTTACTGGCCTCTGCATCCCTGAAAATCTCCACAGGTGACTTTGGAAAAGAGAATATAACCTCCTTGGCCACTCAGGAGGCTTTGTGGAAAAATATGCCTTATGTCTATGTTTAGTTTGACTTTGTACCTTTATAACCTTTTCATAAAACACGATTACAGTCTTGGTCTTTTTTTTTTTTTTTTTTTTTTTTTTTTTTTTT
>VFFE01007960.1:107768-131520 GCA_008921705.1 Burhinus oedicnemus
CAGTTGCTGTCTGCTGGGTTTTGTTTGTTTATTTATTTTGGTTTTAGTGTCGGGGTTTTTTTTCAATGATTGTAGGGAAACATTGTTTAGGAGTTGATGGTAATTTCTAAAGATCCTAACAGAAACAGATTTCAAACTCACTAACCAAGACACAAATAAAATAACAGTGAGAGTGGTGTGTCATGCACTTTTACTTTACCAAGTGTGCCCGTCTCATCAAGAGTTGACTCAAAATGCTTACTTATGCAAATAGTCCACTGGCAATAGGAGCTGACTTCAGAAAGTGTGCTCATACGTAATGTTTGCTTATGCCTACGTATAATGGGAATTTGGTTCTACAGAATTAACGGTTACAAAAATCAGCTTATTTATGTGAAGATCAATTTCTCTACAATACCTTACCATAGCTGTTATGTTTTAGAGTCAAAATTCCAGAGTAAATTCTGCATATCTTGGTCAGCATTGTAATCATAATTACTAGGGCAGGATAAAAAAACAAAACAAAACCAACAAACCATTTTATTTCCTTTTTTTTAATTATTATTTTTTATGTGGACGAATTCTTCTAGTGAATCCACTGAAATGTAATACTATCATTCACAGCTGCAGTGATAATGACTGGAGAAAGAGGAAACCATGAAGAGAGCCAGCGTCTCTACTGCTGAATGCCACTAATAATCCCGCTATTTCTCATTTTTATGACTGCATATTTTATGAATGATAACTCGCTCATTACATATTGCTATAAATATTTTGGGGTTTTTGCAACAGAAATAGGCATCAATAAGCAATACATTCTAGAAGCTTTTCTGCTAATACCTAAGAGCCTACTAATGTATATCATAGCAATATTTTCACTGGACCCCCACACTGGGAAGCCATATGAACTATTATTTTTAGCTGGAAGGACTTCATACATAACTTATATTCTTTCTGCAGTTATAAACCAGTTTTGTCAGTTGCCTGAAATCATACTGAATCTACCTCATTAATTTTCCCCCCTGCTGTACGATCCAGCCTTCCAATATATTAATATTCCTGTGGCTTACATAGTCTTGACCCAGCAAAGCAATGAGAATACTGTAAATTTTGCATCTGAGCACTACTCGTAGTACTGTATACTTTTACCTTTTCATTCAAGCTATTACAATCACAGGTGGATATAATTCAAGGTACTTAAGAACCGAGGACAAGCTGTAAAACCCACTGAATTTTAAAAGCTATTTTAACCTATTTGAAACTACTTTCTTTTCAGCTTCATATATCTCAAGTGTATCTCTCATTTTGAAAATTCAAGAAGTGACAGAGACTTTTAACCACCTCTGCAACAACCTGAGGTTGATGCCATTCCTTCCTCCTGGTAAAATAAAAGTTTATTAACCATTCTTTTGAACAACAACTCTTAGTACTAAGTTCAATACCACAAACTTTGGTAACCTGACTTTAGATTTCACCGGGTTTCTTTTTTTTTGGTTAGCACATATTACAGTGATAGCTGTCTTGGTCCATTTGTAAACCAATTTTAAAAATTACCTAGTAGCTTGGTACAAGCTGGGCTAGGTGTGGTCCCCAAAGGAAATCAGGAAAGATGCAGCACAGCTGGTGGGTTAGAACTGTTCTATGCAGCTGAATTTGGGTAAAAAAAATAGCTTACAATTCTCGCTAAGTTTCACAAAATCAACATAAAATAATACTTAAATGCAAACTGTGCTGTGAGATTTCTGCTGTTATCAGCGTGCTGCTTTATCAGCAGAAAATGAGGTGTCCAAAAATGAAAATTTTGCCACACTAAAAAGAAGAAAACAAGGAGAGCTGCTCTTGGCTTACCATTTCTATTTCATGGGAATCTTCAACAGACTGTTCTGTAATTCACCAAGCCATTTTCTTACCGACTCATCACTGATGTTCCTCTCTCCCTCCCATGTCAATAGCCCCCTCTCAAGACCCCCACAGCCTCTCAAAACATTTAGTTTTCCTATTTCTCCTATTATCTTCTTATGTCCTGCCACATCAATAAAATGTCTTCCCTAGGCTGAAGTTACACACAAGCTGGCCAGCTAGCCAAAATGTTCAAATGCTGATTGACCATTCAGCTACTGCCAAACAGAACAGATAATATCTGAGTTTTCCTTACCTTTCTCCCAGTGGGAGATTAATAGGTCTCCCTCCATTACTGAGCTGCTGATTTTCACCAAAAGAAAAAAAAAAAAAGAAGGCAAGAATTTAGTACCTTTGATACCTTAGGCTTCTACTAAATTTGTCTAAAACAAGGTTCAAATGCTGCTGGAGAAAAATAGGCTTGATCAACTGATGGACGTGATGATTACAGAAACTTGTTTTCTTTGGAAATCAAACTCTTTTCCTTGAAAATCAAAAGCCTCCAACAGCCACAATGTGCCTTTTGAACCACCACAATAACAAAAGGCCATTTCTGGACAAGGTATCACCCTCCTCAAACTAGAAAATAAGAGGAAAAAAATATAAACCTTACTGCTAGAGGCATAAGCAAACATTACACTGTTTCATCTTTTTCATTTACTATCGAGGTAGAACTGTATTTTATCTTGGCCAAGAGAGAACTGTCATGGTTATCAAGATGCATTGTGCTGGTCATCTTCTGCCCAGCCCTCCATCTTGCCCAAGGCTCAGAACTGAGAGACAAACACACAAGCATAGGC
Organism: Burhinus oedicnemus; assembly: GCA_008921705.1. Taxonomy (NCBI): domain Eukaryota; kingdom Metazoa; phylum Chordata; class Aves; order Charadriiformes; family Burhinidae; genus Burhinus; species Burhinus oedicnemus. The sequence continues at coordinate 110,447 of VFFE01007960.1, forward strand.
TTAGTTCCAGAAATTAATTTAAAGTAATAAAAAAAAAAAAGAGAGGTTACTGCCCTAGAGACATTTAAATGAAGAATAAAACTGTGACATTACTGACTTTATCTGGAGAGGTTAGCATTTCTGCTTGGGGTCTGTCTTATAAATCAAGCTATAAACTAAGCAAAACAATAACTTTTGTCATAACTTTGCATTAACATCTGATAGACAAAAATATTCCTCCTGTGCATTAGTTTCACGGCAAGGTACAACATACAAACACACACAAAAATGGGAGATACAGTAGCTCAACCTCTGATCCGGGGGCAGGGGGATAATAACCCATCAAAAGACAAACCCCAAAACAGTCTTAGGTTTAGACATTGCCCAAGTGAAGTCAGCGTGACCTCTCGAAACTCAGAAGCAAAGCTAAGCATTTACTTTGCAAGAACAAATCTTAGCGTAGGGCAGATCATGGAGGAAAATCACATGTGAGTGTAAGAGTAATATCAGTTTCCTATTTATGACCCTACTTGAGCAGTTGCTTAAAAAAAAAAAAAAATCACACAACAGCAGTAACAGACAAAAATCCCTCCCTAGTAAAAACCATGTAATTTTTTTTCCTAGCTGTAAGAATATTTTGTTTTAGTGTTCTGCAAGTTTTATTCTCATTAAAAGTGCCTTTAAAAAAAATACTTTTAAAGAACACCAGCATTTCCAGTAAATCCAAAATGCAAGAATGTAATTCTTGACCATTAAAACACTGCCAGAAATTTTCATGGAAATGTTCAAAAGTCTAAGAAAACTTGGCAAGTGGACCTACTCCTTTTTTTAGTAACAGAGAGCAAAAAGTTTTCCTGGGTCGTCCAGATAGCTCACACACAGAAGGGAATTTGACCTTGCTTATTTATTTATTTTTACAAGGATGTTTGATATATACCTCTTTTGGTAGCAGCTTGGCTGAATTAAAAACAAACAATATCACTTTAGGCTGTCAATGCTGATTGGGTCCATAAAGTACATATTGAGAAAGAAAAGCACCTCAATGTTTTCAATTTAGGAGCTATCTGAAAGAAGTGTCCATTAAAAAATTAAGTTGCCAGTTCTTGCTTTCTGCTTGGGTTCGTATCAGATACTGAATGTTTCTTCTAAGAGAACACGTGAAAGAATTCAAGATGAGAGTGGTTAACTCTCCACGCCAGGGCACATACGCCACGCTTTCCAAAGAGCCAGTCTCCTTCCACCTGTCAGTGATGCCTCTGAACAGCGCATGAGTCTGTACCATATTTCCCAATATGAACAAGAGCTGGGTAACATTAATTTCTTGCTTCTTGAAAGCCCTACCCTGTGCCCACACCTATTTGAAATAACCAGTAGATGTCAAGACTAGAAAAAGTAGTTCTGGGGAAGGGATCTTTGAAGGAGGGAAGTTTGGATTTTTTTTATTAGTTTCAGAGCTCTGTCTTTGAAGGTATAGGCCAAACGACTAGTTTGGATTTTTTTTATTAGTTTTTTTAATTTCTGAATGATATTTTACTCCCTTATTCCAAATAACCTTTAAAATATAAAATTAAATCATTTTTTCTTTTTAAAAACATTCTTACACCTCCTCATGATTGATTTTGCAGTAGAATCTCTTGGTGATCTCACCAACGTACCAGATATTTAGTCTTCATTGAAGTCTTGGGGGGGGGAAAAAAACAAACAAACCCCAGCCCTTTATGAATAGGGCTTCGCAGAGGTTTAATGGCAAGCACAGCAGGGATATAATCACGCGTGATGTAGAACCTGAAGGATAAAATAATAGAGAGAGACTGAATCTTTACAAAAATAAGTAAATAACCATGAATATTACTATAGAAATGTAGCAGAAGGGAACTATTGTAGCTACCTCTTAAAAAGATAAGTCCCCAGTATGTAAAATTTAAAGGTAGGGGGGGCCAAAACAAATGACAGTGGACATAACTTTCCATTATGGTAGAACACAGCTATAAGGATATTTTCTTTTCTTATACTATGTTACACGTTCTGAACAACAGCACAACTCAGTCAGCATCCTCCCTACAGACTTCAAGGAAATCATACAGCTTACGGGGACATTTCAGGATTGTATGTTGGAGTATTTTTTCAGTCCACAGCAACACTGGTACGCTCCCAAAGATCAGACTAGCCAAGGGGGCAGCTCTCTGTGGGTGAGCCGACCCTCCCCGAACGCAACACGCTGGAGCCCACGACGCGTTTCGTGCTGCCGAACACAAACACCATCGCTCCCCACAAGAGACAGAGCAGAACCATGCCGCTCGGCTGACGAGCGCAGGACTCCCAAAGGAGCCTTTCCTCTGCCAGGGTGGAGAAGCAAGGGCATCCATGTGCAGCAGCTCGGGATCCACCACTTCATGCACGCTCATTTATACCTCTCCAAGTCCCCCAAAACCCTGATGGAGCAGAGCTCCAGCATGTGCAGACACACTGCAGGGCTCTCAAACCCTCCCTTCACACCTCATAGCAGACCTTACCGATTCCTTCTGGCTCAACAACATCCGTGAGGGGACCAAGAAACTTCATCCTTTCTGCACGAGCACGGCAATGACAAAATATGACCCATCCTTTAAACAGGCTGCCACTTGTGTTTGTTATGATCCAGACACATTTCCAGTTTAGAGAAAGGCCAGCTCCATAACTCATTTCTCCCCCCAGTAGTACTGGTCCTAATATTTTGGTAACATGATTTATAGATACCACTGGTTGAATAGTCTAAGGTTTCTGGTTTTGTAAGAAAATTCCTTCAATAAAACAAATTCTAAATGGGGTGTTCCTCTTACAAACTTGCTGCATGGGGTAGAAATACCAGAGCACTAAACAAATTGGCTCTGGCGACGCCATAAGCTTGAGTAGGAAGCACAGGGTTAATTAAACCTGTTCTGAATCAGAATAAAAGTTGGAATCTCTCCAGTACCACCAAAAGCTGTTCTAACAGGTTATCTACTGTCTTTGCTGTGCCCTTGCCTAGATCAAGTTATCTTTTGCTTTTTTCATTGAATGAAGAGAGGGGGTTTAGCTCTCTGAGGAAGGAAAAAAAACAAGTAAGAAATGCCTCTAAGCTGGAGATGATCTGGGAGAGGTAACCTATGACACAGAGCACATTCCATCTTGTTGCTCTGAACTTCCAAGGATTTGAAAATGATTTTTCACCATTGAAAGCAAGTTAATAGAGTCAGAGATAAGTTTCAGGGACGCGATAAAGTTAATTCTCCACCTGTCCACTTTTCTTGTCATATATCCCTTGAGTTACTAACAGCCTTTCTGCGAGGCTAGGAATGGGTGGCGGCAGGGGGGAGCAGTGGCCAAGAGCAGAGGAGCACAGAGCCCCAAGGTGCCTCCATGCTGCAGAAGACGAGCTGCTGGACAGCAACCACTGATCAACAGGTCAGTCATCTGTCCATTCTGACATGCTGGGATCCAACATTGGTGGTTTGGTTTGGGTTTTTTTTTTTCCCCCTCTTTCCAACCAACAGTTCACAGGGGAAAAAAAAAAAAAGAAAAAAAAAAAAAAAAGAGGCCAAGCCAACCAGGCTCAACTGCGTATACCAACTGTGTGAAACTCACTGTTAAGGTGGGTTTTGAAAGTTCATGCAGTGTTCCATGCTCCCGTCTACTGACTTTCCCTTCTAAACTGAAAGGGAAGAAGGAAATACATTGACTGAACACTGTCACCCCATGTTAATAAAAATCATCATCCATTGTTTCGGTTAGATCCTTCTGAGAAGCTCACAACTGAGTATTTTTTGAAAATCTGTCTCTAGAAGGTCAGTTTACTTTGTGTCACTACTTCTGATTTGCTAACCAATTTATCTATAGAGATGTAGAAGGAGTGTAAAATTTATATAGGAGACACCACTATGTATTGAATGCACTAAATGGAAATTCCTTCCCCATTGAGAACTTTATAACTAGGGTAATGAAATTTTTATCAGGTCGTAACTTAGAAGATTAGAAGACTGGTAGCACATTACTCTCAAAATCAAATCTGATTAATGTTTAATTGTAGCAATGTGCAGAGGTATTAATTAGGTGTACCTTCTATGACTCATAAATAGCTATTAAAGCAAGAGCAAGAATAATTTGAAGATTAACATGAAGAGAATAGTATACTTGAGTAGTAAATTATAATTAAACTGAATGGACCTTGTGAAAATAATAGAAATTGTCACCCAATATAATAATTTTGATACATAATGCAGTTATAACAAATTTTCTAGCAATCAAGTCTGACACCTTTTCCTCGGGATATTTTTTTGTGCAGAAGCCACAGGTGTGAATTAAAAATTCATTTATGCTTTTCAATGAGAAACACAGGGCGGATCTTAAAAGCAGTACACCCATTTGGTTCTTACTGCACAACTGAAGCATTCATGCACGGACCTTGACAGGCTTTGTTCAAAAGGGGATTCCAGCTAAGGCTCTGGATTTGTATATTCAGAGAAGCGTTGCAATTAAACTTGAAGCTCTGTACACTTGCACTTTGTTTTTTTTAATGAACAATCCTTAAAGTCATACAGGGGTTATAAATCTTGTTTCAGAACTGCACTTCTCCAGTGAGCCCCACTTTCCTGCCACGTTTGTTACCGAGATGGTGGCTAGGCGTATTTTCACTACTGGTTCCCCTTCCTACAGTCTTGCAAAAACAGTTTTATCTCCATTATCAGAAGATGCAACTTACACTGCATTCCTTAAAATGCTACTACTAATAAATAAGTGCCTAGTGTTCACGACCTTGCAGAAAAGGTTGAAAACACGACCAAGAGGCACCACTATCACAAGGATATAAAATGAATCCACCTTTTCTGCTAATTTTATGCCAACATAACAAACCTTAGATATCTGCTTTTGGCACGAGCTATGTTTTCTAAATTTATTTTCATTAACACAGTTGGAATTGGAATTAGCTTCTGCTGTACTGCTCTGGAACAGCAACAGAAAGTAGAACAAATACATAATCTTGTGTCTTATGAAGAAAAAAAGGAAAAAGGCATTAAACAACTTATGCTGTTTACGTCTATTATTTGTATATGATTTCTTATGATTGCATTTCTGTCATTATTTAAAAAGCCTAATTTTGTAATCAAAGAGAAGGTAAGTAAATGGTTTTAAGATTCAAAATTTTCATTCAAAAAAGTGAACAGGGCAGTGACGCAACGCTGAAGAAACTTCTTTGGCTTACTATTTTCATTTAACACTAAGATTAGCAACTAAAATTAAGGAGCTGCATGTTGGCCAGTTGATCCTCTGAATTACCTACCTCTAGTGCTAGAACCATTTTTTTGTTGTTGTTATGATGCAAGAAAAAAGTGTTATGTGGCAGGTCTGCAATCAGAAATAGAAAAGTTTACATTTCTTAAAAGCTCAAAATGCACGTGCACGCAAGCTCTGAATAATAGGTTTCTATTAGACACTAAGTACATGCTGCACTAGAAATATCTTGGAAATTAGAAAAAAATGTAATGAAGCTAATTCCTTGACAGTCTTCATCAAAAGAATATTTTGAATTGTCAAAAATCTATCAGATTTAATACCAGCCATTAAAGGACTCTCCGGTTGCAACCCATACTTATTTATTTTCTATTACTTGGAGGATGTGAGGTGAAGAAAAAGTGACCAAAATGTTCTGCATGAACAGTGATGCAAGTTTTCTCCATTTACACTTATGCCATCAGAAATATCCTCTTAATTGCATGATAGCCAATAGAAACCAAACCAACAACTTAGCTCTCTATCCAATGTCAGAGCCTTAAAATACAGCAGGAATTCATTATGAGCAGGAAATAAAATGGGGAGTTACAGCTGGCTTTTAAAAGGTTATTTATTCTTAAATTATTAAAAAGCTTTTTAAAAAACATCCTTCACGTACGTACTAATGCTTCTAATGCATTAATTTTTGGTTAGAATTACTAAATCTTTTGGAATTTTTATAACAAGTGATTGATACAGAGAATCATTATGTTGCCTATGTTTTCCTGGGGGTGTTAATAAATCAAGCAAATATGATACAAAATCCGGATTTAAAATATCTCAGGTAGCTAGAATTGGTAATAAAAAAACGCATAAACCTCTTTTACAGCTAGGGAAATACCCACTACCACATACAAGAGAATGTTTCACCTAATTGCTCTGTCTTTCCCATCACTACAGTGCTCTATCATCATGTCCCTTGTCTACATCTCCAGACATACTCAATTGTGCTAAGGAGACATAATAAATTCAGTGGTATTAAGGGATGTAGAAAAGGTTTTGGCCTTTGGAAACGTACAGTGGCTTCTAGGAAGTGCGAATATGCCATGTTTCGTGTTAAGAGCCGGTGCACCATGACATTTTTCTTTTAATATGTCCCTAATGTTGTGCAACTGCTGCCGTGCTCTCCAAGTTCCTTGCTTCTTGCGCTTCTAAGCAATTCTAGAAACAATAGTTAGGAATTCTTTTTGTTTATTTTAACAAGATATAAAGTAAATCTCCGTCCTGAATTTTGATTGAAAAACATTTGAGCCAACTTCCAAAAGGAAGTCCTTGCTGTATGAATCCTGAATTCAGCAACAAGCAACAGCAATCATAGAATAAGTAGGACCATTTTGTCATCAATATATAGAAGATGTGTTTTCACTAAGACTGGCTAGAAAACAATTTCTTTCACAAACATTAAATAAAAAGAGAAACAAAGTTTTAAAAACTATCTCCTTCCTGATGTGCAGCAACAAAAATAAAAGAGTTTTATGACACAGAACAAAACTAAGATTTACTCACCAAGGTGAGTCAAAAGTTGACATTTAAAGTCCTCAAGCTACAGTGTGGGAGTCTGGATCAGGTCCCAGTCTGAACTAGGTGGGGAAAGGATTTCAATCCAGGTTTCTCCCAGTCCCACTGAAGTCAGCACCAATTGGTCAGTGGTGCCGAGGAATGAGTCCCTTTGCCTTCGCTTGTACATTCTACCCCAATCCTAAAAATCTTCCACATTCCAGCTTCCATTGAGGAATGAGACTGGAAAAACATACTTTTCCAACTTATACAGCACTACTATCTACATCAGGTCACCGATCTTTCTCCTTCTGCATCCAGTTCCTAGTGGTGAACAGAAGCACGTGGACAGTTATTAAATGGGTGGCCCTTGACCTGCATCTACAAGGGTAAGGTGTGGTGCATTTGACCTATATTAAATCAAAAGATCACAAGTTTGAAAACCTGTAAAGTTTTTCCTAAGATAGGTACAAAGTCGAGGAAAAAAAACCCGAATAAAAGCATTCCACCTTGAACATTTAAAAAAGAGCCAGCCAAGCGGTAGCAGAAAAGCCCACTAACTTCCTAAAAATCAGCCTTAAGAGTCAAAGCACTGCTGTCACCTCCCCAGTAGGACCAAAGGGATAAGTACCAGTTTTTTCCTTGATACCATAGTTTAACATTGCTCAGAACAGTCAGGCCCACAGGGAACCCTAGTGGAATGGGACAGAGGGAAGGCTCCACCACCTTCTCCATCTCCTGAAGAGGGAATTAGTGCTTCCGTAAATATAATTTGCTTTCTCTACACCCTCCAACTCACCACAGGCAAGTCATTTGCTTGTGATTAGGAGCTGTCTTACAAGCTAATGCCTAAAAAACCAATTAAAAAAATACTCCAAGTCAGGAAGCTTTCTAAAGCATAAGCTTACATGTGAAAAATTCAGATGCAGTAGTCAATCCTGTCTATAATTTGAAAAAATACTAACAATGCAAGGAATGTTCCTGATAATCACTTTATGAGTAGCATGTGCATGGGAGAACATGGTTCATGCAAGACTGTTCCCCTGTCTCAATTTTTAATGTTACTGTACATTATAGGAAAAACGCAGCATGAATCTCTCAAATATTTTCAGTGAGAAAAGGAAGGACCATAGGGAACCAATTATGTTTGCCAGCAACCCAAAAGTGTTTGTGACTGGTGCCTCTCAGGGTCAAAAGTAATAAATTTGTCATACACTAGTATTCCTGATATTACACCTGTGTCAGGGGACAGTGAAGATTAATATCATAATTAGAAATGCTGAACAACATCTCCATTACAAGATAGATAAAGTGACAATCCTGACACAGTCACAGCAATAATTTTATTCATCGTTTTTCTTCCAACTTGATGAAAGCACAGACATTATCAGCCTGGATGACTTCTATATTTTGGGGCAATGAAGCAAATCCATGACCTACCTTTGTGACTGCAGAAGTGCAGAACAGCTGGTGAAGGTGCATGACACAACTTGGGGAAAAGGAGGATAGAAAGCAGGATTAAAGGATGGGGTGGCACAGGTGGGGGAGGTTTACCTTACTTGGCACAGAGGCAAATGCATGCTCATTCTTTACTGATAGCAGAAAAAGAGCAATGCTACCAATTCACATCTAAATAGGCCACCATCTGCAAAATGATAACCCAAAACTCAAGCTGGTTTAGTCCAGACCAAGTTCCTGCAGAAGCAGCGTGGCTGGTGCTCTGGGCAACGCCTTGCCTTTGCTCCAGAGAAAACACCAGAACACAGCCTATTGACAAAGGCACGTACGGAGTTTCAAGACTGAGACCCAGGGAACAATGCCAGGAAGATAAAACCCCATATATGCTTAAAGTGTACTGAGCTTTTATGATTGAGCCCGAAGTTGTGACAACCGTTAATAGCTAAAGGGGAATTTTTTAATCAACATTCTGTTAAAAGCATTAGAAAGCCTCATCACAAATAGTCACTAATGTTAAGAAACCAGAGAGTCTTTTTTAGAAATGAAACGGCAATGTTTATCTGCCGTGATTTGTGACTGATTATTATCTTTCAAATAATCTGCGTGCACTATTGTGACAAGAAAACTTAAAAAACATTTTACACTGCTGTGCAGCTGTATCTGCAGCTAATGAACTGGGCAAACAGCTCAAAAACCTGAAAAATAAATTCACCCCAATTGCACATTATTCTTGCAATATAATCAAGTGAGTTTTGCTCAGTAATCTATATAGCCCGTTCGGGTTCTTTTGGATTTACACCAGGATGGTTCAAATTACCTCACTACTCCCACACAGCAACCAAAGCAAACGCTTGCTAACATGCGAGAGGTGGGCGAGGAGGCAAAGTTAGTTACATCACCACCACCACCACCTTTCCCACAAGCTGAAGAGGAGGCACACGCCAACAGTTGGTGAAGAACACACCAACAGGCCTTTGCTCGGCCTGAGAACAGTTCTCAGGCGTACGGACGCAAATTTCCTTCTTGCATATAGCAGCAAAGCAGCTGGCTGGCGTTAAACGAGAGGGGATACTGATACAGCAAAGGGAGAGCAGCTTCTACCTTGTGCTGCTGTGCACCTTAGAAACAGCTTGCTGATGACACTAAGCCCAATAGATACTACAAGAAAATGCTTAGCAGCAGCTTACTCTCTCCTTTTTCTGTGTCTTTAGGATGAAAATAGAGAACCTTGCTGTGCTTACATCCAAGCATTCATCTTAAATCGTCCCTGGTCCTAACCCCCTCAGTTAAAAACTGCAGCATAAAGGGGAGCGTGCAGTTTAAGACCTCGCTACACCCATCACCCCCTGGCAACAGCAAGTACATCTAGGCTAACTTGAGCAAAAACATACAGCAGAAGTCTCCGCAGCGTTCCCATTACCGATAGGAACACAGTCTGATCTTGAAAGCATAAATTGACAGGGCGTGCCTACGTAACCTGCTTCACTGCTAACCATCAAACATAGCTGGAATTTTTTTCCCCAATACCTGATAGCATTGCTGCAAATTCAACCAACAACTTCTTACCTTATCTCGACAGACAGGCAAAACAAGCTAGCCACAGCCCTGCTTATAACAACCTGTACATATTAACAGATGGTTTTCACATCCAGTCACTCCCTGTCTTTTCTTTTATGCACAAAACAGAGCCCATTCTTTCATTTTTCTTCTTAGCAGTTACATCATAATTGAACGAGAGTCTACTGCTGGTTCTTTTACTAGCCGCCTAATTCGCTTACCTCCTCTTCAAAGCCAAGCACTCAGAACTGGACTTCCTTCTTCAGCTAAGGTCCCAGCAGCACTGAGTGAACAATTAACTTCTTCGCCTCCTCTGCTACCCACATGTCATCACTACATGCCAGACCGATGCCTGTCTGTCTGCAGCAAATTGCAATCAGCTGTAACTTCCCAATCTCTTCTGTAGAACTGCTTCTTGGCCACAATTATTCCCCATTTTATAGCTGTGCATTTGATTTTTCCATCTGAGGTACAGAACTCGGCGCTTTCCTTCGTAGAAATTCATCTTCCTGATTTCAGACTATTTCTCCACTTTATCAAGCTTATTTTGAATTTTAATGAGTTCTCCACAGTGCTTGCAACCCCTCTCTCCCCCCCTCCCACATTAGCACAGCTTGGTGTCATCATGTACCACACTACAGCTGTGACAAGGAGACGTGCCGGTGGTTTTTTTTGAGTTTGAATATGCAGTGAAAAGCAAGAAAGAAGAAAAGAAAATCAATGCCTTAAGAATTTCAGTTTAAATAGCCAGCAAAATATTAAAAAAGTAGTTTAGGAATAGAAACCCGGAAATCTTAAGTATCCTCCAAAGGAGCATATCAGCTGAGCACAAAGCTGTGATGAGGTTTTAGCTCTGGCGAAGACACTGCCCGTGTTTTTAGCCCTTGGCAGCACCTAGCTTTAACTATACGACCACATTAGCAAGGAATAGGAAATCTAACAAAGGGAGTTTCTATGTTTATTTATGAACCAGGTAATATCAGGTAGATAACATAATTCTTGCAGCACTTCTCATCTTTTCCCCATCTTTAGTATATGTTTCCTGGAAACAAATACTCAAATCATATAGCCAGGGTTTCATATTACTCTGTATTATCCCAAGATTTTTTAGAATATATTAAGTGCACAGCCATCTTATTTTAGCCTCAGAGTATATACTCAGGTGTTTTTCCAGACAAGCAATTAGAAGATTGGAAAGTCTCACAAAATGCTCCTATGAATTGTTCCATGGAGAGCAAATCTAGAGGCACCAAACAACCGCAGCATCCCATGGCACCATTACAGCCCAGAGTTATTGCTCGCTGTGCAAAGTGGCTTGCAGACACGTACACAAAATCTTGCAATTAAAAAAATAAAAATAAAAAATCCCCAAACCCTGAAGCCACCTCCAAAACCCAGCATAGTTGCTATCATACAAGCAGCTTGTGCATGTAGATACATGCTACCTGCTAATAAACAACCCTTTTCAGATCAAGTGCTGACAATTCTACATTAAAACATGCCTTATATTAGCTTTATTAGTAATTTCATAGTACTTCCACTAAAAAGTCAAAAACCCTCTTGCTTTGAAAACAAGCAGTAGAGAATCCCCTCACCTTTTTTTGTTTGCTGAATAGCAAATCAAAACAGTACAGAAACTTGGGATATCAGGGAAGGCTCTCTGGGAAGGAAATAAAACAAAACCAACTTGTCGAATGGGACTCCCTGCTGCTGCATACCATGTGGTGCTCTAGTGAGCTGCATCTGTTCAGCTATTAAACATAGTGGTGAATATGATACCGACAGCAGTGACATTATCAAATATGCTGAGTGGTTATTAAGGCTCCATAGCATAATCTTTTCACTTTTTATTTTAATTGGTAGAAGTTACTGTAAAGTAGCTTCACGTATGATAATGCTCTTTGTGCTTGTCCCTAAATGAGAAGGCACTGCTACATAATCCACAGCGAGTCTTAAAAACTCCATCTGCTATGCAAGGGAAAGGCTGGGTATTTTTGCTCCAGGAACTCTCTGTTGCTCCGTGGAATTCACTGGGTCAGGAAAAAAAAAAAACCTGCATGGGGAACAATAATGCTTCCGAACAGTAACGGGGTTTCACAGTGAATAGGGAGCACGCAGTGTGTAGCACTCGGTGCACAGGCAGTAAGTCTCAAGCCCACCAAAGGTGAGGGCTGAACAGAAAATAACGAGAGATTCCACCACCAAAATGGAGCATGATGAGATCCGTTGAGGATGTAATGCTTCAACCCCATCCTTCAATTCCAGAAGCCTGGGATGAAGACTCAACAGCAGAATACGCGGAGAGAAGACTTCCCAGTCCTGTACGAGCGGCTTTTCCTAGACCACAGAGAATGTATAATGCTGAAGCAGCAAGCACGATTTATATCTCCCTGAGGGAATATCAGGAATTACATTTGGTCCTTGACTGAACATAGATTATCACCTACAAATTCCAGCTCAAGAAGTTAAAGCTGCGTTAGTAGTTTCATGCTGATGTGCTGGAGGCTTCAGGATAATTTCACACAGAACTGGTAAAAGTGAAGGACCTGTGTCTGTCCTTTGTTCCTCAGCATCCCTTATTCAATGTGAGTTAGGTAATTATCAAAAGCCAAGAAATGCATGAGCCAGTTCCTTCAGCTAATCCACCCTCTGGAGCATCAGAATGCTGCAGTGTAAATGGGCTTTCACAAACAGATTGATATTTACGCCTCTCCAAACACTTAACAGGAAAACTCACCTGTTGTTAGTGCGACTGTTACATTAAGCATAAGCCACCAGAACATTGACAATATCAATTCATTAAATCCTTATCCTGTCTCTTACTGTTACAGAAATTCTTGGGACGGAATCAGGGAATTTTCAGAGTTGGAAGGGACCTCTAGAGATCATCTAGTCCCACTCCCCTGCTGACACAGGAATGCCTAGAGCACATTACTCAGGACTGCATCCAGGCGGGTCTTGAAAATCTCCAGAGAAGGGGACTCCATCCACAACCTCCCTGGGCAGCCTGGTCCAGTGCTCTGTCACCCTCACCGTAAAGAAGTTTTTTCTTAGGTTTGAATGGAACCGCCTATGTTCCAGCTTGTGCCCGTTGCCCCTCGTCCTGTCACTGGGAACCACTGAAAAGAGTCTGCCTCCATCCTCCTTCAACCCACCCTTTAGATACTTAGAAGCAAGAAGAAGGTCTCCCCTCAGCCTTCTCCTCTCCAGGCTAAAGAGTCCCAGCTCTCTCAGCCTTTCCTCATAAGGGAGGTGCTCCAATCCCCCAGTCATCTTTGTTGCCCTACGCTGGACTCTCTCCAGTAGTTCCCTGTCCCGCTTGAGCTGGGCAGCCCAGAACTGGACACAGTATTCCAGTTGTGGCCTCACCAGTGCCGAGCAGAGGGGGAGAATGACCTCCCTTGATCTACTGGCCACACTCTTGCCCGTGCAGCCCAGGATTCCATTGGCCTTCCTGGCGACAAGGGCACATTGCTGGCTCATGGATAATTTACTGTCTACCAGGACCCCCAGATCCTTCTCCTCAGAACTGCTTTCCAGCAGGTCCACCCCTAGCCTATATTGGTGCCTAGCATTCTTCCTCCCCAGGGGCAGGACCCTACACTTGCTCTTGTTGCACCTCATTAGGTTCTTCTCTGCCCAGCACTCCAGCCTGTCCAGGTCACGCTGGATGGCAGCGCGGCCCTCTGGAGTGTCAGCCACCCCTCCCAGTTTGGTATCATCAGCAAACTTGCTGAGGATACACTCTGTCCCCTCATCCAGGTCACTGATGAATAGATTGAACAAGATCGGGCCGAGTATTGACCCCTGGGGGACACCACTGGTTACAGGCCTCCAACTTGATGCTGCTCCATTAATCACAACCCTCTGAGTTCTGTCACACAGCCAGCTCTCAGTCCACCTTGCTGTCTCCTCATCTAGCCCACACTTCCTCAGCTTCCTAATGAGGATGTCATGGGAGACAGTGTCAAAAGCCTTGCGGAAGTCAAGGTAGATGACATCTACTGCTCTCCCCTCATCCAGCCAACCACTTATAACATCATAGAAGGCTATCAGATTGGTCAAGCATGATTTACCCTTGGTAAATCCGTGTTGACCACTTCCAATAACTTCCTGGTCTTCAACGTGTTTGGAGATGACATCCAGAACAAGTCACTCTATAGCCTTCCCAGGGACAGAGGTGAGACTAAGCGACATGTAGTTCCCTGGGTCCTCCTTCTTGCCCTTCTTGAAGATTGGAGTGATGTCGGCCTTCTTCCAGTACTCAGGCACCTCTCCTGTTCCCCATGACCTTCCAAAGATGGTGGAGAGTGGTCTAGCAATAACATCTGCCAGCTCTCTCAGCACTCGTGGTTCATCCCGTCAGGGTCCATGGACTTGTGGGTGTCCAGCTTGGCCAAGTGGTCTGTAACCCAGTCCTCCCCAACTGAGGGAAAGTTTTCCTCTCTCCAGACCTTCCCCCTTACCTCCAGGGTCCCAGATTCATGAGGGACAGCTTTCGCAGTGAACACCAAAGAAAAGAAGGCATTCAGTAACTCTGCCTTCTCTATGTCTTCCACCACTAGGGCGCCCATCTCATTCATCAGTGGGCCTACATTTTCCCTAGTCTTCCTTTTTCTATTGCTATACTGAAAGAACCTCTTCTTATTATCTTTAACCGCAGCGGCCAAGCTGACTTCTGCTTGGGCTTTGGCCCTTCTCATTTTCCCCCTGCATAGCTTCACTACATCTTGGTATTCCTCATAAGTTGCCAACTCCCTTTTCCAAAGACTGTAAACTTTCCTTTTGTTTCTGAGGTCCAGCCAAAGCTCTCTATTTAGCCAGGCTGGTCTTCTTCCCCGTCGGCTTGTTTTTCGGGACATGGGGATGGCCTTCTCCTATGCTTTTAAGAGTTCCTGCTTAAAGTATGACCAGCCTTCCTGGGCACCTTTGCCCTTCAGGACTGTCTCCTAAGGGACACTCTCAACCATGCTCCTAAACAGGCTAAAGTCTGCCCTTCAGAAGTCCAAGGTGGCCGTTCTGCTGGCTCCCCGCCTTGCTTCTCCAAGAATTGAAAACTCTACCATTTCGTGGTCACTCTGCCCAAGACGACCTCCAACCTTTAGATCCCCCACAAGGCCTTCTCTGTTAACAAACAGTAGGTCCAGTAGGGCACTTCCCCTAGTTGGCTCCCTCACCAGCTGTGTTAGGAAGTTGTCTTCCATGCACTCCAGGAACCTCCGGGACTGCTCCCTCTCTGCTGTGTTCTATTTCCAGCAGACATCTGGGAAGTTGAAGTCCTCCACGAGAACAAGGGCGAGCACTTGCGAGACCTCTGCCAGCTGCTTATAGAATACTTCATCAGTCTCTACATCCTGATTGGGGGGTCTATAACAAACTCCCACCACGATGTCTGCCTTATTGGCCTTCCCTTTGATTCTTATCCATAACCACTCAACACTGTCATTCACAACGTTAAGTTCTAGGCATTCAAAACTGCCCCTAACATAGAAGGCCACCCCACCACCTCTCCTGCCTTGCCTGTCCTTTCTGAAAAGTTCATAGCCATCGATCACAGCAGTCCAGTTGTGCACATCTTCCCACCACATTTCTGTGATGGCAACTATATCATAGTTCCCTTGCTGTACAATGGCCTCCAGCTCCTCCTGTTTGTTCCCCATGCTGCGTGCATTAGTGTAGATGCACTTCAGCTGGGCTAATTGTCCTGCCACTCTTCTGGGAGGACAAGCCCTAATTCCCACCTGATCGTGCTCAGACACTCCTGTAGTTACCATCCTATCACCACCCCTCATGTCTTTACTACCACACGGATCACCATCCCCCACCATCACTGAGTCAGACTGCAAGACCTTGCTAACACTTTTACCCAGAAGCACTGGCACGCTGCTCCCAGCCTCCGCTTTAGTAATCCTGGTTCCAACCCCATCCCCCTTCAAACCTAGTTTGAAGCCCTATGAATGAGCCCTGCTAATTCTTGACTGGCATGATCTAAGCAAAAAGCAAAAAGAGACTGAACAGTGGCAGCAGCCCACTATCGAACAGGAGGAATCACTATAAGATTGATGGGGAAGGCAAATATTATATGCCCATGGTTGTTGCTGGGAGAGAAAGGAAAAGGCTGCTCAGCAATACACCAGCAGTGGAGATGCACTGATGTCAAGAGCATCATGCTCAGGTAAGAGAGAAAAGGGATTGGACAGCATAGGCACATTACTGAAAAGCAGAAACTGGAGAGTTGGGCAGAGAGAAACCTCATGAAGTTCAACATGGGCAAGTTTAAGGTTCTGCACTTGGGGAGGAATAACCCCATGTACCAGTACAGGTTAGGGGCTGACCAACTGGAAAGCAGCTCTGTGGAAAGGGACCTGGGAGTCCTGGTGAACAACAGGATGACCATGAGCCAGCAATGTGCCCTTGTGGCCAAGAAGAGCAATGGCATCCTGGGGTGCATCAAGAGGTGTGTGGCAAGCAGGTCGCGGGAGGTTATCCTCTCCCTCTACTCTGCCCTGGTGAGGCCACATCTGGAGTACTGTGTCCAGTTCTGGGCTCCCCAGTTCAAGGAAGACAGGGAACTGCTGGAGAGGGTACAGCAGAGGGCTACAAAGATGCTTAGGGGACTGGAACATCTTTCTTATGGGGAAAGGCTGAGGGACTTGGGTGTTTTTACTCTGGAGAAGAGAAGAGTGAGGGGGGATCTCATCAATGCCTATAAATACTTAAAGGGAGGGTGCCGGGAGGATGGCACCAGTCTTTTTGCAGTGGTGCCCAGAGACAGGGCAAGAGGTAACGGGCACAAATTTGAACGTAGGAAGTTCCATCTAAACATGAGGAGGAACTTCTTTCCTTTGAGGGTGGCAGAGCACTGGAACAGGCTGCCCAGAGAGGTGGTGGAGTTTCCGACTCTGGAGACATTCAAAACCCACCTGGATGCCGTCCTGTGCAACCTGCTCTAGGTGACCCTGCTCTGGCCGGGGGGTTGGACTAGAAGATCTCCAGAGGTCCCTTCCAACCCCGGTGACTCTGTGATTCTGTCATATAACTGGTAATGTGGGTTTTGGGAAAAGCAGATAAATTCCCTGTTCTGGCTATATGTCCTGCATGACCCTGGTGCAATGAGTTAGTGTCAGAGATTGTTAAAGTAACTAAATTGGATGAAAGTAAGAACCAGGCCCGGTGTGTTCAGTTCTGGTATGCCAGATTAAATTCAGTGTTTTTACTATAGTTACTCCTCACTGACACAGTGGTGTAAGTGAAAAGTGAGAAAGGCTCAAGACGATAAAACAATCTGGAAGAAAAAAGCAAACTAGCATTAAATATTAAAAGAAGTTCCAGTTTGGTGATGACACTGAGGCATCACAGAGCAAAACCTGAGTTAAATAAGTGGTCTAATTAACTAATTATGAGTTTAAGGTAGTATCTCACAAAACCAGAATAGTATTAAGACAAGCTTTCCTTATTAGCACAAAGTGATTAACTGTAATAGCACTGTTTACTTAAACAAATGCCTGAAGCAAAGCAGCAGGCTCTGTGAAATTGCCTCCGCACCTTTCACCTTCCAGCAGGAGTTTCCTGGCCTGATGTACGTCCTGCTCATGCTTACTCCCATTGCTGCAGTTTCTTCAGACAAATTAATAATGGAAATGGTGGGATGAGAAGTGTTTGGAGTTAGGATCAGGATCTGTTCAGACCACTAGCAGCGCTTTTCCCCCAGCCTTGTTCTGCATCCACAGGCTAATCTTTCTGACTGGTATTAAAAATGATATTGTTCACACTGTATGTTCACTGAAAAACTGCTACGCTGGTACTTTGTGCTGCAGCGCACGCTATATCCTTCTCCTCACTTAGAGCTCATAAATTTGAAAGACAGGGAGTTAATGGGCCAGATCTTGGGTTCTGGCTTATATGCGTAAGAAACAAACCTTGATCTGTCCTGTGCAAGCCTGGCCCTCTTTCAACGGGTCACAGCAATCTGAGAGCCACTCTCTCTTATTCAAGCTGCCATCAGGAGCTAAAAGCATAGTCTAGGATACTCTGAAAGTGATGCCATTCCTCACGTCTGTCCTTGTGTTTTTCCAAACCACACACTGTCAGCCCAAAGTGCCTACAACCTGCCTACACCCTGCACTGCCATGGCTTCTAACACACTGGGTACACATGCGTTCCTCTTGGGTTTGAGCCCAGACGCTCCCAGGCATGCCTAGTAGGGAGAACAGAGTGCAAATCTTTTTGTGCTTCTCTAAAATTAGATGAGAACTAGGCAGTAACAAGCTAAGAAATATCATCAGGGCTGACTCTATCATATTACTAGATATAACAAACAGTATATGCTTAATAAAATATACAATAGATGTAATAAGCAGAGAAGTACCCAATAGGTGGACAAAAGTGGCTAGCTCTTGGAAGTGACCCTCAATCATCCACAGCTCTTATTCCCCAAAGAATCACAATTATTTCCTACGATTTGGTGCTTCTTCCTTTGGGTGATCAGCCAGGTTTCAGTGAACATCTCAAATGTTCTACTATTGCAAACAGTTAAGTATTCTTTAAATTTTAATAAGGTTGCTAAAATGTCTGCTAAATTTTTCATCAGCTCTTTTTATACATGGCAATGTTCTGGAAGAGTTGGTGCCAAGTTATTAAAGTATCTGTAACCTTCATATGCAAGGATGTTGGCTACTAACCAGTGCAGGAAATTTTGGATTACAAGGATCTGATGAGACTGGGATGGGTCTAAAACATCAATAGGAGAATATAATGTTAACTGGGAAAGGTGCTGCTACGGAGGAAGGATGGGTTATTTATTTATCTCTACATTTTAAACTAATTCTTCTGTCCTCATTTCTGAAGCCAGAAATTTGGTATTTATATGTAAAAAACCTAGCCACAAAAGAATATGTCTCCTAATTTTGGCCACATGCTTATTTGCTCTGTTCTTGCTGCTTTTGTTATTTAATAAAACAGAACTAATCAACGGTCCTCATCAAGAAGGTCTTCCATGTCAGTACACCACAGTCACCTTCTGAAGTGACTCCTCTCTTCCTTTAGCTATATGGTAAGCCTCATCCTGTGGCGAAGAAAAGGTATGTAATCACTGCGACCCCTGGAAGTTGCCACCTGCTTTCACTGGGATTCACTGGGACTGCAGGATATGCACAGCAAATGAATTTGTGTTTGAGGACACAGCAGAAAAACAACTTCGGGAAGAAGGGAAAGGGAAGAGAAAGAAAGAATCCTTGAAAATAAGACTGGATGTAATCTGTACAGTACTTCAGAGTGTTAAAAGTAACAATGTAAAAAAGAAGAGCTGCTTTATGAAGAGGTCATGAGCCTCTTCAAGTTTATGTTAATTAAATATGCTTGCTCTTTTGCTTGCCTCTCCAAAATGGTCCACTTCAGTTCTTCAAAATGTACAGTTTCTGTTATTAGTGTAACATGAATTAGCCCAACCCCCTTCTATTCTTAATCTTTTCAGCATTTTTTTTAAGTTCAACAAGGCCCCAGCAAAATTAAATTCCATATTTCTGTTCTCTCCTCATGCTGGATCAAAAGTCCCATTTGTGTACAGTTTGCAGCAGTAAAGTCAACGGAAGACTTGCCATGAAATTCAATGACAACGTTTTGGATCTTAAGCAGTTCAGCCAACAGATGGATTCAATTTAATCTTGAGATATGCGAGATCGGAAGGGATCTTAGAGTCCACAATCTGGTCTGCAAGATCATTTCATACAACTCCATGGCCACATGCAATTCTTTCCATATTGCTATCAGATGATTCTAATATATGTGGGGCCACCAGAAATGTTTTAAATATCTACTCACCCTCAGCCAGGCTCTACATCTTTGCTAGAAAAATGCACCTCAGGAGATTCATCAGTGTTGAGGGCTGGAGCATTTTGCAACAGACACATGGTATTTTAGCTGAGAACTTAGGTCCTACTGATTGTGTAATTTTCTCTTGCCAAGGGGCTGGCAGGTGGTGACCCTATCATACAGCATGCTTTTTGGGAAGGAAGCTTTTGTCCACCCAAAAGCACAAAAGGAGCAGGATGTATAAAGGAATTATCAGCTGGGTAGAGGAAAAAAGTGAGAACTTCTATTTATACCAAGACAGAGGAAGAAGATGAACGGAGTTGCTTCCCACAAGCACATTTCTAGACTGGGGAACCAAGAAATGATCACTGGGAGATCAGACCTGCCACACTGGTGTCATGGACCTTCCACATCAGCATCAGGATTTCTTCTTGAAGCGCTCCATGATAGCAGTCATAGTCAAACTGTTGAATTATATCAACTGTCCAAATTCCATTCATATTTTTCACACAGTAAGGTATCAGTCAGTTCTGTGCCAGAATTATCACATTTCCATAACCTTCTCTCAGCAATTTGGCCTGGTTTTGGCAAGAAGAGACCACTGTTGCTCAGTGCACAATAACCGACTGTGCAGAATATTCAAGATGAGGCATTAACAAACAGCTTCTATCATAAAATCCCTTTTCAGAGACTTTTTAATCTGTGTCTCTGTTAATACAAAAGAATAACTTAATTGCATGTTTTCAAGGCATGGCTTGACCATTTTGGTGATTTTTTTTTTTTTTTTTTGCCTACAAACTTAGATCTTTAACCTGATCAGTGAGGTAAATGATTGCTGCATTTAGCACAAATTCCCTAGATTAATTCATTGCTCCCAATCTAATTAACTTAATGTTTGTGTACATTGAATTGCATTCTCAGCTACCTGTCTAGTCCCATAAATGATTCTTTTTTGACTACACTGCTTTTTATTATTCAAACCCATAAGCAAGTCTGGAAATCCTTCTTTTATAGTAACTTTTCTTCAGTTTAAAGATTAACACATAGTCTGGTTGCTGAGTTTTTTGCTCCCCAAAGAGAAGAACAATCACTGCCTGCAACAGTTAAACTTCCGAGAGCATTTTCCATACGTATATATTAATGAGAAAAAAAAGTCACAAATAAATATCATGTATGGGAGCATAATAAGGAAATATCAAATATTTGCAGAATTCTGTGTTAGATAACATCAGCCTTAAGTCATTTTCTTGTGCCTCAAGGTAGCAGAATATTAAATATCACAACCCTGATAAATGTAATGATCCAAAGTCCTTCCAGGGCTCCAGTGTGATCCCTGATGCCCACTTAGCTGATATGATGATGGCCTGATTTTCAGGGGTGCTGACTATATTCAGCTGCCATTGACTTTAGCCACTGATGTGCATGCTCAGCAATTCTAAAACATCAGATTTCTGAAACCTAGCTCTGTCTTTTTTTTTTTTTTTTTT
>VFFE01007960.1:131540-201401 GCA_008921705.1 Burhinus oedicnemus
ATCACTACAGCTAAGCCTGCCCCCAACCTTAATGTCCTCCAGCAGTCCCTCTTTGTTTGTCAGTACTAGGTCCAGTACTCTCCTTGTCGGCTCCTCCATCACCTGAGTCAAAAAGTTATCATCAAGACACTGGAGGAACCTCCTGGACTGTACCTGCCTAGCTGTGTAGCCTTCCCAGCAGATATCAGGGTGATTGAAGTCCCCCATGAGAACCAAGGCCTGTGATTGTGAGGCAGCTTTCAGCTGCCTGTAGAAGGCCTCATCAACTTCTGCATCCTGATCAGGTGGCCTGTAATAAACCCCCACAACAGGGTCTCTCATGCTACCCTGCCCCTTAATCCTCACTCACAATCTCTCAACTCTCTCTTCATCCACCCCCAGGGACAGCTCAATGCATTCCAGTTGCTCTCTCACATAAAGAGCAACTCCACCACCTCGCCTTGCTGACCTGTCTTTCCTAAAGAGGACATAGCCATCCATGCCAGTGCTCCAGTCGTGAGCTATCCCACCATGTCTCAGTAATTGCGCTGAGATCATGGCCCTGCGACCGCACACAGATCTCCAGTTCTTCCTGTTGGTTCCCCATGCTGCGTGCATTGGTGTATAAGCATTTCAGAGAGGCAGATGAACATGTATTTTTTGCCCTTGAGGGGTGGTAGGCCTTCTGATTCTCAAAAATACTAGTACGCTGCCCCACAAGTGCTGGGCTACTGCACCCGGGTGCCTCTCCAGCGAGCCCAGACACATCCCCGTCCCCCTTTGAATCTAGTTTAAAGCCCTCTCAATGAGTCCTGCTAACTCTTGTCCTAGAACCCTTTTCCCCCTGCAAGATAAGCTCTTCCCATCTCTTACCAGCAGGCCTGGTGTCTTGTAAATCAAGCCATGGTCAAAGAAACAAAAGTCCTGCTGGTAGCACCAGTCTCGGAGCCAGGCATTGGTCTGCTGGCTCTTCCTGTGCACCCCTTCATCGTTCCCCACAACTGGAGGGATAGAGGAGAACACGACTTGTGCTCCTGATCCCTTGACCAGTCATCCCAAGGCCCTGAAATTTCTCTTCATTGCCCTTGGACTTCTCCTCCCTACTTCATCACTGCCGACCTGAAAGATCAGAAGGGGATAATAATCTGAGGGCCGTACTAGGGATGGAAATTTCTTCTTTACATCATTAACCCGGGCCCCAGGGAGGCAGCAGACTTCCCTATATAGCAGATCTGGTCTACATGTCAGGCCTTCCGTTCCCTTCAGAAGCAAGTCACCTATGACAATGACCCATCTTTTATTATTTATTGAGGTGGTTTTGATGCAGGGGGTGGTCCGACTAGGCCTTGACGACACCTCCAAGCTGGAAAAACTATCATCCTCACCCTTGTCCACTTCCCCTTGCAGAGCACTGTACCCGTTCTGCAATGGCACCTGGAAAGGTGGGGTAGTCAGTGGGCAGACACGCCTGTGGCGCCTGTTGCCCCCTGTTCTCCACATCACCATGTTTGCTGGGTCGGAGAGAAGACATGGAGCTCTCTGTAGCAGGGGCTCTGTCTGCCTGCTGGGCTTCTCTCACGGGAGGCATGGTATGACTCCAAGCATCTATCTCCCTCTCGCACTCCTGATAGTTCTCAGCCTGCTTACCTCCTCCCTGAGCTCCATCACTAAGCGGAGGAGCTCCTCTACCTGGGCACACCTCCCGCAGGCACACTCACCGCTGACACCCGACAGCGGCGTAGGTGCAGGGCCCACCCTGCAGCCCGACACCTGGGTCCAGGAGACCTCCGTCTGGGAAGCTGCATCAGAGCTGGTGCCTGCAGAGCACAGGGATGCCGTGGTCCTCTTCTGAGTGGCTACCATGGCTTCATGTTCCCAGGTGTCACCCACTCACCACTTCCTTGCTGAGTGCACTCCCAACGGCTCGTTTAAAACTGCTGCCGGTGGTGCTGGCTCCGCCCACACCATGTTACCAGCCCTCCCGGTATTTCATGCATATACAAGCCACCACTGGCCTTACAAAATCTTTGCATTGCACAGATACGCATATAATAAGGAATTCCATATTTGAAAGATGATTATTAGAAGAAACATTGTCCTGGGAATAATTTTTTAAAGATTATTAAACTCTTCCTGGGAAAATTAATTAGCTCCAATACAAACCACTAAAATCAAAGGTATTTTTACCATCAATCTCACTGAAAGTACATTCAAGTCTCTAGGCATTGATCCAAATACAACTAAGTCAATAAGAATCTTTCAATTGACTTTCCATTAGGCATTAAGCCCAAGACATGTGAAGTATTCAAAAGAGAATAACAAATTAATTTATCTTAAGACTCTGCAATTTTTTCTCTGGTACGCTCAAACACAGAAGTCTCATCCTCACCCAAGTTTTACTATTTCTGTTCACTTGAGGAAAGGTCATTATACTGGCATAAATTAAAATTATCCATATATTATGTGTATGAACAATAGAATCTAACAGTCAGCTATTAAAAGCCTGGTGTAGAAGAATACCATGTATGTATAACTAAGAGACAGGGGGAGGGGAGCAGGAAATAATAGTCCTTTTAAGTTTGTCAAAAGTTCCAAAAAATGAATAGGAAAATGTTGATAAAAGACTTCTGCAGAATTTTCCATTAACTTAAAGCTGAAAATCAAAACCACTTGATATCAATTTTTTTTTTTACACAAAAGTCAACATTTCATTTGGAGATATTAAATATCTCTCATGTTTATAAAAAATGAAGTAGATCATATACAAAAACTGAACAAATAGCTCAGAAAATGGAGAAGCATTATCTTGCTTTTAAACCAAGAGAATTTTTGAACCAAATCTGACAAAAACTCACAAAAGCTTTCACTTGATATTTATCCACATCTTCCTCATGGAAAAAGTTTCAAATGAAAAATGCCTTTCCCACAATATATAGTTTAATAGATTTAGTATCTAAATAGCTGGGACAAAGAGCACAAACTGAATTTATTCATGATCCAAAACCCAATTTTCAGTAAGACATACAATATTTCCTCTCCTATGACTGTTCACCTCAGTCATTAATTTTAACTCTCAAGGCTTCACAAACACATTTTGAAAATCTAAGTACAACACTGATTAATCTATCATGCCAGTAATGCTGCATCTTCACAGTATTTCAGGTTAATTGTGTTATACCTTGCATATATTGATATTATTTGTCCTTAATCATATGTATTTTTTGAGGTAACATGTTACCACATCTTTTAAAATAGTTTTCCATGCTTTCCCATCAGAGTATTAATCTGACTGGTTTATATTTTCCCTAGAACATTTTTTCCTACTAACATTAAAGAGAATGGAATAGAAAGTATCTACCACAATCTACCGTAAATTTAATTTCTTTTAATTTTTGTTTGTTTACTATATCCTAGATAGAACTGTCACTCTTCTTTCGCTGGAATCGTGGGGTGTTTTTCCCCAGCTTCCCTTGGAAGAGGGTTAGGACAACATTCAAAATGCTGCAACATCTGCCTTATTCCTTATTTTAAACCTTAGGATGTTTGTTATCAGAACAATCTTCACCACTTCACCTACTTCAGCAGATCCATGATATCTGTAACTGAGCTTAATTAGTAATTCCTCACCCCGCTTAAGATAGCAGAAGTGAGCCCAGTTTAGCTTAAGTAGCTCATGTCCCGTAGGCTGGGTTTCTTTTCTGCAACAACAAAGCTATACGATCTAAAATGGTCTGCTGGCCTTATCTCCCATACAGACTTCTTGTTCTCAATTTCAAAATCAGCTGTAACCATAAAATCAGCACATTGTTTCTGTGCTCCCAAAATATTTCTATTTTAAAACAAATGACACAAACAAGGAAGACACAGAAACTTCTGACTCTTCATCTGGCACACAAAATATTACGTTTTGGTATAGTTTAAACACTTTCATTTTAACAATGAAAGATAAAAATATGGCATAATTTATACTTAAAACAATTTTTAAAAGTGGTTGAAGTCTATTGACGGAAATCTATCCTTCTTGTCTTCATTAGTAGAGCAAATATTACTTGTGCCACAAGGGAGAACGCCAGTTTCCTATGCTACCAGCATTGCCAGAAAAAGCAATTTTAACAGTATTTCTTAGCCCTTTGAGGCAATATCTTTGTCTAACTTCACTTTGTTCCTCATCATACAACAGCTGGAAACTTGAGGCAGCAACAGCACAGTGCTCATGAAAGACGATGACATATATATATATCTCTACTTTTCTGTCTAATGACTTGGGAGAAGAGGGTGGGAAGAGAAGAGCAGAGATAGGAACAGGAATCTCTGTCAGGCTAAGAGCTTTAGAATTCAATGAAAAAGCCAAGCACCGAAGTGCACGTGGTGATTAACCGAACACTGTGAATAAGCTGTGCCTTTTTCTGTTTGGCATGGAGATGGATAGGGAGCATGCCAAGAAGAAGGGAAAAAAAGGCGGGTTGTATAGTAATTGTCAGAGCTATCTGTCCTTCTTTTGTCTGTCAACAGGAGAAGGAAATGGCAGTAGACTTTTAGGCGTGATATCTATGTCCTCTTGAACTAAATCTCCCAGCAGAGACTGCACAGGAGACCACTTCCATAACGGAAGTCAAGTGATAGCTATGAAGACTAATTGCTGCATCTCTGGATGACTGTCATATTAACATCCCTTTCTTGAAGCACAGGGATGCATACGTATCATACACACAACCAGTCCTTTATATCTAGGCTGCTACAGTACAGGTGGGGTTTTATAATAATCTACCTTGGAATTTAAAATATTTGCACTAGAAATGTTAAGCATCTGGTAGCAATGTAGATTACACATTTTTTGCAATGTTTCTCATATTAACAATGGTTATTTGGGGAGGTTAAATGATTACTTTAAATAAACGCGTTCCTAACTTAACACTAAAGCTGTGATTCAGATGATCAAGTAGCAATTTTCCAAATCAGAATTTGTTATGAGCTTGATTTCATTATTAGGTTTACATCGTCTTTAAGTAAACAGAATAATAAAGAGGGCAAGCACATATTGAAGTACCATAATCAAACTTGTAATTTTCTCTTCCATTCCTAGAATGAAGAAGGTTAAGAGCAAGCTACCTCCTAGCTCTGTTCTGAAACATCCCAAACAAGCACCCTCCCCAACATGCTAGCGAGGACTATGATTTCAAATTTTTTCACTCAAAGCAATAGTTCCACGTGGAACTTTCTTTGCCACCATTCTGCTGAAAATACACGTAAAACCTATGCTTACACATCTGTCTCAAATTTTGTCAATGAGGAGGATCTGAGTGATTAATGACCTCCCGGGTAAAGTGGAAGCTCAGTAATAAAAGAACCTGTTTCTACCATACACTAGAACTGAATCCCAGTATAATTAAATGACAACTATACCCTTGTTATAAAGTTATAATTGATATAACACAGGCAAGTTATCCATGCATAGTGCATCTCAGTGTACACAGGCATTTATTGCTCATGCATATTCATTATACAAACAGGTGAGTGGGTGCATGCAAAAGAACGTGCAGAATTAGACTCTTCCCTCCTTCCAGTTTTTCCTCCTTCCACTATTCATAGTTTTTGCGTGTTTCTGGTTATTTGGTAGGTAAGACGTTCTTCGTGGCATCTCAACATTGGTGCAAGAGGGAAGTTTTGAATGACACAACCCTCCTACTACTTTTGTTACAGCTAGTTTAATGCAGTAGCTGCCAATATTGAAAAACTTCAATCCAATAAACTATTTTTCAAATAAATAACTGTTTCTATATTCTTCTTCATTTTTATAACCATGATGTTTCACTATATCTTGCTGAGCTAAAATAGATCTCAGGTAAAATTCTCGGAAGTGCCTGCCGTTCCACTGACTTTAATAAGGTATATGTTCTTTGATACCATGCGTGCTTTTGAAAATACTGCCTTTCAACTTTCTTTTGAACACTATGCTTATTTGAAACAGATTCCAGGAAATTATATCCCAGCAGTTTTCCAAGTTTTATCTAACATTGATGACCCTTAAAAAAATCCTTGCCAGATGTCTTAGGATTTCAGGTCAATCCCTTTAGTGTCTCCACTCTAGAGAGAGACTAAAGAGAAGCAGCTCTCAAAAGGTCAGACCTTGTTCTAGTGAAATTGCACAGTTATTATGGATTTTGTTCTGAAGCAGGGCGGGCTTCAGGGAGGTTCGCGAAGTCTCTTGCAAAGACAATAGGAGGCCATGATCACCTCACAGAGCATGACAATAAAAGGCTTTTGTTGCTTCACAGAAATTTCAAAAGACCAGTAAAGTATCATTTATGGTTTTCCCCATCCCTATTGAGCTGGTAGTGTTTATGACCATAGAAAACTCTCAATTATTCCTTTATTTTTTCCATCTGTTGCTACAGCATGGGTATAAGAAAGTTATTTGAAAAAAAAAAACAAAACAAAACGCTTATAAGCAGGCAATAATTTTTGATCTCCAACTCATACTTAATGAACCCAATATTTGTTTTAAAATGGAAAAATCAAGGCTAGACAGAAGATTACACGAACTTTATACTTTTGACAGACTTCAAGTATAGTAAAACTACAAGAAAACCATTCCTTAATATGCTAATGAAAAAGAAAACACCGAAAGAAGAAAGTAACACTGTTGACCACAGGGGGTGGATCTGGACTCAGATTGCAAAGAAACGAGCAAATGATGACTAGGCATCTGATGTTAGATGCAGCTTTGGAAAGCAAATTTTTAAATCCTCTTCAGAAACAACAATACTTGCCTTGAAAAATGCAGGCTCTCAGCTTTTCTGGCACCTTGGAGAAATTGTTTTGTTCAAATTTTTAAATTAAGATTGTACAATACCAGCCAGCCATTTTGTCCGTGTGTTTCAATGAAAAAGAAGGGTATAGACAACCTCTGAATTTTATTTAAGGCCTTCTTTCTTTGTTTATTTACTCAAGCCAGTGAATTAAAAAAAAAAATCACCTTGGTCCACAATGCAAGAGTGCCTTTACAGAGCCTGGGAAGATTGAATACTGTAATTCCCTCTAATTTTGAAAATGATCACTACTGAATGTTTTCCGAGGGTAAAAGTGTAATTGGTTATAGATCAATAAGTAATTTCATTCAAAAGGAACTCATCTGTTCCTGAAAGCAGAGATTCTTAAATCAAAATCAAACTAATACATTAACAAAGTTGAGACTAATCTAAACAACAAAATTTTATACTGCCCTAGTTATGTTTATCTCAACTGATCATTTATTTATGTTGCCATAAAAATCCAGATGCTTTCAATTTTGATTGCTAGCTATTTGCTTTAAGGCAGCTGAAATTACTTTTTTAGACTCCCTAGCTTGACAATCTTGCTTTCTGCTTAAGATTTATCATCACAAAGGAATGGTGAAATCAGAGGATAAATTCTAGTATTAACAATAAGCACAGTCAATTGTGATACACTGCAATTCCCCCAGCAGATTCCAGATTAAATCCTCCAGGATTAATGTACCTTCCTCTGACACTGCTAAATCCTGTTTTATGTAATTAGATGGCACTAAACTGCTGTATCTGTACAGGTATCATGGTATGATTTTTAATTGAAAAGCCATATAAAGTAGCACTGTATAAAGTTAAAGGCGTTTTGAGAATGTCTGAGACCCTATACAGTATTGTATGCTATAAGCCATTATCATTTAGTTCACTATTGACCCTAAAAGGTTCTTTAACAAACTGCTGTATTTACATTAAAATAAACTAAATAAATATACCACAAATAAAAGAACAACCAAGACAAGAAGAAATATCATGCATTTGTTAATAATACTTACGATATGCAGCTCTAAATAATCTCCAAGCCCAGTAGAACTGTCCACCCGTACCAACACAGCTTCTTTTTGAACAGTACTAAACCCTATTGCCAGTCTGTCCGCACGAGTGCTTGGCCGATCATTAGGAGGCCACGTGTAAGTGATTTGTCCACCACCTTTGCTAAAGATATATGTTGTTCCCGCTGCAAAACAGAAATAAAGATAATTAGCTCACTTGCACCAATGCACACCCACATGGAAATCATATACTCTACGAAAATCAAGATGTTCTCATATAGCAAATGGATTCATAGAACCAAACAAGACTATATTTCAACATGAAGGGGTCTTTATCTCTGAAAATTCTGCAGCAAGTGAAATATTAGTGCTTTTTATATAGTGCAATCAACACAGAATATAACATAATTGCCTATGCAGCAATTTAAAATATCATAGCTCTGATTCAGAAATCCATATCTGTTCAAGAGAGTTCTTAAGCATATGCTTGAAGAGTATGTTTCTGTGATGTGCAGAAGAGGCATGAGTTGAACCAAATGCTTTCCCAAACTGGGCCTTGTGGAGAAGAAATCAAGTAGTTCCAGTTATCTCATGACTGACAAAAAAAATGCAGCTCCTTATTTACACAATGGAAATGATACACACTATATGACACGTCGTTGTGCCCAGCAAAGCAAGACATTAACAAATACATTCAGATAAGACTTCCAGATCTGAGGTTCATCAGTTTGTGACAGATGGGGATAACAAATGGAAACATACTTTACTTGTCATGTCAGGACAAAAAGATATCAGTCTGCCATCTCAGCAAGCAATGGCTTATTTGCATAATGCGCAATGTCTAACTTATAAGAGTGGAAATCTTTGCACATTATCTGCAGTGTGCACTTACAAAATCTATAATCTGTTTTAAACAAGTGTTGTAATCTGAAACCACTTAGCGCTCAGGTGCTTAACTTCATCACCAGCGTATTTCCTCGGAACTAAAATAGCAGCATATCCAGACATTTTCCATTTAAAACTTGTATCCTAACAACAGCATATAGCAGCCAAATTGTGCATGCACTTGATCTTTCATTTGTGAAGTCACTACAAGCCATCCACTTCTTTTCTATGAAGATAGGTCAAATCTTAGGGAGATATGTTAGTGCATCGTAAATGCAGATGTCTAGTTTTACTGGCTGTTCTAAGCTGGCTCACTGTGTGGCTACTCTCAATTTCATTAAATGTAATGTAATTCATTTTATTCTACCCAATACTCTCACTACAGACTTCCCATGTCCACATAAGGAGACAGTGCGTAACAACACAATTGTCATTTTCTTACTTTTTTTCTAGATTGAACAAAAATGCTGTGAGCACACAAAAGGATCTAAAATCCCTTGAACACGTAGACTTTTAAAGCCAAAACCAAGAAGGGCTGTATAGATACACCACTCCTTCAACTTCCAGATGTCTCAAAATCTTACTCTACTGCTGAGCGAGAATGCTTTGTGTCAGTCTCAAAGCAAAAAGATCACCTGGTCATTTTGAAAAGATATCCTATATTTATTTCTAACATCACTTTTCCTTTATGGAATTAGTTTTTTTCCAGTATCACCAATTTGTAATATTTTATGCACTGCGCATAGCACTTAAAAAACTGTAAAGCTCATTTTATATCAACACACTTGCAGGATTGCACTGTGCTTCAAATAGATCTCTTGGCTTTTCTCTTGATGGCAAAATACCAACCTGCATGTGTTTTAGGAAAACTTGTCAACTCTCTTTAGCAAAGACAAACACAATAACAGATCTGATATCTAAGGTTTCACTTATACTCCAAGTGAAATCAGGCTTTGTCGTAATTCCAAAGAGTTGTGCAAGACTAGTGAAGATAGGGGCTGTGCCTTAAAAAACTTCGGTAATGGACATGGGCAAATAAGTGTCTGGTTTAGGAATGTGTGTGACAAAAACCTAATTTCCTGCCCTCCCACCCTTGCTTTCCTCATATGTGGTGCTCTAAAATGCACAAGAATCTGTTGCATGCTATTCGGTAATAATGGTTGACTCTCCAGTTCTAGTACATCCCGAAACAAAGATACATGAGAGAGGTAATATCACTCTTGATGGTCCTCAAGTTCTTCTCTTTGCTGTTAGTGTTGACTTCAAATCTTAAGCCCATTGAGAAGTGATAGAGTTTGGACCATCATACAGTGTATGTCACATTGGTGTCTGTAGTGGAAGGATTTATTCTGCGTTGATGAAAAACTGAGGGCTTGATTCAAAGCTCATTAAAAACAGTGACAGCCTTTCTGTTGACTTCCTAAGATATTGTGTCAGGTCACGAATGAGCTTCTTATAAGTAACAAAAATGAGAAGGCTAATAAAAACCAACTCCTTACACCTCAATGTCACAGATGAAACTGTTAGAATAATACATAAGATTTAAGTGGGAGTGCATAATTCTCCTTTTCTTGGTTGTAACAGATGTGTTTACCCAATATAGAAGACAAAGAAAAAGGCTGCCAAGCAATGGTGGAGTCATACCGAATACAATGACCCAGAAGTAAGTCTCCAAATCTGAACAATGAGAAACTGTTGTTCTTATTCAGAGTGAATCTTTGCTGCAGTTTTTTGCTAAATACTGCCCTTCAAATAAACCAATGAATTCATTCCATACTGCTGCCGCATTGAAGCCCAGGTCAATGTCAGTAGGGCTGGATAAATCTAGCTGTAAATATAAACCTATGTAGAATCAACATCAAAGTTAAGAAACTTATCTTTTATCCATGATAACGTGTGGCTTACGTTTTTTTTACAGCAAAGCTTTCCCTTCTTTGTAAATGTCCATTTTGTAGCTCTTCGAACTAACTACGTGTCTGGTAACAGGCTAATTAATCCATGCTGATGAATACAGATCTGCCTCTGTCTAAGCTGTACAGGGAGTCACGTTCTTTGAATTTCCTGTATTAATTATGAAAAAAAATGGGTCGGAAGCCATTTGAGAATAGGTCCTCTAGTGTTTATATTTCAAGAAAGACAAATATAATAATGTAAAATTTATTACTCTGGGATTGATCTCAGCTTATAGTCTGACCTCCCAGTAACTATTAGAAGCTAGAAACTGAGCAGTTGTTCAAAACCACCCTGCTTACTATCAGTTTTGGATCTGCTAAGAAACAACAGAGGAAGCCTAATTCATTTGCTCCATAAAGGCTTTTGTGCTCTCTGACAAACCTTATAATGTCTCTGCTGTTCTTTCAGAACATTGTCACTAAAACCCAGTCATCTTCATTCTCTCTTTTAGCTTATGGCACTGTGTTGTTTGGGGTTTATCATCTCAAGAGAAGCGAAAGCAGTAGAATTAGGATGTCAAGAATAGCAATGCCATCAGCACAATACTTTTAAGTAGGCAAGTTTGTAACATGCCAGTTATATCTCTCAGCCACAGAATTTACTGCGTAATTCTTTATGAGTCCATGCATCTACACAATGTTTAGGAAAATGTCCATACAGCTCTTTGAAATTCTTAACCATGAAAGCATCATTCCCTATTGTAACAAACTGCCAGCGGTCAAGATACAGTAATGTTTTTTAATGGCCTGGGTCTCTCAAGTCCTCCTTGTTTGCAAAATTCATCTTTATGAAATAGTGCATTCATTTCAGCACAGCCTGGCAGCAGCTCAGGAACGTCTGCTTACCTATACAGTATTAAGCAGATAAATATTTTGCTTAGTACCCATTTACTGTATCTGTTACTGTGTACGACTGCAAAGCTTTTCAATATTTATTGCTCTGAAGTCACATCTGATGTAGTTTAATAGTTTGCTCAGATCAACAACAAATCAACAGCTTTCTACCTTCCTCATGTTCATCCCAATGTTGTGTTTACGGTATACTGCACTGAAAGGTAATGTACATAATTCCATTTTTCCCATATAACGTTAGTAAATTAATATTTATTTTCAACATTCACATCAGGTTTCAGATTCTGATTAAGTGAAAGCAATGCTTTGATTGAGCTCTGGACCCCAATGAACTATCATTTCATCACACACTATAGCTGGAAAACTAAAGACTGAAGCCTGTAAACTTCAATAATGAAAACTATTAGTTGCCCTTTCATTAAGAATAAAGCAATTTTTAAATAATATAAAAATTACGAAGGGTAAGCATTGCTAGTTATAACAAGAAATTACCCAATAATGTAATTTTCTTCCTTCTGTATGTTATCAGTACTTTACTTCATTGTGGGCTAGAATGTGAACCCTTGTATTCCCACTGGTAAGTATTTACTTGCATTGATAAACCTGCTGAATCCAGTGACACTATTTGTGCAGGCTGCTATTAATTACCAAGAATGAATAATCTGCAATATGAATCTCTCTCTATATATAGGATATATATGGGATGGGATGCACCCGCGAGCGCTGAGAGAGCTGGCAGATGTTATTGCTAGACCACTCTCCACCATCTTTGGAAGGTCATGGGGAACAGGAGAGGTGCCTGAGTACTGGAAGAAGGCCGACATCACTCCAATCTTCAAGAAGGGCAAGAAGGAGGACCCAGGGAACTACATGTCGCTTAGTCTTACCTCTGTCCCTGGGAAGGTAATGGAGCGACTTGTTCTGGATGTCATCTCCAAACACGTTGAAGACCAGGAAGTTATTGCAAGTGGTCAACATGGATTTACCAAAGGTAAATCATGCTTGACCAATCTGATAGCCTTCTATGATGTTATAAGTGGTTGGCTGGATGAGGGGAGAGCAGTAGATGTCATCTACCTTGACTTCCGCAAGGCTTTTGACACTGTCTCCCATGACATCCTCATTAGGAAGCTGAGGAAGTGTGGGCTAGATGAGGAGACAGCGAGGTGGACTGAGAGCTGGCTGTGTGACAGAACTCAGAGGGCTGTGATTAATGGAGCAGTGTCAAGTTGGAGGCCTGTAACCAGTGGTGTCCCCCAGGGGTCAATACTCGGCCCGATCTTGTTCAATCTATTCATCAGCGACCTGGATGAGGGGACAGAGTGTATCCTCAGCAAGTTCGCTGATGATACCAAACTGGGAGGGGTGGCTGACACTCCAGAGGGCCGCGCTGCCAGCCAGCGTGACCTGGACAGGCTGGAGTGCTGGGCAGAGAAGAACCTAATGAGGTTCAACAAGAGCAAGGGTAGGGTCCTGCCCCTGGGGAGGAAGAATGCTAGGCACCAATATAGGTTAGGGGTGGACCTGCTGGAAAGCAGTTCTGAGGAGAAGGATCTGGGGGTCCTGGTAGACAGTAAATTATCCATGAGCCAGCAATGTGCCCTTGTCGCCAGGAAGGCCAATGGAATCCTGGGCTGCATGGGCAAGAGTGTGGCCAGTGGGTCGAGGGAGGTCATTCTCCCCCTCTGCTCGGCACTGGTGAGGCCACAACTGGAATACTGTGTCCAGTTCTGGGCTCCCCAGCTCAAGTGGGACAGGGAGCTACTGGAGAGAGTCCAGCGTAGGGCAACAAAGATGATTGGGGGATTGGAGCACCTCCCTTATGAGGAAAGGCTGAGAGAGCTGGGACTCTTTAGCCTGGAGAAGAGAAGGCTGAGGGGAGACCTTCTTCTTGCTTCTAAGTATCTAAAGGGTGGGTTGAAGGAGGATGGAGGCAGACTCTTTTCAGTGGTTCCCAGTGACAGGACGAGGGGCAACGGGCACAAGCTGGAACATAGGCAGTTCCATTCAAACCTAAGAAAAAACTTCTTTACGGTGAGGGTGACAGAGCACTGGACCAGGCTGCCCAGGGAGGTTGTGGATGGAGTCCCCTTCTCTGGAGATTTTCAAGACCCACCTGGATGCAGTCCTGAGTAATGTGCTCTAGGCATTCCTGCGTCAGCAGGGGAGTCGGACTAGATGATCTCTAGAGGTCCCTTCCAACTCTGAAAACTCCGTGATTCTGTGATATATATACACATTTGTACAAATATCGATATGGTGGCATTAATCACATTTGCTATGTTCAGGGGAGCATATAAATCTCCAGTAATACTTCTTTTTACATTTTCATCTATTTATTTTCATACTCCCAAGCTGGAGTTCCAGAAAAGACATTTGCTGGAAGAACAATACAGCAGCTCACATGTCATCCATCAAGTTCCTGGAATGCGTAGAGGACTGCTTCCTCATACAAACGTTGGCTGTGCCAACCAGGAATGTGGCACTGCTGGACTTGCTGCTCACAAACTAAGAAAACCTGCTTTGAAATGTATCAGTTAGTGATACTCTTGGCTGCAGTGATCACAATATTGTGGAGTTTGGGATCTTGCTGAGCATGCTGAAGGTTAGGACTAAGACAATAGTTTTAGATTTTAGAAGAGCAAACTTCAGCTTGCTCAGAGCTCAGCTGGAAGGATTCTGTGGGAAGCTTTCATGGAGGGTAAAGGATCTATCAAGTGCTGGGAGTTTTTAAAGAATGCTCTCCTGGAAGCACAAAACCAATTCATCCCCTTTAAAGGTACAGCAAGTAGGCAGAGCAGGAGACCCCCTTGGCAAAGGTATTTGGACAGTACCTGATAATGCTTTGTAGGTGGCACAATAGCATTCTCACCCGTCTAAAATGATCCCTAGGGTCTTCCCATAATTTGACTTTCTGGCAACTGGTTCTTGACTAAAAGGAGTGCTCAACCTGACACTGATCACTGGTTCAACTGACCAATGTACAACTCCACCTTTGGCTTCAGCGACTTGGACTGAAGCATGGTCTGTTTCCAATTAATTCTCTGCATTTTCAGAGAACTCAGTGGAATGCCTCTCCATGAACTAGGTGACATCACATCTCTTCCAGTAATGCAAGAGAGAAATGCTTTTTCCATGTGGAGAGATTGCCAAACCTATTTAAGACCCTTTAAATGTTAAAGATGCTATACAAATACAAACCCTCCTTGTTTCTGTCTTTGTGCTTAGTATTTTACACTGCATGCCATAATAAAGTGTGTGCGTGGGGGGAAAATACTCCATTCCAGTTCCGATTCCTCTTGTAATTTTAATTCCCCACTTTCAAATGTGAAGTCTTATTTTTAGAAAGTTTCTCAGTGGAGGATACCCTTATGGAGCTGCACAACATATCCACTGTCTTTGCTCATCTTCCATCAACTTTTCAATCTAACAGTCACGTTCAGCCAAATTTTACAGAGGGGTACGTGGGAATTTTAAACAAAAGTTACTCTTAGCAGTTTAATGAAAATAAATGACTGTGTAAAGGAGAAATACGTAGAGCCCAACCACTATACTTTTTGCTCAGCAATAGTCTGTAGGGCACTTGGTAGTTAGATATTGGTGGGCCAGTCAATACACACAGTGTGCTACGCCAGACAATAGTGCCACACATTTGAAGTGTCATCAGGAGCTCTGGGAGGAAAAAGGAGCAGAAGCTATTGGATTCTTGCAGTAAGAGAGAGTAAAGTTTGGGAAACAAGGCACCAGTCCATAAAAAATCAGGTTTCATTATTTTTGTTGCTTTTGGAACAAAACGTTCATATTTCAAGCCAAAATATATTGTATTTATCTACAATGACGATATCTAGCTCTGTTGATTTCAATAGGGTCACTTAGGTACCAACTAAAACTTGTAAGTAATGATGGCTCAATGAATGTGTATCCCTATAAAGGACAACTCTTAGGCGGCTTAGCATCAGTATTACAAGTTAGCATTGTTCTTACCATCATAAATTACACAGATGGTTAAAATAAAAGTTTCAAAGAATTTAAAGGATTTTCCAACTGGAGTGATTCTAATATCCTTACTCAAATCAAGTAGCATCTTGCATCTCGAATGACCCCATTGATTTAGATTAGAACACTTAACTGGAGTAAAGTACTACTCAGTTTGAGTAGGCACATCAAACTAAGAGCTTTCAATTGTGTTCAAAATGAATATAATTTTGAGAAGGACCTTAGCTAAGCAAGAGCTAGCTGAAAGGACTCCTAAGAGAATGTAGAAATTAGAGTATCTGTTCATCTGACTTATTAACCAAACATCAGTTGATTTACTGAATGCAAATAGACTTGGTAGTATTTAGGCACTGATTCTGTAAAATTATTTTTATTATATTTGAAACGTCCACAATAAAAAAGTTCTGGGGTTTGTTGATCTCATTAGCATGTTCAGTTATACAAAGACAATGATTTATTTTATGAAAGGGTACAGTCTTTCTAACGCAAATCTGACACAGACTGGTAAAAGAAAATTATTGTTCTTCTCCAGGATCTCTCAATTTAAAAACTTTACTGGCTGCCTATTACCTATCACTTTCCAGTATGGGTGGCTGTTCAAAATGAATTTAGGGCATTTCTGTATGAAATGTAAGCCAAGTAATTCCCCATTATTGCCTTGCACCTTTATGTAATGTAGATGGTTAGCAAATGATGTATTTCTGAAATGAAAGCCTACTTTAAATGTCATACTGCAGTCAACATGGAACATTTTAATCCATTATAACTCTATTAAAGGTAACAAGGATACAATGTGTCTGCTGCTGAAAGCTTGCCAAAAAGTAAGATGGAAATTAAAAGTCAAATGTCTATTAATAAGGGGAGTCTTTATTCCTCCTACGACCTTGTCAACATATAGTTAAAGATAAATTTCTTGAACAGTGTCTAGAGAAGTGGAAATCGCGTTGTCGGGAAACACATATGAGAAGGCAATGAGATGAAAAATATTTCTGGACAGATAGAATATAAAGGCATTATTAGACTGAAATTAGTAAACTCAAGTACTCTTAAAGACAATAGGATTGCTCTGGTCCTCACACTCCTTACATTAGGAAATGTCAAGGTCCTATACTTCAATTTAACTACTGTTACATGAAATTCCATTAAAAAAAATGGACTGCACATTCACTGATTTGCTTCTTATGGCGTATTAGTTGTGCCAACATACAAAATGAATGCAGTTAAGGGGCTGGTTAGTTGAAGGGATTTGTAACAGGAAGCAGAAACTAGGACATTTGCTCAAATACTGTGCAGGTCAACAGAGACCAAATGTTGTTACCGTCTGTTGGTGGCCTATGTGAAATCATTCAATGGTTCCAGTCTAGGGGCCTTACAAACTCAATGGAAACCTGGCAAAAGTTAGAAGTTCCATAAGCCAAGTAACTTGAGTTGCTAGAATTTCCAAGCTTGCTGACTCAACTGAGAGGCCTGTGGGCTAAAGACAAACTGCTTATGCACCAGGATCTGAACATCTCCCACAAAAGTAGCTCTGCACAGATGTGTATATAGGCCAAAAAACAGTAGAAGAAAATCCAAAATTAAATTTTCTCTTTATAGATCCATCAAAAGGCAATGTACTTTTCGAAGAAATAATACAATAATTTTTTTTAAAGTCATTACTTCATGCAAAACAGAGTGCCTGAAGTTAGGTCTTTATTCAAGCACCTACAGCGGTATCCTGATTCTCAGAAGTGTTGCAGCATTTCTGGCAACCTTTAAAAACCAAACCCCTGTCCTTTAAAGGAAGATACAAACATTTGAAATAGCTGGCCTAAAGTTACTTAGTTATGTTAAAACGGACAGGAGGTTGGCTGCAAATGTCTAGTATGCTTCTAGGCTAACGTCTTAATTTCTTACTGGCTTCCCTACTAATACAGTATTTCAGCTATCCTATCTTGAATTATCTTAGCTATTTTTAAGTAAGATTTATATTATTTTCCTTGCTAAATTGTGCCTCTCATAATTTACTCTTGAGAAATCCTGAAATACTGAGAGAGGTCTCCAAAGCCGTAAAAACTTGTCTTAGAAGAAACGTATAACATGCTGAAAATAAGAGCACTACTAACTGCAAGCCTGTTAAATTCACTGAAAAAGCACGACAAGGATGTCAGATGCTGGACTAAGATAAGATGCTACTATTGCAGCAGAAAGATGGTACTGGCAACACTGCAACTTACAGAGTTTGCTGACATGGACCCTATTCTGAAAATAGCAAGTTGTATTATGGACAATGTGCAATGAAGGTTGATACTGTTTGTTTGTAAAGGCAGTGAAGAGTAAGAAATTTTGTGGCATACATGGTCTCCTACTAATTACTCAATTACTAATAGTTACCAGATAAAATAGTATTGTGGTAGCATTTCTGAACTTTTCCAAGTAGACATACATGGGCTATAGCTGAAGGAAAGCAGAAAGAGCATAGTTTCTTAGAGATGTTACCTCTTGAAATGCAAAAATAGCAACCATTCATCTTCTAATAAAAATGAAATTAAATGAGAGATATTAAATCTTTGGAAAAACACAGAGCTTAAGCCTCCCTGAAGCACATAGATCCACCACTGAAGAAGCTGTTCAGTTGCTAGAGGCGTCTCAGAGGCAGATCTGGCAAAGGGAAGGACTGATGAGCAGGCTACATATTAATTGCAGTCTTGTAGCATTGTATTGTCTTGCTAACTCCAAGCGTGAGCAAACCCAAAAATTCACGACATTTCATTTCATTTGATATACAGAGTAATAACTGATTTTAAAAATCCTCAAATTTTAAAACCAAAGCTAGTCTTCACTGGTATTACATGTGCTCAAATCTCAGAATAGTATCAGGTAAAAGAGGAATATGATGTAAAAATATCTGGTTGGTTGGCTCAAGGGAAGCCCAAAATTAAGAACCAGCAAGCAGCTACAAATGATACTCTATCTGGAAAGATTTCCTAGTCATTATCCCAAGGATTGACTTTGGGACATCAGTGTTTACTTATGTTATCAAATTTGCACATGGAACAAAGTGTTTAATAGGGGTACACAGATCCAGCTGTATTTGAATCTTTAAGGTTATTAGACCATTATAATAACAGCTAACAGGGGCCAGCCAGGTTGGGCCAATTCACTTCCTTCCTACTTCTGTTCTACTACATAATAGATCTCCAATTGTGGTCTGGCACAAAAACGCTACATGCCTTGTCATTATGATAATTGCTATCATTCTTCTTTGGGAAGTCCTTATGCTGTTGTTTGTAAGCAACAATTCACTGCCAGCTTCAGAGGACAAAGAGCTGCAATGAAAAATACGCATCTTATGTTTTTCACTGTTTTACATAGTTGAGTAATTAGGGAGCATGGTTTAACCACTGGATTCCACACCAGTGTTTGGAGAGAACCTGACAAAACAGTGTGGGGTGTAAGTTGTTCATTCACCTCAATGGGGACTAACTCAAGTGTCAACTCTGACACTTCATAGGCCAGTATTATTAGCTATGACTTCATTCACCCATGTATGCAAGAAAGGTGAGCAGTTAATCACCCTCTGAAGACTAACCCAGCCTAACTACAGCAGTGATTTGGCGTAGGCTCTTCACTTTCAAAGGTCTGGTTGGATGAAATTATGATTGCTTTTCTTTTCCTGAAGTGAAGATCAGTCTTCAATAGTTTGGGAAGCCTTACTTCAATAGAACACTTTATAGTAACATACACAAAGAAGTTAAGAACCCTTCAGAACTCTAAGTAATACCAATGCAAGTGGAAAATCATTCTGTGCAGAATCATGCTCAGAGATATCCCATTTTTCAATAAGCATTCGTCTAAGTTTGCTAAAAAAACTGAATCCGACCCAAATCAAAACAGAACATTTACCAAGAAAAGAAGGGAAAAACCAATGACTCAAATACACTAAAAACCAGTCTTGCAGAATGAGCTAAGGCATACTAATTTGGAAGTGTTGAGGACTCCTGCACTAGTTTTTCTTCCACAGATTCACATAAAGAATTTCTAGAAATGTTTCTACATCTCACACAAAGAGTAAATCCATTGAAGACACCCAAATATTAAAAGTGATTGTACACTATTTGACTTGAAATTTGTTAAATTAAATTTTACAAGAGATAAAGGAAAGAAGGCTGTCTGTCTTATAAATGTTCATCTAATGAACATCAATCAGAAATTAAGATTCATTATTTAAATCTAGAAGGTTTTGTTGACATTCTGTTTAGTTCTCAAAGGACACTGCATATTCTTTGCTCACACATGCTGGAGTCTCAATAAGATGGCTATTCAATGAGAGGCTGGCTTTCTAATGATTTTGCTAACATTTGTAACAACAATGCAACCTAAACACTGCAGTTAAACAAGAGAGTAGTATTTTTTGAATACCCTGCTGCTCTAAAGTGCATTGTGATTATTAACATATTCCAGTAAATTAGTTTGCACTCATTATCATAAGCAATTACTTACTGTTTAGATGCTGCTGATATTAAATTGGCAAGCAATTTGCAAGAACTAATACATAGCATAAAAAGATTTTCAACATTCTAACAGTATGAAAAGACAAATGTTTCTAGTAACAGAGTCCCTTATATACAGATGTCTCTCTGTATAAAAAATTCTGTGTATCTCCTCCTATCTGGTATCTCTTCTTCAGCAGCAAGTGGATAACTACCTGAGGCTCTGTGACAAACTCTTTATAAACTTTGTTTTGATGCTGTGGAGTAAATCATAAATACCTCAGGCCAAATACGACAGGAACATCTCATTCGCGCTGAAAGAGAAACTGTTTTCATGCTCATTTTTGAAAATAATAGTTTCGAAAATATATCGATGTGAAGTTCAGTTCTTTGCTCTCAAAGCTGTTACTTGTTCCTGGTATAACACTGTCAGATGGCAAGGGTAAATCAACACCCTTGTCCTCAAGCTACAGGTAGGAACAAAACAAGGTATGGAGGACCTGTCCCGCTTTCGGCAATAACAAAAACCTGAGCCTACTTCTCTTCAGTCCAAGCAAGCAGTAATCCCAAATGAAATAACTAAAGTAATCTCAAAATAAAAGCCCAAGTGAGAAAATAACCAGGCTTCCTTTTCTGAAGGACACTTACTGAATGTTACAGAGACGTTCCTAACAGGATGTTCTGCTTAGCCACAGAAAAGTTGCAGATCGTGTAGCATGAGCCAAAGATAACCCAAAGAGCTTTGCGGGGAGTCTAAAACAATCAGAACAATTTGCGTTTTTACTTCATTTACATCTTGGCCCCAAGCTTCAAGGTCCCAGCTGAGAAACACAGCATGTCTTTTTCGCTTACATGACACTATTCCTCATGTTGCTCCACAAAAGTGGAGTCAGTAGCAGAGGCATCCCAGGGCGCGTCCAAGGAAGGAAGTCAAATGTGGGGATTTGGAATAGGCTCTTGCTTCCCTTGAGCCAGCCTGCACAGCTGAGGAGCAAAGAACAGGCACCCAACAGTCCTATCTGCCAGCAAGTACCTCAAAGTTGTCCCTCTGGATACAGGATGGACACTCTAATCCTTACGCTCCCAGTGAGCACAAAGACCTCATTATGCCTAAGTGGAATTCCAGACCCATCCTTCAGGTAGTAATACACTCACAGATCCTGAGCTGGTGGGATTAAGCATCTATTTAAATTGCAACCTGCTGGTTGAGGGTATGAGACTGTAAACTACTTGCATGGGTATTGTGCCTACCTACCTGTTTATACAAAACTGCCTCTTATGCAACCGTGAACCTTAATGGGGACCTTGGGAATCCAATACACCATAAACAAACCACAGTAGTTTAAGTAATTCCCAGAATACGTTTCTAAAAATATAACTTGTGATCTCAGGTCTCAGTCTTTCAAGCTACGTTTCAGTCTGGAACCAATTACTATAACCATCTTATCTCACAAAATACACAAGACTGTAATAGAAACACTAATGTACCCTTAACTCTAGGAGCACAATGGTCCCTGTCCTCCATGCTCGATTATGCACTCTTCTATTATATATTATTGGGTTGAAAATGTCTTTGGTAAAAATGAGCATCATTTTTGAAAAATCATTTAATCAGTTCTTAAACATATTTTACCCTATTCAAAGCTGAAGCACTTCTGTACCTTTCTTGTTACTATCTTTAAAAAACATACATTTCTAAATTTATTTTTTTTTAATTAGCCTCGTGACGTTAAACGGCATGATTTTTGGACCTAAAAATTATGTGTGCCTTGGTCTCCAAAACAAAGTAATGAAGTTCTCATCTGATTGGCAAACCCAGTTTTTTATTCTTATTGACCTTCAACAGAAAAAACATTCAGCAACTGTTTGTAATGAGAGTGCTTCAGATAAAGTGATATGCTTGGAGTAGGGCTTCAGTCACTCCATATTTCCCCTTTCACCAATCGTTCATCCTCTCCTTCTTCTAAATCCAATCTGCAAGAGTTCCGACAAATTGTTTGATTTCTAACGATGCAGCAGAAACTGCGAGCAGCT
Organism: Burhinus oedicnemus; assembly: GCA_008921705.1. Lineage (NCBI taxonomy): Eukaryota > Metazoa > Chordata > Aves > Charadriiformes > Burhinidae > Burhinus > Burhinus oedicnemus. The sequence goes on from VFFE01007960.1 coordinate 153,524, forward strand.
CGCAGAGCCACGGGCCATGTCTCCAAACAATTCTCCCTCTTCTGCTTGGGGAAAAAAATACATGACCTTACAGCTGATGTTCAGTATCAGTGTCCTTAAGCTACTAACTCCTCGCACACTAAAAGAGAAGGAATGGAAGCTTCAAATTACCTTTTGATAAATAAAAGATGATGTATAACAGCATACAAAGGAACAAAAAAAATCACAAAGCCCAAAAGAGCAATTTCTACATTTTCTGGAGAAATCCAGACTCATCTACGTCCAGAATCTTGGCTGTACATAAAATTTAGCCATAGGATTGTTAAACTGGAATTATAATGAAAAACACAAGACTATTTCCTTCAACAGCAATTGCTATTAATTCCTATTAAACCTCATTGATGTTTGTAGTCCCAAACTTGACTTATTCATATCTGCATTATATGGAATCTTAGCAGTGATGAAAAATCTCATGTATTTCATGACCAGGAATCCTCCCTGAAGTCGCATAATGTTACAATATCAAAAACTGAGAGAATCTGAACTTTCACTAAGAAAAGGCAGATTTTTAGAATTAACAGCTGAAATGAAAATTTGTATGTGTGACCCCAAAATACCCTAAAGATTCTTTAAAAAAATATGGAGGAACTCCTAATTTGCAAATGCAAATAATGAGGCTTTTTTATGTTCCATAGCAGTTTGCTTTTCAACATCTCACAAAAATGAACAATTGTCCTCACCATTTCCAATACAGAAATAACAGTACAATTAACAGGAATGCCAGATCTGATTCTCTGCCATGTCACAAGACGACGTGGGGAACTAATGCTTTTTAACCATCTTAACTTTTGTGTGACCTGACTCCCTCAAAGGCTACATAAGAGCATTCCATGCACAGATCAGGTGTGGGTTGAAGGGAAAGCAGAGGGTGTATATACGCCATGAATAAGGGAAAGGATACACAAAAAGCTTTGGATTAGAATCATGCTGTATCTCCTCAACAGTAACTTCAACAGAACTGAATCCAGCACTTGCAAAGGAGTCACAAGAGGGCACGAGATTTACTTTCCCTCCCAAGATAGGACAACCAAGGAAGAAAATGTGACAAAGAAGTTCAAGTTACTTTGTGAGCCCCTTCATGCTTATGCAAAGGTAGCACATCTTAAAAAGATGTTGGACCTAAAGCACCAGTCTTGCTCTAATTGTGCTGCTGGGTGGAAAAGCCTGCTTTTGTAACATGTTAGCTCAATCTGATAAACTTAACATAAATCTAAAGCACAACCAAATCGCAAGAAAGTCCTCTGAAAGCATGTCAAGCAAGCCCGGATCCCTCAAAGTCCAGACTATGTTATCCCAGGTATATTATCACCTCTTTCCTGGGGCAGCATTAGTGTCCAAGAGACCTTGTGGTACACTGCTTCAGGAAGCTGATGCAGCTGAATTGATGCCTCCTCCTCCTCCTCTGGAATAGCCTGGACGGCCCTATCTGAAAGCTGTGGACTTACACTGCCATGGGACTGGACCCGCATTCCCGAAGAGCACTCTTCTCCTAACACCCATGTCTGTGAACACCTTAATATATTGTGGGTGTTTCATCTGCTCAAGGGATTAAACTCATTGTATAAGACAAAAATGATAAAGAGTGAAAGTCACAAAACTGCAGATAAACAGAATGCACGAGGTACTGTAGTAATGCAAACACAACCGATTGTCAGCTTCTACAGAACACCATCTAATTAGAGTTGTTATCAAAATGAAGGTCATATTAAATGGTACTAAGCACACCCTGTACTTACACTGATATTCACGTTAATGTTCATCAAAGTAATTCCTGTTTTAAAAGGGATGATTATTTAGTACCATTATCAGTCTCAGCCTCAATATATTATACTGTCACTAATACGCAGAAACCTCAACTTCAGAAAAAGATTCATTATCTCAAGTGCTGAGTCAGTATGAGCTGTGTATCTTTGAGAAAATACAGTTTCTGCACAGAAAAAAACCATACTGTTTGAGCAAGACACCACACCCCTAAGTCTTCCCTCCAGTTTAGGCAGTGACATGGACCCTACATCAATAACTCAATTTATTAATTCTGGGCAGCATATAGTAAATTGCTTTCTGTAGCAATTTGTACTGATGGAGGAGAGCTATTGAGGAACTTTCTTCTCCTTTAAAGAAGACACTTTTGCTGTCACATCGTGTGTAACAATCAATGGTTCCCCTTGCTTCTTTCAGTTGCTTTCCAAGTTGACCGTCTTAAGAGAGCATTTTCAAAAGAAGCCAAATTGGTATGTTTTCATCGCGTTCTTCTATGCAACGTTTTGTATGGGAATAAAGGGCCATTTCATCTGAAAAAGTACTCTGAACTATTACAGTTTGGAATTTTTTGCCTCAATGTATTTCATTTATTTATTTACACTCCAGACAGATCATAAAAGAACAAGCAGCCTGACCTTTGGACAACTGTCAGAAAGCCCAACTCTGCAACTACAACAACTAGCATGACCTTCTTCTCTACATTCAGCAGCTAACAATCGCACACAATAAGAGAGAAAAAAGCAACCTGGCCTGTGCAGAAAACTGGACTCGGTCAGGTAACACAGCCTGTTCTCAAAGCACCTGAAGACGTACGCTTTGTGAACCCTTTCAGACCTTCTGGGACCCACCAGCTGAATTTCAGAGCGGTTCACGGTGATGCCCTGCCAGCAGCAGCTCCCAGTTTTGCCAGAAGAGATTTAAAAACATTTCTGTAGCTCTGCCTCTGTTGTCTCAGACTCAGTATCACATATCATCTGTCTTTCTGTGGGCACCATAAACACCATATTATTTGCCTCTCCATAATCCGTACCCAGTTTGCACAGCTGGGTGTGCTCAGAGCTGGTAGGAAGGATTTTGAGGGTATGGTTCCACGCTTGGAGACCTCAGACTCTCCAGTCTTTACCCAACGCACCACTGGAAACCAGGGTAACTTGCTCCCAGCAGCACACTCACTGCAGCAACTGGGCTGCGTTACAGGCCCAAAGTTTTGTTTCCAAGAGATTTCAAACGTACAGCAACCAGTTCAAGGTCAAACTCACCAAAAGCATATATTGCAGCAGTAATGTACACGTTGGAAAGTGAAAGACATAACTGGATATAAATGAAGAGAAAACCTATCGTGACTACTGTTAATTCTCTATCAATTATCCTGCACTCCAAGCAAAATACAAGCAGCATATGTCAGTCGTGCTCAGAGAAACAGAAATAACCATCGATATATTTTCTGGCTCCTTCCTATACTGCATTAATAGTGGCTTGGTTTTATTGGGACAATATATAGTGCAATATTCTATGCCATGCAGTACGCTATACCACTCAGAGGGCATGTTGTTGATTTTATTGATTCAGTTTTCACACTACTGTAACCCCATTATTGTCAGCAGAGCAATTGGAAACGGCAACCAGAGTCTAGACTGATAGACTCTGGTATTTCCAATTTTCTAATGTATACAGCTAGCTTTATTTCTGCTTTTTCATTTGGCTTTTCCTTTCTAATAAACCCACTGCTATGGGACGCCCATTCAATGGTCTTCTATTAAAAAAAGGACTGAATTCAGTCCACTAGAGGCATTTATTAGTATTATTAGGCTTTTACAACATGATAGCATAATCTGTCCTTTGCCTGAAGTAAACAGTTTTAAAGGAAAGTCCATAGGGAGAGTAAAACTGAAGCATTTTTTAGTGGTGAATACTAATCAGATATATAGCTGGAGGAAAAAATAATGTTATAACATGAAGATACAGCAAGTAGACCACACGACAGACATGATACCAAGGAATCAAAATATGACAGTAGCATATACTTTGGAGAGGAAGGTGGGGAGAAGAAATCAAGGACAAACTGACAGGAGGCAAATATAACTAGTACTAATAGGAGACAGAGAGGAAAATCAGGACAGAAAGGTGAATATTTGGATACTTGCACCGAAATCAGCACACTGGGGAAGGTGAGCCAGAGGTTTCACAACTGGAGACTCCAGGCTCTTTTACAGCCCAGGAAGAGACTATCAGGCCTTTGTGCTACCCCTCACTTTGTAATGATTCATGCGTAAGACCTGGAGTCAATCAGCATACCTCTGCTATTCAAACAGCTCCAACTTTTCCTGTAATCTTCTAGATCTTTATTCTAGGATTTTTCTATGTTTGTACTGGGCTTGGTACTATCAGATTCTTGCCCACAGAAACTGTAACTAAACTCGGGGCTTCTAGATAAAGACTTGTTAATAATGCGGCTAGTCATTTATTGAGCACAAAAGAAGAACTGTAGCATAAAGTGCACAATAACACTACCTATTCGGATTATGTGAGATAATAGTCTCATAAATTGTGACTGTGGTAAAAGTGATCAACACTGACTCTTTCTTAATGGGCCTTTTACAAGGTCAGTAACAGAAAATTAGGAAAAAAATAGCCTCTTATAGCCTCTACTCGTTTAGAAGTCAGGTTTCCCATTTAGTACATTACAAGGCAGATTTTGCTATGTCAAGGAATTTTGTTCATTTGTAAAAACAACCCCAAAAGCCATACTGTACACCCACACCAGTTTCTGAAGTATCACCAAAAACAACTTAAGAAATGTTTTAATTTCTGCCTATTTGCATTTTATTAAGTTATTATGATGAAGGTAAAGGCATTCAAAGCCAAAGCACTGAGCCCAGGGACTGCTTCTTTTCTCACTAACACCTAAGCACATTAGGAATAACTCACCTGAGGACAACTGAAGCAACGCAACGTAACGCTGAAATAAAAAGTGATTGTCTCTGGAGCTGTAAAACTGGAAGTACCACTTGGAAGGGTTTCTATGTCCTGTGCTAGCTCCACAGAGTAGACACAGATACACCAGACTGAAGCCGATATGAAGGCAAGGTGTGGGAACACATCTCCTGGAGTTGTGTCCCTCTATATAGTCATCCTATCTTTCCTAAACAGCTAACCGGGGATACAAAGAATCCCTTCCCAGAGATGCCTGACTGCCTGTGGCTAGCTTAGACACGACGCCTGAAGTCTCGATGCTTGTTCTGCATGTGACAAGTCCCACTTCCTCAATAAATCCCAGTGCTCTTCACCACTGGTTAAAAGGCATGCAAGAAGAATACTGCCGACAAGTTCAGCTGCACGGGGAGGGGCTGATTTTCTGTACTAACACAGGTTGGGGAGGAGGAACAGTTCAGAGGACAATAGGCAACAAAGAAGTAATTCCCAAATTGTTGTTAAAAAAAACATAGCAATTATAATACGTGATAAATGATTATTTAGGCTTTGTTAACTGATCGTCAGATCCAGACAGGCACTAAGAACAGAGAAGCTGTAAAAGGAGACAGATGAAAGATTTGGTTTGCACCAGCCCAGAGCTTGTACATTGTGAACCTTACCATTCTTTAACATTGACTACTTCCTTAACTAAGAATCACTTCTTTCAAAGCACTTCATAAAATTCAGTAGCTCAGATTCATTTGTAAGCATTTTTGCCTTCCTTTCAGTCCATACATAGACAACAGACAGCACAGTAAGCACGCTGCGAATCAATCTCATCCTCCAACCATATCAATCTTGGATTTGTATCAATCCATTTTTTACCTAACCTAAATCATTGCTTCAACAAAAAAGCCAGAAGAGAAATATTTGAGGAGGAGTAAGGTGGTATCTGAGACTTCCTCCAAGACCTGAGGGAATTCCAGAATAAATGCCCAGTACAATAGAACAACAGATGCAAAAAAACTTGCTGGTAAACAAACAAACAAACAAATAAAAACCAACTCAGCAAAAATGTCTTCAGGTAGTAAAACTGAATTATCATATTGCCCTAATTTAAAGAAGGTAGAATGTCACTTGAGAAACTTTTCCATTGCGCACAGCTCTATTAAAATCAATGACAACTATTACTTAAGGAAAATCAAGCTCTATGTTTCCTAAATGGGAGAATACCACAGGATGCAGTATGTGCATAAGAAAACAGGAAACAGCAGATAACTCTAGGCATCAAAGTAAAGTGCCCCAATTGGGATCACAGGTTTCCTAAACAGTCCAAAGAAGAAACTTCACTCTCCACGGAAGGCTACTCAGGGAATCTAAATTTGGAATCTAAATCTCTCCAGCAGATATACAAGGGACTCCGAAGTCCTAAAGTAGATCTAGAAATTAGAGCTCCAAAGTTAAGCCAGTGCGAGTATTGTGTCAAGGTATCCATAGACCCAGTGGCACTGTCCCTGGAGTGAAAGGTGTAACTGCCATGGAAAAACACGGGTGCTCTACTTTCATGAGATTATAAACGTCACATAGCATATTAGGAATCAAATGTCTTGCCTGCATGTTAAGAAGGACTAATAAAGTCATGATTATTTTTTTCAAATAACAGGGATGAAATCTTTTCACCACTGGCGGTTAGCATCCAATTTAAGTACATCGCTGAACTGTCTTGCTCTTTGCAGTTGTATAAGCAATCCAATAGCAACGATGAATGACTGCAGATGAGTAGGTACATTAAGCCTACACAGTCAGTGCCTTCTGAGTTGCTGCTGTTGTATGTATTTACTATAAACAGAAAAGAAAAATCAAGAGAAGAGCCTCTGGGAGAAACAAAAAATGGGGAAAGTACGGCGTGAGAGAATGGGTATTATGCTGCATTAGTGTGTGTCTACCACAAACAGAATCAAAGAGAAATCCAGTACAACCTGAGAACAGAAGGGGAAGGGGGACATTTAGACCTGAAGGCATTCCTTGGAACAGTATGCAAAGCAAAGTTAATTACTGTGAGTTTCAATAGTAGAAAGAAAGAGTATTTCAAAGCCTAACAAGACACATTGGACGCTATCTGTGGGGTATTGCAGGACACAAATATAGAACAGAGCATCAAGAGTGAGGATTCTGAATTACAAAAAATAAGAGAATAGGAGCACCTGATTAAATTAAGCAAGTGGAATAGGTGCAAGGGAAGAACTGGGAAGCATGGAAAGGAGGAAAGAAGAAAAAAGTTGTTAGCTAGCAAGATGAAATACAGATAGATAGACGTAAAAAAATAAAAACATCATAGAAACTGTATCTATGGCAACACTGAAATAGAAATTAGTAGACATTTTTTCTGCATCTGAAGTCTGAAGGTTGGAAGAAAATCAAGCCAAGTTGCCAGCTATTTTTCTGTGGTCTGCATTATAGAAAACATGTCAGGAGACAGAAAAGAGATTATCAATCAGGTCAGAAGAAGGGAAACAGAACATCCTTCTTGCTTTCCTAATGAGCTTCACTTTTCAATCCTTGTTTTCCAGGCAAAAGATGGGTAAATTTTTTCAATAAAAGTCTTTTTTCCTAAGAAATACACATCTGGTTGGATTTTGCAGAACCAATTTGATTTAAGAGAATGACTGTAGGTTTTGTATGAAATTGTATCAATCTTATTTTTTTAAAAAACACATTTAACTAATCTAGAGTAAAGAATATAAGTGGCTGTTTTCCTTGATTGCCTTTTCTCACAAAATAAACATCACAATCAAACATTTTTATTTGCACACTGTCAAATTTGGTCTTTATATATATCCTCACAACTTGTTAGCTACATACACATAATTACTAACATAATTTGTAATCACTTATAAAATGCTACAAATATTTTCCACTAGAGTTTTGTTTCTCTAATGTGTTGCACAGCTCATATTTCTGGTTTTCTCTAACCAGTTATTGTTTCTATTTAAAAAGCAAAGCTTGATTTTTCATTGCTTTGTCCTTTGTTCAGTCATTTATACATGAGCAAGTGGGTGTGAAGTGCTGGCAGATGTGTCACACTATGTCACACTGCTTCTAACAACTACACAAGGAGAAAGGCGCTGGATATTTAACCTCACCACTTCTCTTTTACCAATTAGACAGTAATGTTCAAGACTTAGTTACTGGATTGTTTAACCAAAGGAACAGACTTGGAAGCTGACTGTCAAGCATATGTGTTAACAGAAGAACTCTGTAATGGGATTTTCAATCTATTCATTGAAAAAAAAAATCAGGCAGAACTGAAACAGAAAAGGTGCAAAATGTTGGGGAACTGAGAATGGTAAAAACATAATTTGAAACAAAAAAAATCCATGTCCCAAGCTTCAAAAACTCTGATTTATATCTTAAGCATCAGTATTATTTTAACATGTTTCTGAAAGAAGTTTCACAAAATGACTGTTTAAATTCTAAAATTATTTCTTCACTCAGAGAACATTACTCAAAGGAACAATCCAAGAGAAGCGAACCAAAACTTCCCTGCATGATGAAGTACATCTCATGCGTATACCCCGTGCATAAATGACATTCCTGGGTACATCAGGAGACCCCATATTGGATAATTCTGCACTCCATTGCTCAAAGTGCTCTTCCCCACTTTAACTAACAAACATGCAGCCAATGCGATATTGCCTCAGATTGTGCTGACAGAGCTGCTGATTCGAGAGTTCAGGACTCACAGCACTTCCAGTAGAGAATTTTTAAATCTACATATAGTACCCCTAAAAATTTTCTCAGATACTGCACGTATATAGAAAATGTGTTAAAACTCTACTTTGAGAAACTGTTATATCAACACACCGGTGCAGTAATTTCAAATGCTAATGTTTCTAATTAGTCTGTTATTTTACCTGAGGAACCGCTCTAAAAATCTGCTCTAAATAGTAAATCCCACAATACAGAAGTCTCTAGCACTTTGTGAGCATGAACTAAAACCAGCAGAGATATAGATCAGGGGATTTTAAAACGGCAAAAAGAGAAAAGGTGAAATAACATTGGGAAAACAAGGACAGTCAAGATAAAATTTACAACTATTTGAAAGAAGGTAACGAAGCAAGAAGTCAAGATTTTTAAAAAACAATTAATAATCTATATGAAATTCTGGGCATATGGAGCATATCCCCAGAGAAGACACTGGAAATGGTTTCTTCTTACACTAGAAATTAATGTGGCTCATACAGAGCTATCCTTGACTCCAAAAAAAGAGAACAAAGGAAGGAATTAAGAAATTACTATGCTCAATGGTGTTGAGAAACTATATGGTAGGAGAAACTATAATCCTATCGTAATAGTCATGCCTGTACATAATATCAGCCTGTGCGTTATATGCATGTCCAAAACAGAGACTGAGTAGAGTTTAAAGCAACTGTTATTATTTTGAGAGGTGCTGTTAAAGCGAAGTACCACGCATCCCTCCTTGGGAGAACTTGTCATGTGCTAGGTCTTCTCCTGGTCCACACCACTACAAGCTCTTAGCTGTGATCACTGTGCGTCAGCTGATGTACACTGAAGAAGCTGAACTGGAGTGTTAGTGACCGGTGGCCTTCATCATTCATAAATCTGCAGAGCTGGCTTCAGCAGCACAACGTTCAGGTCTGGATTAAAAGACACCTCTGAACCCCTGGAATGTATTGTTCTATGGAGCCTACACTGCACTTGCCATGTAACACTGTTAGATTTGAGTCATCATCATGTTTATGATTGGACTATGACTAATGTATTCAACTGCTCTCGTTAAACACAAACCTTGAAAAAAAAAATCATTCAAACTGAGTGTTGCACATCATTTTCCCATAACTATGTACAGCAGCTGTTTCAGACTAGAACTATAAAAAGGATTTGAGCAATTCTTATTTGTATCGCACAATGGAGGATGCATACATCACCGAAGAGAAACTCTCTCTCAAATTGTACCCTTCCATAGGTTTGTTGTGCTATATGAAGTTTACGCAACAATTGCTGCAAAGATACACAGTACAGTAAGTGTCTTAAAGATTCTGCTTCTATTCTGAATAATTTATCAAATGCTTAGCTGTATTTTAGAGATCTCCTTTCATAAGCTCGTATTACAGCAGTAAGGGCCATACTGTGACTTCCCAATGCTCACACTGATGAACCGTTATTCATACAAGTAACCCTACTGTGATAAAACTGAAGTGCAGCTATAAATACAGGGCAGTAAATTGAAATCAGAATTTCCGATATTTTCCTAGGCATCTATCGTTCTGCAACAAATATGAATGAACAATTTATTTGGTTATTTTCGCACAAGGCATCTCTTCCTCACTCATGTTGCTTACAAAGTTTAAAAAGCTGCATTTTAACAGACTTTGAGTCACACAGATTGAACAATCTCCCTCTAAAAATCAATATTCTCCAAGTGGGTTAGCTCAAAAGGTGACCTCTATTTTTTGACTAAATGCCTTTGCTATGCGAAAGAGGCAAACATCAGTACGCAGCCTCGGAGAGGAACTACTACTACTCATTTGCAGTACCTCCAGGCAGCAGGAAACCAGTTCTGCTTCAGCCTAGCTTATGCTGAAGTGGTGTTAACTCTGGAGAGTGGGGGTTTTGTTGTTTTTTCTTAACTAGAGTTACTTCTGTTAGCATGCAGAAAGAATCCAGAGATTGGGATGGCAGGCATCTACAACCTTAAAAAATAAGGATCTCCTTATTCAAAACTGCAAGCACTATTTCCCTGCTGCTTTTGTATGTGCTAAGACTAAACCCAGAATATTAAAAGAAATAGTCAACCTGACTGCAGAGCGCCAACATTGCTAGCTGGATCCAGGATTGTAATGGTTCCTAAGGAGCTGTTACAGCATAACCAGTCAATGATCCCTAAACTAAGAAGGATTTACATGACTAGTCTAACAGCTCTGAAAAGGTTGTTATAGTCTACCAAATCACAGTTGCAGAGCATCACAACCTCAGAGACAGAAACGGCTCCTGTGGAGTACCTGCCGTTACTGGAGTGTATAATTGCTATTATCAAATCAGTGTATGTAACAACATACTAACTGATCAGTGAACTATAAAGGTAAATATTATGTCTATCTGAATCTTCTCTGTGTCCTATATGTGTATAATTAAATTCACTACTACAAGACGTTGCTGTGTTGCCTTTTCAGTAGGAAATGACAGATCTATGTGATTTTTAAATAAAAGAAAGATAGAAAGTGCTTTTCAAGGCACTGAGCCCTACACAAGCAGAAATGCAAATTTTAACACATGCTTCTTATTAAATCATGGCAAAGATGAACTTCAGATCACTTTGGTAGAAGGAGGAATGCAACTGCGTCAAGCTACAGCCTGTACTTCTTCAGTTTCAAGAGATTTTTGACCTTAAAAAAATAGTGCTCTGCTCTTGATACAGCAGCACAATACCACCATTTTTAATAACATTTATACTAACTTCAGTGACGACAGTGTTTGTTTCCCATGGAAATAAATTAATCATTGTGCACAGCACTGGCGTGAGGTTTAAGCCTTTCTCTGATTATGCAAATCTTTTTAAAGAAATACTGATTTGTGTTGGGCTGGGTTTTTTTATTCACTTCACCCCAATTTAATTCATAAATGGATATGCTAGGTAAAATTCTGTCTTTCTGGCTCACACATGTGATAATATAGTGGCGAGCCCGGCAGGCGGAAGACAGACACTTCCACTGCCACCTCCCAGTCTTTTCCCATGTGGGCTGCAGAGAGAAGACGGTTCAGAAGTCCGTTAAATCAGACCAGCATCCTATTATTCACTGAGGCAATACATTGTCATTCATGTCACAACAGTAACAGGGAACAGAAAACCTTCGCTACATTTAATACTGCCAAGTATGATCACCCAAATGATGGACAACAATTGGGAGTAACTGACAATCAGTGTAATTTTCCTATTTCAATCATCTTAAAAATAGACCTTCAGCTTTGGAAATGTTCAGCTTGATGGTTTTTTGAACAAGTTGTTGCAAAGACCATTTATCCTGGACATGTCCACATGGTACTTTTCTCTCTTCTTAGTGTTGACAATGATCAGTGCAGTATAATAATCTCCTCTTTTTAACTTCTCCGGCAATTTCAGATTCCTAGTGCAAAATGTAATCCCTAAATCAAGCTAAGGGAATCAGCTTGTTCAAGCCAACCTGCTTTCTTGCTCTTATAGATAATCCATCATAGTGCAATTTACTGCCAAAAGACTGTACTCCACATATATTATTTTAAATCGTTTCAGTGTTTTATCAAGCTAATTTGAGGTAAACCCACATTTATTTAATGTTGATAGCTAGAATGAAAAGAACCAAAATCCACTAAATATACTTTTTTTTTTCTTTGTGTTACCATATTTTTTTTTTCTGCTATTTCAGTAATCCGGTACAGAAAGATGCAGTTTTCCATACTGTGCACTGCTAATTTACCTACCTGTAAATGAACTGGCACTCATGATAATGGAATTGAATGTTACAGATCTCCTTTAGAGAGATCTCCTACAGAGAAAGATGACTGCATAAAGTAAAATAGGCTAAAAGAAGGGAACAGGCTCATGAAGCACAAGTTTCACTCAAATGACCCTCACAGGCTGTAGCGTGGGTTTTGTGATAGGCAGAGGGGAAAAACAGTGACACAGAGGAAGGCCCCTCAGCTGCCTTCAACGCATGTGTAATGATCTATAAAATGCAGGGGTTGTTCTGAACTTAACCCTCCTTCCTCCAAGTTTCATAGCTACCTCTAGTTTTGTAAATAAGAAAATATTGAAAATTGTGTTTGTCATAACAACAGTCCCTGAAAACTTTCTTGTCTAATTAGTTTGCTCCCAGATATCGCACATGCATTTTTTTGTCTCTTAAACGCTCAGTGATTCCCACAGAGATTTTGGGCAGTTTTCATTTTAAGAGTCAAGCTTAGTTGGTTTTATATTGGTTGAGACTAATGGGAAAATATGAGGAAGAGCAAAAAGGTCAAAGCAAATTGCAGAAGTATTTCTCCCAACAGCATTATCAGAAGCGTGACCATTTAAGGACACATTAAGAGAGGGGACCAAGAGAAGGGGAATCATTTTCCTGAAGGCTAATGGAAAATGCAGTACTTGCAACAGAGCATTCTCTTCCTCCTCTCAGGCTGGGCTTACTAGGGAAAGAAAATATATTAATAAATGCCATTATAACTAGATTCGAGGCTTTGACTAGCCAGAAAGATGTATGGAACAAAATTTATGAAGGATGTTCTGGCTGTCTTATGGGATCCTTAGTTTGAAATCTTTAAAGGCCCTTCCACAGCAAATGCAAAAATAACTGGCAGGGTGCCACCAGGTCAACATGCACTATATTGGCAGATGACCACCAAATTAGCTTTCCTCCAGTAGTTAGTTCAGTCATTTTTAACATCTTTGTCAAGGCCAAACCTTCTCAAAGCCAAGTGGACTATAAGAGCTCTAGGAAGCGTGACCAAGTACTCCTAAATGTCTGTGGGCTATGCTTCACACTACAAGTCAGAGTAGGTTTGCAAGTGATTCAATGAGTGTAGGACCTCAGCTCCTGGTCTTCACTTTGTCTAAGGCAAAATAAGGCAAGTGAAGCTAACAAGGATTCTAAGAAGAATCCTGAGACTCTGTCCCCAGTGTTTGTATTTCCTCATTTGCTATTAATAGTAATACGTCCACAGCAAAGACCCCAATCGTGGGCGATCATATCATTATGCCAAGGGGAAACAAAGCAGGCATCACCCCAAAAACCGACAAATCAAATCTACGGAAAGTGTGATGGTTGTGAAAAAGCCTGACCTTCTCTATAGAAATGCTCGCTTGCTGTAAGAATTTCAAATGTAATTTCAGAATCTTGAAAATACCTTCTAAATCTCATTATAACAGTTCATTTTGCTGTTTCTAATAAAGCATTTTCTTTCCCAATGTTTTCTTCTTTTCTTGCCTGACACATATGTAATACGACAAATACAGCTAAGTCTGGCTACATTAATGATTTAAATAAAGTGGGAAAGAATTCAAAGTCCTAAACAAACATAAACAATAAAAATATCAGAAAAATAACAATATTTGGGCTTTTGTTCAATTTACTCCCACAAATCTCTGTGTAAGATATATATAAATATGCTGCATATTTTACTAAGAGGTAACTTCTGGGAGCGGGGGTTGGACTAGACGATCTTCAGAGGTCCATTCCAATCTCAGCTATTCCACAAACTTTCAGATACAAGGAGATGAAGGAAAAAGCTAGATGCTCATCGAGCTTATTTTCTAATGAAGTAGGCGTGAAGAGAAACTACGGCAAAGCATTAGCTAAAGGAACAATACTAACCACCAACACTTCATGCAATTTTAGACTGCAGAGATGCTGTTTAATGTGTTCTACAAGTGACATGGGTGGCAATATTATTTTTTTCTAAAAGAATATAGCAATCAAATATTGTAATCAGGGTACAGTTTGCTTTGCATTTTTCTGACTGTGCTAGTTGAGGTATCATACCAAGCTTGCAGACACATGAGCTGTCTATGGCTCTCCAGGACACGGGGATATAAATGACAAAGAACAGTGTGACAACAATAATGTTCCAGAACTATATGGTAAAAAGAATGAAAAATAAATTCTGGGAAAGTAACAGAGGGCAACATGATCCTACTTGGAAGGATCCATTAAATTTTCATGTAATATTTCTTTCATTTCTCCAGAAATGCATACTGCCCTGAAACAACTAAATCATCACCACGAGTTGCAGTATTTTGCTCTTCTTTGAATACATGGCATCAGCAATCGAAGCAGTACAAAAAAGTCTCCGATTTTGCATAATCTTGTGGTTTGCAGCTCCACAGCAATTGCAAAATCAGCAGTGAACCATATATAACTGAACCAGGCAAGTTTAAGAAGGTAGCTGGAAAAATTGGGAGAAGGACTGATTTCAGTTTGCATTTTTATTTTTAAATTTTATTATTAACAATCCTATTCTTATGGCACCTAATACAATTTCCCTTTGCTGGATGCTGTACAAAAATAAAAATAAACAGCAGCTCTTACCTCTGTTCATATGCCTGAGGGAAATGCACATTTGCCTTTTGCACATACCCATATGAGACCTGTATTAGCTAGAAGCTGAAGCTATATGAATGAAGATAAAATTTAACTTAGGATTTGATGCCCAACATTTTCAACTATGCAGAAAGTATTTTAATTCAAATTCAGCCTTTATTAATAATATGCCTAGATCCTCACAGTGTGTATCACCACAGCTGCATTCCACGACACCATTTGAAGATCTATTCCATTTCTTTACTTACCTGTGTTTACCCTAAAGCAAGGGGCCAGAATATCTTCTTACATCTTTAAAAGATGCCTATGCTGCCTTCCTCCCGGCTTTTAAGTCTTAAAGCACAGACAAAGATCAATAGGCTATAATGAGAACTTATTCAAAGCACAATGTAAGCAAAGACAACTCCATGGCAGTGGTGGGTGACCTTGGAACTCAGATGCTTAGTTAAGTTCGTTATGGGTGTTTGTTATTAAGGCAAATGGCGGACTCACTGCTTATAAACAATTTTAACAGGATGTAAGGGAATCTCCCAGCTGGTAGAATGGCGAAACAAAAAAAAGTCATCTTATAACTTTTCATACAATATTCGGTCTAAAACTCTACAGAAGAGTTTTGAAATTACAGCAGTCACTATATTGTATTCTTCTACGATGCTGCTGTCAGAAAAGGTACTCTAAAGCCTGAAAAACATTATCTCCTACAGAGATGCCCAGATAGTTCCATTTTTACTAGTAAAGACAGAAACAAGATTAGAAATTACAATTCGCTTTGTGAAGTATTGTTTACATTTTTGACATCAGCATAAAGATTCCCTGAGACGATGTTGCTGCGATATTTTTAAATCAGATCTAAATCAGTAAAGACTTTTTTATTTTCACCATGACACTGTTGAATATGGAATTGCACAGATTGCCTGGATATTATCTAGCCTCATCTTCCCCTGTAAGATTAAATTTAGCATGGAGGGCAAGAATGGAAGTTGCAGTCCTTTCACTTAACATATATGTCTTAGTATGAGATTTTAGACTATTGTATTTATTAGATAATATGTATTTCTTCATGCTTTCAAAGCTTCTGCCACTTGGTTTTCATAAAAAAGACGATTCCAAAGTTAAGTGAAGAAGCAGCATTTGAACAACTCCTAACCAAGCTTCTCAATGTAGAACATGGATGCAGCATGCACCCAAAGCATGAGAGCGGGGAGAAGAGTGGTACTTGAGTAAAAGCAGCCAAAAAGAGGTACAGCCAAGGTTCTCTAGCCTTTGCAGTTATCAATTGCAACTGAAGTCTCCACTTGATTTCCTTGCTGGGAAGAGAAAAATAATTTGGGAATCTCTCTTTTTGCATGGCACTTCAGGAGTGATCCAATAGGGAAGTGAAGGGAGGTTAGACATTATCATCTTGGAAGAAATCCCACCAGTCAGTTGGGTGGAAGACTTACAGAAAATTCATTCCAGCATTTTGGGGTTTTTTTAAGTCTTACATTATGTCAATGACATTTTTCATTCTTACGAGGAGGCTGATTTGTTACCAGGCTCTGACTCGGGCAGTACTGGACCGTATGACGTTCAGGATTCCCTGGTGCAGTTCACTGCTTAGCAAGCCGGTGGATTTCAGGCCAGCTGGCCGCTCGCTGTCCTCCAGTTCTTCCCGCAGTGACATCCAGACACTTTTCTCATTGTCACCACAGGTCACCACAATTTACACTTGCAACAAAATCACACTGTCCTACAAACACAGTGAGCAATACGAAGTCCTTGTTCACTGACTGAATCATTGTCAGTATCTCCCAAAGCACCGAGGGTAAACTCTAAGCATATTTTACATAAATCCAAAGGAGTTAAGAGTACTGTCCTCTCCAATAATTTAGAGCATTTATTCCTGTCCTGGCAGATCACAAGAAATCAAAATTTTGAGACTACGCTACAACAGGAAATGCGAGAGCTACTTGAGAAGGTCTAGCTATAATTTCAGTCTCTCTTTCAGATGGTCTTGTTGACATCACATATTCTAAGCCAGATCTGCCTTCATAGGTAGAAGAAGGTTTTTTTTAAAGAACACATTGAAAATAAGATTGGTACCCAAAAATCTATGAGGCATGGAGCATAGGTAATGTTTGTGAAAATAGGTATGCATATCATTCTGGTTGTATTATCTTTTTTTTTTTTCCCCTGATCCGCCTAAATGTACTACAGCCACATCTCAAACCCTATTTATTACTTATGCAGGTTCAAAAAAATAACATTGACTGTTTCTGTTCCACATGTTGCATATAATAGCACAAAGCCAACTATGCTACTTCGGTTCACACAAAAGCTCTTACTCACTAAATGCAGTGTTGTGCAAGGAAATGAAGAATTTTCTAATGATTAAGGACACTTGGCAAGGACACTGTTTTAATTTGCTACAGTTTTAATGTCCAGTTTTTGTTTCAGTCTAGAATTTAGGGAAAGAGTTAAGTTTCTTTGTATTCCACTTCTCTATCTCTATAAGAAATGCAATATTAAGTCCAAATTCCAGGCAAAATATTATGCCATCAGAAGCCAACAGTGAGGCGTGCTGGGAATGCTTTTTAACCAATAGTAAATTCACATTAAATGCAACAAGATTTGAGTCAATTCAATGAGTAGTATAAAAGATTCTTTTGTTGGGTTGCAAGAGTTGGGAAAGGTTAGGCAAAAAGTCAAACTGAATGTGAAACACTATCTTGATGTGAGCAAAATGTAACACTGACACCAAACATACTTGGTGTTGTTTTTTTGACTAATTAGTCATTCCAACAATTTCTGTTCCATTTAATGTAAATCACGTCCCTCCTTTTCTTGTGTCCCTCCCGCTTGTTCAGTTCTATCTTGCTATTGAGCACATAAATACTTCTGAATAAAAAGAGATCATGAAGAATTTTCAGATCAGCATTAGGAACCCTTAGTATTACCCGGGGAAAGTGCTCAGAATAAATCTAAGCTATTCAGATGCTAAAAGTAAGAATGAGGAGAAGCTAAAAAAAAATAATGCCAAACAATGAATTCTGCAGGATGCAGACAAATACAACAAAGATACTGCTGCCCTATAAAAAGCCGAGTGACACTGCAGACAAACACGTCAGGAAAATAGTGCGTTTCTTTCCATATGTATACACACATGTAGGAGACAGAAATTACAGGTAGAGATACGAAGATACACCACGAATATTGATTTCCAATAGAATCAAGTCACTTGAAATGAGCAGACAGGAAGGAAATAAATCAGTACATTTCACAATCAGTTAATCCTTAGTAAATTCATTAATTTTTAAAAAGGAAAAGAATTCCATCCAGAATTATGAATCTCAAATGGCAATGGTGTTTCCTGAACAAACCAGTTATTGTTAGCACTTACCATGCTGAGAGGCCATTAGAAATTAATTTTTAAATGAAAATACAGAAGGCAGCTTTGCAAGACGATTGAACAAGATCATTCTAACAAGGACAGAACGTTTCCCATATTTGCTTCAATAAAGGAACAGCTTTTCTCTTGGCTGTTTCAAATTTACAAAGAGCAGGAAGAAATTTTCTGCATGCATATAAAGTACTGGCATTTTGATGAGGTAATGGGAAATTCAAAATTACCCAATAGACTGTTTGAAAATGAATATCCCGTCCTCCACTTTTTTTTCTTAATTAAACATTCACGTTGCGCTTAATTGCTAAGTCTGCCCAAAGTGTAATAAACAACTGAAAATGCCATAGAGTACCAGGTAACAAATACATTACTTAGCATGATATGACAAGAAATTGCTGGCCCAATTAGTGACGTGGATTTTTTAGTGCGAAGTAACAAAAAAAAAAAAAAAAAAAGGAAGGCTAACAAAAATAAGATGCTCTGCAAAGCCAAAATACCATCTATGCATTGTACACTTTGAAGTCTAAGAGCATCTCCTGGGAAAACTGAAAATAACGCACTAAGCAAGTTAGAGAGTAAAGCCATTTACTTTGTGTGACGTTTTTTGGCTGTGGATTGCGAGGGTGTATTAGGAAGAAACAGTATTATCAGCTGGCAGGGGAGCGAGTTGTTTGAAAAAATTAGAAAAGATTGCAGGGATTATAATGTAAACTACAGGTTTTCCCACAAGATGTTGTTACTAGTGTGAGTAAACTCTTGGTTTATAAAACCATGCTTTTACAGATAGGTGCCTATTTAACCTGGCGTAACACGTTCCCCATCATTGCTGTCCCTTATCCACTCTGCAGAATCAAAAGGAACTTTGAGGGACACTCTCCTGTGATGTGCTGAGTGTATCCAACATCCAGGAAAGTCTCTAGGAGTTAAAAGCATCTTACTCTTCCCAAAAGACACCCGGCACCTCACAGCATCAGGCTCAAAGGGAAAGCGTAAAAGATCCAATAAAATAAAAAAAAAAAGGAAAGAAAAAAGAAAGTTTACTTGAAAGCAAAGTGTGACTGGAAGGTCCAGGAGCTACAAATCAGAGCAATTAAATTCAGTAGTGATGCTTCTCCCACTTAAAAGGAAATCGCAAGAACTAGTCTCTTGAACGGCAGTTTTTCTGCTGTGGCGTAAAGTTTTAAATGTGTTTCACAGTCAGCTTTTTAAAGACATTGCTATGTGCATTAAAATCCACAAAATATATAACTCTAGTTTTCCCTCAGATCTGAATATATATGAGGTCTCTCTTTACGGTAACTCTTCTCTGGCCTGAGAACAGAGACTAGGAAATCAGCTGCCTCAGATTATCTCCAATCTTTTATGAAGCCACTTGAGGGATATTTCTATGATTTGGAATTCAGCCACTAATAAGGACAAAGTAAATGAGGACAGAATTTGCCTCCTCAAATCACACAGGGAACCGGTACCAAATATTAGTACATCTTCGGCCTGTCACCTTCACGCTGTAGAAAAGCCCTTTAATGCAGGAAGCTGCCAGTGCGGAATTTCTTGGTAACTGGATTTAAGAAGAATTATTCTTCTGATGAGCAAAACCCAATCCTGTGTGCTCCTATGGATGGATCTCCATTTACGACAGGTCTGCAAGACGCAAGCGTCAAAGAACCTGCAGCGATGGCAGACTGAACCCAAGGATATTTCTGCAACAAGCCAAACACAGAAATACAGTCTGAAGTTTGCCTCACAAGCTTTATCTCCCCTCCAGGTCCTCTTTCAAGTTTTCTCTGCAGAAGGAGGCAGAGGGAGAAGAAAACACGAAGCGCTCTGGGAAGCCCCTGTTGTTACAACAACCTGCCACTGCACTTTACTAACTCTTGCCCAGAGTATGAGCGTACTAATTTTGAAACGTATTCCTAAAAAGCACAGTGTTTAGCAGACAAGTTGGGAAAAACAAGTCTGCTTATGAGCTTACCTGCGTTTATTTTACACCCGTATAATTTCACTGATTAGACAGGTATGACAAAAGATTCATTTCAGAAGACAATCTCCTTCCAGTTCTTGTTTTGTTTTCTAAAGGCTTAATTCTGTATAATTTGTTTATATCCCTTCATTTTAAGGAATCCGTCATAACAGCCTCTGAGTGCAGGTAATTAAATCCATATATCAATTTACTCTGCCTACATCAGGAAAGGAAAACTACCCATGCCACTGCCTAGCTCAGCAGCAGCACAACGGCACACTAACACCTCGGGTTGGGACGCAAAACTAAAAACACATCTGTAAATTATCCTGTTAACACAGATCATCCTTCTTTTAACTCCCGCAAAGAGCATACACGGCAAATACGTAACGCACAGTGTAAACACATCACATACACATAACAACAATGAGACCTCACTGGCACAGAAAGCATTTAAAACGTGCCAAGAAAACTGAAGATGTTTCACTAGCCAAGCTTTCTACAGGAAACAAGAACCTACGCAGAAATTTTCCTTGGGGATAATTGACCAACTATGGCTAACGACATGCGACTTTCTCACAAACCATCACTTTTCTCCTGTCATGGATCACTGGGAAAAGAAAAGGGGGGGGAAGGGGGAAAGCCTTCACATTATCACATAAGTGAATAGAAAA
Source organism: Burhinus oedicnemus (assembly GCA_008921705.1). Lineage (NCBI taxonomy): Eukaryota > Metazoa > Chordata > Aves > Charadriiformes > Burhinidae > Burhinus > Burhinus oedicnemus. Next base: position 174,347 of record VFFE01007960.1, read on the forward strand.
TTGTAGGAAACTGTTTTAATTTTACACGATCAAACAGCGACATAGAGAGACTGGGAAACCTGTGCATGCTCCGCTGAATTTTTAGGGGTTATTTTCTTCTTTATATTAAAGAAGGTTAACTAGAATAAAATGAAAGAATAGATTCATGTCTGTTATTCTCCATTCATTTTCTGTATGTTTACCTAACATGCTTCACGGATGTCTGCTCATCTCAAACTGCTGCATATTAGCCAGATGTATAGCGGGCAGATTTTTCACTTGTTTTGGTTGATCTGTCTGCCTAAGCCTTTGTTGCAAACTGGGAACCCTTTCAGGTTTATTAGAAACTTACTTTTTCTTTTCCTATCTATATATGTCTTGCGCAAGTAAGACTCCAAATACCTTGAGTTGTAAAACTGCTTGAATGCTAACACTCGGAGCTGACCCAAGCCCTCACAGTATTTTATGTTACCTTTATCTCAAAGCGGAAAGAATGTTCCTCCACACACAAGGTAAGTAATTCATAAATCTTACAGAAAGCTTGCATGTATTTTTCTTTGCATTTATTGGCAAGAATTGATGCTGTCAGTGTTATCTGCACAGGATTTCTGAAAATCAAAGGAAAAGACAGAAGTCCCTGTTATCCTTCTCCTAGAGGTGCCACATTCTATGGACCACACTTGTGAATGAAGTGCTTTTGCTGCACCAAATTTACAAACCGCATGTAAATGGTAAGGTTACATATTTGTATTATTAAAAATCCCTGGAAAACACACAGGTAATTTTAAAAGGACATCATTAATACAATACAGTGAATTAATCTTAACTTGAATTTACGAAAAAGAATATATATAGACAAGTGCAGTTGTAGCTATCCTATTGCTTGTTATGGGAAACAATTGCTAGAACAGCTAGAACGTTATTCTAAAAAACTTCTTCAGATGTTTTCATAACATATGTGTCATTTCTTTATGCACAAAAGTACTTTCCCCACTTCTGAAGGCAGGACCAATATTTTCACCTGAGACCTCCATTTAAGCATATTCACCATGTCAGAGAGCAAAGCCCCTAAAACTTACTGCTAAAGTATCTAAGCCTTTATTCAGTTTACACCTGCCGACTGCTAATAGATGAAACACAGAAATAATATATTTTATATTGACCAGGAAACATACCTCAGATTTAGTGTTAACTACTATAATAATAATAGTCATTGCTACAGAAAAGTGAATGAATAGTGGTCTTTCATTCCTATTTGTATGCAGTTTACTTTAGTCAAGATAGATAATGGTTTGATTACATTTAATTATAAATCCACTATACAAATAAAGTTGTTTATTCTAAATATTAACCTTGTTAAACAGCATGAGAAAAATAGTAAATAAACCCACCAAAAAAAACCCCCAGAAGTCACAGAAATAATAAAAACATGCCATTAAAAAAAATACAAACTATTGTACATTCAGGAAAATTGTTACGTGGAGATGGCCTACAAATTTTTGAACAGCACCTGTTCAAAATGCAAAGGCAAATGAGTACTCTACTCTTATCAAATAAAGACTTCATGCAATATTACTGTCTCATATTTTTCATTAGCAAACTCTGTGCAACAGATTTAATGATATACAGCAACTCCACACTCACATTCAGTTTTACTCATGATTTAACGGTCTACCGAACAAGCCACACAAGTCGTCGAGGGTTTTTTTTCCTGAAGTATAGAGAAGTAAACTGTTCTGCCTTCTAGAAAAAGCCAACACACCAAAACTACAAAATCAGGGGCTTTTGGTCCTCCTGAGTAAAACAAAATTAATGCAAAAATTGCAACAACATATTCTCTTCCTATTTATGGCAGACTTCCGTTTGCATCCTTTTACTCCTGGAGGGGGGCAGTAACAGAACTGAAGAGGATACAATAGATTGAGCAAAACTATATGAAGAGTATTGCTGAAATATTTAAAAATATTTTAAAGCTGAAAGGTTATTCTTCTTTCAAACTCTGCAAGATTGCAGGCTGTTTCTATCCACAATCCATTGCATAAGATTCTTCTGTGAAGGACTCGGCCACATCTCCCCTTGCCTTGAGTATGAATATCTAGTCAAATATATTGGTACAGTAAGGTTTTCATTCAAGATAAAAAGGATTGAGCTCCAAAGCTGTGGTGAAGACTTTGCTGAACTTTTCAGATTTATAATGTACCCTGCTCAAACTGTATTTCCACAGAACACGCAGAAAGTCCTGGAATGAATGAGACGCCTCAATAACAGCTAATCCTACACTGTGGCGGAATAATAGGGCCAGCAGATTTCTGTTAATTGAGATCCCTAATCCCTGCACTTGGAAAGAATATAGGTGCTCACAAGCCATTCAGTGTGTGGGAGTAGGAGCTCCAGCTTCCCAGGCATGCCCGTCTTGTCCTTGCTCCTCTAGAAAGACTTCTTCAACCGATTTCAGTTTAAAATGAAAGGTCTCCATTACAGCACAGTCCTTTAAAGTCGACGCACATTCCTCCTGAAGGGAGGAAGAAATTGACCCCAAATGCCCTATGTAAAATGTTGTGGGTTTTTAATGTATTGAAGGAATTTTCTCTTTTTTTAAGTGAACCTAACAACATTTTCTGATGACTTGTGTAGCTTTCAGAGTAGTCACTTCACAAAATCCTGTGTCCCGTCCACCTGCCTCACTCCCCAGTCACTTCATGCAAACTCACATACACCATCTCAATAAAACGTGGGTCTATATTAGAACTTGATGCCTAATTAACATCGCCTAACTCCATTACTAATAATGATTAAGAGCTAAACAAGTTTATTTCCTTTGAAAAAGGCTATTTACGCTTTTGGACAAAATTCTAAAGGGCATCAACAAATCATTTTCAGAAGCAATTTAGGCACATAGAAAACTATGTGTATTACTACATTATATGTAAGGGGTCTCTACAGAGTCTTTCACTAGCAGCTGAAAATTCACACACCTTGTCGCATCCAGAAACCATGCCTGGCATGAGGTGAGGCTACTGACTCGTGCTGATAAGCCATATGGCTTTTGATCGGTTCAGAAAGGGGGCACAGTTCACCTGGGTTTCCCATGTAGACATATCCCCTGACTCTTGAGATGACTTCAGCGCTTTTGAAACTTTACCCTATGCCAGAGCAGGTCAATGCAGTGAACCAAGAAAGCAGCAAATTAAACAGGGCATATGAAGTATCCTTTTGAAACTCCGTGAACGAGCCTCAGCATCTCTTTGCTTCTACGGTGGACTGTGGATTCAGCTCTAAGGGAAAGAGATGCTCCCTATTGATCTCCTTGTTACGCAGCTAAAGGCACAGAGCTAAGAGCGAGGGTTTATACCTTCAAAAAAGAGAAGAATGGTAAAGGGGTATTCCTAAAGACAAGACATGGAAACAAGAGGTGAAGTAAAACAGAAACAAAACGAAGCAACAGTGAGAGGGAAGAAAAAAAAAAGTAAGGACTGGTCAGTAGCAAACAAAAATGCAATAAGCCTGAGAAAAAAAGTGTGTACTGGAAAGGGGAATACAAAAGTTAGGGGATGAAAACAGGAAAAAAGAAAAGAAAAAAGCAAGCAGTCTAGTTTTAAGAGCTACCATATTGGGATTTCTGCAGACCATACAGTAACTCCATAGAGTTCTCCTTTAGGACCTTGATCCAAAGAGTATTACTTTGACTGTAATGGGTTTTGGATTAGGCAAGTGCCCCAGATTATAAATCTATTTATGTAGAGCAACTATCTTCTGGTGTAATTCAGCACTGGCTAGCAACTGCAAAGTATCCCGTGTACACAGCTTTCATAGTTCCTTTTTTTGAACCTGCGCAGTAGTATGCAAAAATGCTATTTGTCAAGTTCTTGCCCCATTTTACTCATGCATTGTTGGATCAGAAAGGCCATCTGTCTCAGACTGCATTATTATAAACTCACTCGCTTTAAAGAACTCTCACGAGGAGTTACACCCAGCTGGTGAAACAGCCTCATGTTTCCACCCCAAATACATGCCACAGATTAACCTGTTCTACAGCTGAATGCATCCATGCAACTAATGAGTGAAATATCATAGAATCATAGAATCCCATGTTGGAAGGGACCTCAAGGATCATCTGGTCCAACCTTTCTTGGCAAAAGCACGTTCTACACAAGATGGCCCAGCACCCTGCCCAGCTGAATCTTAAAAACGTCCAATGTTGGGGAATCCACCACTTCCCTGGGGAGATTATTCCAATGGCTGATTGTCCTCATTGGAAAAAATTTTCCTCTTGTGTCCAATCGGAATCTCCCCAGGAGTAACTTGTACCCATTACCCCTTGTCTTTTCCATGTGACTCCTTGTAAATAATGAGTCTCCATCTTCTTTGTAGCCACCCTTTAAATACAGGAACATGGTCATAAGGTCTCCTCTAAGCCTTCTTTTCTCAAGGCTGAACAAACCCAGTTCTCTCAGCCTTTCCTCATATGGCAGGCTTCACAGTCCTTTGATCATCTCTGTGGTCCCTTTCTGGACCCTCTCCAGCCTGTCCACATCTTTTTTGTATAGCAGGGACCAAAACTGAACACAGTATTCCAGGGGTGGCCTGGCAAGGGCTGAGTAGAGTGGGGTAATGACTCCTTTATCCCTGCTGGTGATACCCTTGTTGATGCAACCCAGCTGAAAAACTATACTTACTTATAGTACGATCCCTACCCAATATGCAGGGTATAAATACGCTTTAATGTTCCTTTTATAAGCTGTGCCTCTGTTCTTACAGCATGCATTAAATAAGCTGGCATTTCAATTGAGTGCCTCGGGGGAGACGCATCTCCTGAAGCATTTAGTCACCTACATTAGGAAACAAGACGTCTCCCCAGTTTAGCAACAGGTTTTATAAATGTGTGAAAATTCTTTATGGATGTATTTGTTAACAACATGAGATCCTTTTCACACCTGTAAAAGGCATTTAATAATCCTTAGGGAGAGTTTTTCCAGTTTCAACAAGTAAGGCATTATATTTGCTTGAAGTTGAATTGCAAGTGACTCTGCCAGACCTTGGTTCTCTTGCAAAAAAAAGATATGCTCTTAATTAAGCTTACTTCCAGTTATTATAAATCAATGACGTGGCATGAAAAAATACTACTCAGTAGTTCAAAAAACTAACTGGATCTTGGATGTGTGCAGACTGATGCAGGGTATGCAACCAATCACTAGCGGAAAAAAAGTGGCTAGAGTAAACACTAAAAAATTAAAGCTTTTCTGTTGACTGAACATTCATTCCACATAACATAAGCTCTCCTGTGGATAGCTTAAATCTTTCTTAAATGTAACGATTCTGACTTTTTGAAGCACTGTATTTGTCAAAAGATTATTACAAAATTCAGAAAAAAAACCCCAAACCTTTGGAAAATGAATTTTCTTAATCACGTAGTCCTCTTTATGAAACAGCTCATTTATAGATTCTTCTCCTTTTGTAAACGGAGGCAAGGTCAGCTACTCTTTAACATGACAACATATTCCATTATGTCCATGCCTGAGACCGGAGGACTGAAAGAAAATTCTCTCTCCAGAATACATTATACACCCCATTTCAGTAGCGCATTATACATCAGTTTTTCAATATATTAAATGATCTACATGACATATTGGTCCATATTATGTATCATGTATTCATTCCCCTGCAGCAGTTTCAGATTCTGTTGCACTGAATAATGTAATGCAACTGTCAGTTCTTGTCCTGCATCACTTTATTTCATATCATATTACTTCATTCTACATATGGTTCTTTCTCTATTATGGCAGAGTTGCAATATATGAATCACCATAACTTCGAGGTTCTCTCAATATATATCGAGTGATAGGTCCCTTTCGTTGTGTAACATTACTGGTGACAAAAATGAGCAAGACAAAATGTTCCTGGGTTACTGAGTGCCCCTTCAATATACATTACCATAGCCGGATTTTCACTTTACTTACATTGCTCATCTTCACAGCATGCATTCATAAAGTAAACAAGAGGTAAATTGTTGCATGTAAAATAACTGGTTTAAGAGGAACTGATTTCTGCAAGTATTCTTCAACAGGAAGTATCATAGCCCAGTGTTTCCATATGTTAATAAGTAGAGAATAATCTGTGAATAACTATTGCATGAATAACCAAGATCTCATTAAAATTATGAATCATGGAATATGAATTAAGTGAATTAATTTTTTGATAGTAATACACCTCAGGGTCCTGTAGAAAAGACCACCTTTCCTCAGACAGGAATCATTTCTTGAGCCACAGCTTTTTCTAGAGCCACCGTGAGCAAACCGGTGCTGAAAAATACAATACAAAAATACAGCAAGTATGGGCTGCAAAGGGTTGAAGAAAGGAGCAAAGGAACAAAACGTGGTAAACTGGAAAAGACTACAGATGATGAGACATTTATTCATCCCCCAAATTATGATAACTGATTTTTGACTCAAAGTTTCCCCAATTCAAGTAACGAAGTGAGGAATGTTTAGTGACTTATCACTGCAATTTTTTTTAGATTTGCAATAGAAAGGAAGAGGAAGAGAAAAGAGAATCTAAGTATTTTTATATTCCTTCTCTAATCTTTATTTCCCAACTCCGTCCTGGTGAAAAGAGTTTCAAAGAATCCTTGAGAAAGAGAAGGCTGGAGGTAGGCCCTGTAAACCCAAACTCCTCTGCAAATGTTGTCTATGGGGTTTCAGCACAAAACGAAGCTTTGCAACTCTTGGTCTTCAAAGTCTACATACTCTGCTCTCAGCAAGAGCGGAGATTAATTAATCTAGCAAGATTCCCCCATTTTGGCAAACCTCTTTTGGAGGAAAAGCTATTATTAGCTTTAGATACTTTTAATTACAAGTTTAAGAGATGATCAAAGACAAAGGGCATTTCTCAGATCCTTCAGTCTTCTTAAAAATAACCAAGTCTTTGACTAACACACATTTAAAGGAAAATGATTAATTACACAGTGAAGACACTGTCAATCACAGGCTAATTCCCATTTCTACTGACACTTGTATGTGACAAAACCTACTGTACCAAAAAGCTAAGACTGGCTGGACGAGCAATTAATTAGCTGCACCAGCTTTGCTAAGATGGCTCATGCACCTAGCTTCCTAGTTCCTTAAAAGAATTGTCCTATCAGGTTTGCAAACAAGAATTATCTAGTAAAAACACTAATCAATACTCAGTTGAAGTTACACTTCTACAGTAGGTCACAGGACAGTTTTTATACAGGAAAAGAAAAAAAAAGAACATATATAATTTATATTTATTTAGTTGGTGTATTTTGAACCAACAAGACCGACTATTTCACAAACGGGCAAATGTCCTTCCATGCGTTCACTTAATTTGCAGGTTTAAGAGAGCTAGCTTTAGGATACGTCTAGAAAATAAAGCACATAGGTTTATCTTCCGGTGTTTTGTAAAGCAATACGTGTTTATGTAATATGTAAACTTGTTCATTTCAGATGTTCTGTACATTTCATAGAGTCTTACACATAAAAAGGTGTTATTAAATGAGCAAAATGGTCATCAGAGAGATCTCAAAAGAACCTGCATGTTCTGCAAGAACATGAATTTTAAATAAACTGTTCTTCAATGAAGTGATGAAGAAACCCAAAACAAGTAGCAAATACTTTCACTAGCCGTTACCACAGAAGTTTTCTTTTCTTCATAACACAAGTAGCTTCTAAGACTGAAGATTGCTTTCTGAAGGCTCCCCTCACTATTCAGCCATGACTAACACTATACGGCATTGTCGTCAGGTTGAGGTGGGACATGGAGGAGTACGAAAGCGATTCATAGCACAAAAAATTCTACCATTTTATACCCAGTGTAATGTCACTTTTTTTTTCTTATTGCCATCATGCCAAGTGCTAAAAGGTACTAAATATTTTTATTATAAAACATGAATTCACATTTTCTCATATTTTTATAGCACGCAATCATATACGATTCTTTTTTCTTTTACAAAATAGCTAGCCTGCTTTTTACAATGATAACTGGCTGTAAGCTTGAGGATATTATTGCTATCACCTGCCATCTCACCTAAAAAAGTAGGTTGGAAGAGTTGGGGAGGAAAAGGAAGTGAGAAAAGAGACCATTCCAATTAGTTTTGAAGTAAGGAAGATGAAGGTTTGAAGAATGAAACCTGCAGTTTCAGCAGGGCCGCTCATTGGTGGGTATTTGGGACCAAATGAGGCAGCTGGGAGGAAAAAGCAAGAACTTCTGCTCTCTGAAGAGGTCAGGTTTCCTGCCAGAGCTGAAATACATGCTCTCCAGACTAAGCACAGGAGCAACAATGGATTACACACGCTTAATCCCCTTTGTTACTCTGTCATGCCAACTCTGCAACCCTGAGTATTAGAGAATGATTAAAATCCAGGAGTCCAGTACCTTTTAAAAGTAATAAATCACTTACTATGGGGAAATTTACCTAAAAAGTTGTACACACTATGTTCTGGTAGTCATACAGCTCCAGCTCTTGTTAAATAAGTGTAGACCTAGATTGCAACTGTCGGGTACGAATTCAAGTTAGATTTATATTACAAGACTTAACTTCACCTAAAAAGTACCACATTTCTCATTTCTGATGTCGCAGCTATACCGTAAGACAAGATTACAACCACTGAGAGAAAAAAAAAAAAAAAACCAAACACAAAACCAAAAACCAGAGAAACTCAGAGAAAACACAGGAACAAGGTCCTGGGTTCTCTAAGATCCTGGGGACAATTTCCACCTTGGCAGGGTGAAGCTGAGAGAGCAGTGGATCTGCCGTGCTCCCAACAGGTCAAGCGGCCGCCGCCGCACAGAGCCCGTCTCGCACACTCAGGGGTACTTCTTTACCCTTGCAGTCCTCTCACCTCTGGTTCATATGGCCTGAACCCTTCTCCCAGCGGCAGGAGGATGTAACTGCTTCTCATCGAACTATCCCAGATCCTAGGCTGAAGCAGCAGGGCACGTACCAGTTTTTCAGCCAGCAGCCGCGAGCGGATGGTACCATCAACCACATCTATTCATGTCCCTTTCAGGATTTACTACACCTGGATCTGGGTCGTATCACCTACACCAAATGGCAGCCTTAGCATAAACTCAGTAGAAAGGATTGTCTCTAAAGCCTTAATACGTGCCGAAAACACCTGCGTTCGTGAAAAACAATGGTTCTCACCAGAGTACAGCAATATCTGCTACCATAAGGAAATCCATCAAAAATTATTATCTAGTTTAGGACAAAGCAGCCTTTTATAGACCGTAAGAGTAACTGGAACACACATAACTTATTCCAATTAGCTGGAAGTCCTGACATAGCAGGTGGCAGCAGTGCATCCATTACTATAATGTGGAAAATATATGATGCATGGCAACAGGCAGTTGTATCTGTCTTGATTATGGAACCTGAAAACGCTACTTTCTATCCTATCTGCTGTGGAAAAATCATTTTTTCTGACCCTAGCATGGAAACGAGCCTTGAACAACGTGCACAGGTGACACTTTCACGTTCCTTCTGCTAAATGAGTATCTGGACTATGACTCTTCTATGTGTTAAATACCCATGACAACAGAAGTTGATTGTGAACAGAAGTGGAAAAAAGTCAAAAAGATTTTTAGGTTATACAAGCACTTCAAAATCTCCTGAGCTAGAGGAGTGAAGGTGAAAAGATCCTTCTGACCGCAGTACACAAGGCACCCAAGAAATTACAAATACTTGTATCCCTTCTGGAAACAGTAATCATTTGTGATTATTGCTCTGTACCCGTGCTGTAATTACAGGTTTAGCTCTAGTCAATTGAGCCATGGGAGATCTGGATCTAAATTCTGCTTGATGTCTCAAACGTGCCCTTGTATCAATGGGAATTCTATGAACAGAGCAGTTACTGCATCATTCTCACTGACGCCTAAAAGATGGGAGATCAAACATGACTAACCAGATTCACAATTTGTTACATTCCGCAGCCTTCTATTGTTAGATAAAAAAATGTTTTTCAGAACTGGAAATGAGAGATTCTTGCCATACAGTTGAACATGACATTAAAATCTCTGAAGAAAAAACAGCCTGACGCTCTCGCTGACCCTTTGGCTTAGCCATATTTTAAAGCAGCAGATGACAGTGTTGCAAGTGCCTGACCTAAGAGCAATACATGTAAATCCCTTTTTAAATAACAGTTACAGAATATTGTTCCTTAGCCACGCGTTCACAATATATCTTACTCAAGATTGTCACCAGCCCTACAGGAGGCAGGGAGGAATTCTTAATTTACAGATGAGGAACCTGCGGACCACTAATAATGTAACGAACTTCCCGGAGGTGCCGCAGGGAGCGCACCAGCGTACAGGGAGATCTCTGCGCCCACTCCTGTGCTTAACACCAGGCTTGCCGGTCACGTCAATACATTCATGTTCTATGTGAATACACTCATGCAATTACGTGGGACCTACAGACAGCTAAAATCATGCCTTTATACACAAGGGCAACTTTTGAGCGAAGGTGACAGATTCTAAGCACGGGTAAATATAGTCTGATTGTTTAGGATGCCTGAGATCAGAACCTGCCTCTTTAAACACCTCATTGGAATAGTTACATCAGTCATCTTTTTTTTCTTTTAATATTCGAGAGGTAGAAGGCATAGTAACAGCATTGTCTTATCACTTGCAATGTCTTATTAAAAGGAAAACGTACACACGTGTATATAAGTGTGTGTGTGCGTGACTGAAGACTATCTTACTTCAAAGAGACATAATTTTGAATTCAGTACAGGTTGCCAAAAATGATAGTTGAAGACAGCTGAAGGTTTATCACACAACCACACAACTCTCTTAGCAAGGGGCTGATATCATTGGTGAAGAAACTGGTGTATCTGCTGCGTCCAGACAACCCTGTGGATAAAGAATTCCAACCTCTCCTGCAGACTCTGCTTTCCTTTAGGGGCCCTCACTCAGCACATTTACCACACCTGAAAAAGACTGATTTGACCCTTATGTGGGTATTTCTTTCAGAAAAGCATGTTTACATAAGAGGTGAAGCATTACTTTCTTCTCTCAATAAAGAATTTTTGGTAAAAGAAAAAAAAAATCAATTTACAACTATTTTCCATTTAAAGTAATTTTCCCTGATAGGAACTGGGTAAATGACCAAAAATTGTAAGTATAATAATTTTGTTTCACATGCATGAACTAGTATATGGGACAGCTAAATGCCAGCTGGTATCATCGTCATGCCTACCCAGTTAAAACACGGTGTTTTGTTATTCTTACCAACCATTGGTGGAGGAAATTTTAATTCTGAAAGCAAAAGTGGCCTGTCAAAAATATTCTGTTATAAGAAAGCTTAAAAGAAAAAAGACAGGAAATGTTCTCATGTATTGTTCATTTAAAGGAAAAAAAAAAAAGACAATGCTGCAGAAGATAAGAAAAATTATGCATAAGTAGACGTCCATGCAAACTTTCAGCAAGGCTTCTAGCCTGTTGTTTTCATTTATATTTAAGATGCAAAGACGTTTTAATTAAATTAGCATTTATATAGAGAGTTCTCAATTTAATAGAACATTTAAGAAATACCCAGCATACAAAATGACATTTTTTAAATTGCAAAAAAACCTGAATAAGATTTCAGGATGTGTACCTTTCGCTTCATGGGTAATTTGTTTGGCTATCTTGGCAACAGTGTTTACCATATACAATTTTTATTCACTAAAGCCTGTATTGCTATGTGCGATTCAGAAGACCATAACATAAGCAGAAGTTTAGTTGCAGTGAAAGCTCTTTGTCTGCTTTCTTAAATCAAACAGGACTGTCCATGCCTGCTGTGACATTAGCTTCCCACCACATCTCCCAGTTGGGGATACTGGTCAAGCTGAAAGCAGAGCATTCGCTTACTGACATACCAGTCACGTTCTCCTAGTTTCGGAGCTTGTGACAATGAAGAGCATATTTTATCCAATGGCTCAATGACACCTTTGATTAGATAACTCTCACAGACATTTGAAGAGTCCTGCATCTGCAACGGATCTGCCAGCACAAATGCTGTAAAAAGTAATTTAGATATCAAGCTGAATTGGCAATCTTCCTGGAAGGTATGTCCATTAAACACAGCAAAATACAGCTTCCAACCACCTCCATTAGGAGAGGATCTGACATAGATGTTCCTGGCACCTAATACTAGACCACAGTCAACAGCATCCCTCTGTACCTACCGGTACAGATGGGGTAGGGATGACACTACACAAAGACCCAAGTCTGAAACGCAAAGGAAAAGCAGGGAACCAGAGAATCCTCTCCTTTCAAATCTGCTACAAACTTGGTTTCCATTTCGTAGAAAACTATGAATAAGGCACGAACTTACTGAGAAATTGTAATCGGTTTTACCCTTACCAGAATTTAATACACTCGGTCAGATAATTAAAATCACAAGACTGCAAGGCAAATGTTCTACGGGGTCTTTGGCTGACTGACTGCAAAAGAAAACACAGACAGCGCGACGGTGATTTAGAATTAAGATAGAATGGCTGAACATGGCAATACATCCAGACTTCTTTAGCAGGGTTATCTATAAACGTTAGATGTACACCAGTAAAAATCTTAACTACTGTAACTTCATCGCACATATTTAACTCCTTGATAATTATGCAACATAGCCCAGAACATTTGGATTGATGTCTCTGCTGAAATCAAAGACAAGAAACATTTTATATATTGCTAAGTGACTGTCCAAGAATATTTAATGGGTTCCGATGAAGACGTAACAAAGGTGTACCTAAGATAATTGAAGAAGCTGTCCCCCAGCTGTGTTTATTAGGAAATACATCACTATTAAATCTTAATTCATTCTATACGAAAATAAGCAAAAGAGGTGTAACTGTAGCAAGAAGAATAGCCTTAGTGTAAGAAGATCTAAGAATACCTTTATTTCAAAATTGGATTAGAGGTATGACAGACCGTGCCACATAGCAAAAAAGGTCTGTGCCATTAATCAAGGAATCTAAAATTTGATAAAATGTGTGTGTGCAGAAGGATCGTTTCATAAACACATTTAAGTGAATATGATGTAATAAATTTAGCCTATGGACATGTGCTGAATAAATATTTATGATAGCTGTAAAATGTGCCAGTGGTATTTATTATTTCAGAGTTTTCTCCATGACAGGTAATGATTTTTTCCCTTCTAATTACAATTCAGTGCTACATCTTTATTTTTAGTTTTTCTACTGCATATATGCACCGAACATATACTGTACGAAAAAATAACATTTTTTAAACGCCACAACAAAATCAAAACCTTCATGCGACACTGCAAATCCGGAGTCCAAGGGAACATGTTTCCATATCAGAGAATACAAATTGACCTAGTACCTCAAAAAGCTACTAAAATATCTCATTAAGTTTCTATTAGATAAAAGTAATGCTCCCTGATTTCTCATCCCTTTCTGCTACCAGGGAAGAAAATTATAAAGATGCTAAAGAAACAAAAAGACGCTGATTCAAATTTTATGCCTAATAAACCTTGCTCTGAGGGACTAAGCAGACTTCAGTGACCCAGAGATTTTGTAGTGAAGAAATTCCATACAGAATTCCACTTCTACGCACGCTGTCAGAGAGCGCTCATCCACCAGACTCAGAGCCAGATCTGGACTTTGAGGCACAATCTTCCAGCCCATCCTCTGGCAAATCTTATTTGCAGCCCCTCCTCTCTACCCAGATCCCTCATGCCAATGCAATATGAAAGAGGATTTCAGTACATGAGGAACAGCTTATTAATTTTACACAGCTCTTGAGCTATTTTGAAACCTACCCTGGAGAGTACTGTCAGCAGTAGAGAGTGATTATTTCCTCAGCTTTCTTGTCTTTTTCTATTCAATCCATCTGCTGAGCACAATGGGCTCACAACCTCTGACTGAAATTTCTAGACGCCACCATAATACAAACAAATCATATTAAAAATTATGACATCCGCTAAGATAAGAAAAAAAAAAACACACGACATGATGTATTACTAAAAAAAAAAAAAAATAAAAATCCATGAAATCACGAAAGAAAGTTAATGCTGACCTTCTCTCTGTGACTGGTGACTCTTCACATCTATTGGCATTACAGATGCTAAATCCCACAGACTCACTGCAACCTAAAAAGCCTCGTCCCAGTCATTCTCACAAATAATGGCCTGTGACATCCTTCTGATGAACTGCTAATTACCCTAACAGTCCTAAAGTAACATATGAAAGCAACCAATCCTTCCAAACAAAACTAGATGTGTCTTCACTGAAGGAAATCCTCACTCCATTCACATTCACTTAGGGAACGGAGGGACAGTAACTCTGGCCTACTGATGCCAACCATCCCGAGCAATGACAGGGAGAGGGAACATTGAAATGGCAAACAGTGTCTGTAAAATGAAATGACACGATGTGAAGCCACCAGTTCAAATCTAGATTCAATATATTATGACTGCCCTTCTCGCTTCATCACCATCAGCCACCGCGAGCAACCGGAGCCACAAGACAAGCAGAGAGCAATATTTAAGGGAACTGCCCCCCATATGGCCCCAAAACTGTGAGCACTGACAAGGGGTTGGGAAAGATTTGGCTTATACCAAAAGACAGGCAAGGCTCATCCGTGAAGACATGAGAGCTCCAAGCCTGGTGTACTGGCATACACAAAGATCGGTATTTTACGCCTTTTCTACGTCTAAAATAATTACAAGAGCACTGCACAAATCAAACCAAATAACTAAGAAAATATACCCCGCTTAAAAAAAAAAAAAAACAAACCACAATTTTTCACAGGGAGAAAATATTTCTGTTTTTCTTTTTCTTAAACGAAGGTATGCTCTGCCTGCTCGACCCATTTTCCTTTTCTTCTTCCCCTCCCCCATCTCTTCACGTCACCCTTTTTCTTTTTTCCCGCAAACCAGTTCTATTAATCCCACAGTCTGACCTATGCACCGAAGGAAGGAAGGAAGAACGGTATTCATCCAGTAACTAGTACATTGTTTTAATGGTCCCAGGTCTTAGTATTAGCACAATACGACAGCACGGAACAGCAATGCTCAGCGAGTCTTTGTTTAATTCCTTTTCCCATTTCAGGCTGCTGTGGGACTTCTGGTTAAATGCTTGTCGCCTTCAGATAGGCAAAGCTGTGTACTCCGGAAATAAACGGGATGGCTCTTCCTTAACAAGCACAAGCGAAGGCTGACTACAATAATCCTTAACCTCTGCTGCGCTTAGTTTTTTGTTTGACACGCAGCTGGGGGAAAAGCACTACCCAATGAATGGCTTACGGAGGGATGACTGAGGCATGGCATACGCTAAACCAGCATGGAATCTGCTTTAAGCCATGCCAATTGACAAGAGCGTTACACGCTCTGGCCATGCCCCAGATACCTCTCTCGTATCACGGGCAAGCCCACCGGGGACACAGAGGGAATTTTCAGATGGCCGATCTGACCACCGCGTCATTTCTTTGAATCATTCGAGAGAGAACACAAATGAGAAGCTGATTTACCATGCCTCAGCTCCTCTCTGTGAAACGGGAATAACCATTCCAGACAAGCCTATCGCCCAGAAACGCTGTGGCACCACAGAAATACCGGTGCTCCTGCAGGGCAAGAGTTAATGTATGTATGCCACTGTTCGACATGACAGTTAGAAAATAGTGGGTTTTTTAGCAAAGTTGAACTGATTTACGCTAAGTATCATTTAGCAATAATGGCTGCTCCTTTTCTCCCCCCAATTTTCCTTTTTTCCAAACTATACTTTGGCAATTAACTGACCCTACAGAAGACATAAATACCACCACACACTATATGCATATGTAAATTTACTCCTAGATTACATATAATTCTTTTTTTTTTAGTTTTTCTTCCAATTCAAATAATTACACTTGGAAAAAGGAAAAAAAAAGAGGAGAGCGATTATCAAATAGCCAGCAGAGATCAAGTTAATTACTTGAAACAAACAGAAAATATTTCCAAAATCCTGACATATTTATTTACTCGCACCACACTTGCTGTGACCAGCTTAGGATAAGCCTTGCTCACGTCTCCAGCAGTGACCTTGTAGTGAAACAGTGACATTTGTCCCTAGTCCCATTTGTCCCTAGTCCAAGTGTCGGCAAAAGCCATACGAGATACACAAACTGCACTGAAACCCACCTTCCCAAAGCCTAAGGCATAAGCCCCCTGACAGGCAAATTTTATCCTACAAGTGCAATGAATAAATAGGATCTGAGGACTCTTCAGCTGAGTCACTTGCAATTTATATCAGTGTTAATAACTGCCATAGCTGAAGTAACTGCCTCTATAGATATCTAGCAGATGTATCACATTTTTCCCCATTTAATTATTTACCTTTGCTGACCTCAGGCTCTTCGAAACTCAGCTCCTGTACACTTGCATACAAATTGCATTTTCATTTAGATAATCATACAACTCATGAAATCACAGCCAGCTACAAACTGAAATTTAAGTGTCTTACTCATTTACAGGCCACTATCCTTCTTAACAGACCAACAACTCCTCTTATCTGCAAGCTTAACTACAGTTTTGCAATGTCTTGCACAGTGAGATATTCAAACATCTCACTTTAAGGTGTTTGTTTTTGCTGTTGTTGCTGCAAAATAACGTTGTTACTATTCTTTCTTCACCAACTTCTCCCTCTAAATGCCATACAGTGGATTTTCCTATATTCCTGTCAGACAACAGCTAAAGCTGTCAAATTGTGCTGAGCGATGAAAAGCAAACTTTATGAGCTAATGTGAGAAGATTTCTACAAAAGTTAAAAATTACCATTACAAAAAACGTCTGGCTTCAATCTTAGTGAATGACTCGTTTTCTATTAAAAGTCAGCACAGTTGAAATGAGCATTTGGCCTACATACCCTCATACATAACACCTTCTAGCCAACAATTTCTAACGAAAGCATGTTAGATGTTTCTTAACCACAGTACTTGAAAAATAAAGTCTTCTAATTGATAGGGTGTAAAGTGAGCAGTCATACTCCTGCAACTTAAGTAGAACTTCCAAGCCATAAAAACTTACTTGGAAAGACTTACAAGCAATAAAATAATGATAGACCCTTCCCCCACCTTCCATTGCCCATACAACGTTTTTAACTTCATTTGTTATAACAGAGTATTGAGGATGATGGACATTCACAGCGTTCCTGGGTTTTTTTAGAATAATCAGCAGCGGCATTTGAGAGGTGGTCTGAATGCCAAGGTTGGGGTGCGTGCCCCAGGCAGATTTAAAACCCACGGCAAGGCAAACTGCAAACACAAACCAGCCCGAGAAGAGCATGGGTGGAAGGATGGGCCTTGGATGGGAGCCACAGCATGTTCTGACCAACTGGGACAACAGGATTTTAAGACGCATCCATTTAGACACAGCCAAAGGGGCTAATCTCACATCTGTTGTTTTGTCACAACTCCTAAACCCCTCTCTGTGGGCACTGAATATCCAAACCCAAAATAACAGCATGATTCAATTCATGCTCATATGTTTTCCATAAATATGGCAATTCATTATTTTTGCTGAAAGCTCCCTCATAATTCTTGTCATGTGAAATACAGAGAACGCATCCACTAACTGCATCAAGCCTATTTCAAAAATACGTGTGTTCCCATTATTATTTGCCATAATTCATTCACAGCTTAAAAAGCATTGTTCCGGTGGAGGGAGACCACACCAGAAGTGCTACATGCATGAGGGACATCAGATCTGACAGAGGCACAACAGATCAGGTCATGCAGTGGAAATTTTGTGCTTGACCTCAATAAAAGCAAATCAGGCTCGGGCCAACAATCAGAAACAGTGTCTTCTTTAGCCATCAACTCCTTCACATCTCCTCATCTCCACTGGTCAGTGAGGAGGAGCCAAGCCAATGGCCATTTTTCCCCATCTCCTTTCCACCTACTTCCCAGGGCTCTAGAGTTGCTGTCACTGAGAAAGTCAAGCAACTCCAGCAATTTAGCAATGCAAACAGAGATTAAGATTACATCTGAATCCTCTTCAAGGTAGAGAAAGTTCCGCAGCGTTTTTTGAAGTTTCTCCAAGTCTAGTCATTCTCTGCTCTTCTTTATTTTACAATTGCAGATGAGCTGAATTAATGAAGTAAATTAGAGAAGCCCTAGCTCAGTTGCAGATATGCAAGGATAAAAGAACATATTCGGAAAGCAGTCAGCTTGCTTTGGAAGCATGTTGGCGTTTCTCTGCAGATACAGCTGCAGTAAAAGAGAGCTAAAGAAAGAGTTAACACTTCTGTCATTTCTGAGTAGGTGTCTGGGCGCATCCCCCGCTAAGGGCCCAGAACAGCAGAATGATCTGAGCAAATCTTTTCTCGCTGAGCCCTCCGTCTCTCCCTGCTTGAGCGGCAAGCTCTTCAGGAAACACCTATCTACGTATTTAAAAGGAAGACTCGTCATTGTGCCGTTCAGAGTTCAAATACGTACACTACGCACACTCCCTACCCCTTCAGGCAAACCCTGCCTCAGCTTCAACCTTGTCTTGCCTTCTGAGATTTGGGATCACAGATACCATATATCTATTGTATGCGTACATTTCCCTTCTCAACAAGCCCCAGAAACTGTAAAGCTGATTGACTCTTACCCTACCTATAGTGCACAAACCAGTCACACCCTTAATCTGGGCTATTTTGATGGATTTGGCCAGTTTAGTGCTTACGGAAGTTCAGAACCAATTGCTACCGTTTTCTACGGTGATTCACTAACCATGAGCCAGAGATGGTGACGGCGCCTAAGCATGGCATCCTCCCCACCACCTTATCCCAGCTCTATGGAGTGACATCCAGCAGCACTTCTTCTTTCCCACTTTATTTCACCGGCTCATCTTTTCTGTCAACTAAGGGGGAAGGGAATAACTAATTATACTGTTCTCACCAATTACATCTGTGGTTAATGAATATTGTCACTGAATGTTTTTTAACATTTTCAGCTCTTTGAGAAATGCTCTCTTTTTCAACACTATGGAGCATTTTCTCATTATGAGGAAACATCTGTGATATATATGTGTGCATATGCACATGCTTGCGCACAAATGTGTATAAAGTTATGAGGAAGAGGGGGAAAATTACTTCCAGACATCCATGTTGCTATTCAGAAAGAAAAAAAAGTCTAAATCATGGTAAGTACATGACCTCTCTTCTATATGTTTGTTACTTTAAACTTTATAGAACAGCATCGTTATTTATAATACACTTACTTTCATCAAATCAGACTGTTCCATTCTACTTATAATCACAGCTACATTCACAAGTCAACTTATTATCACAGCAAGATCTATCAGCTCTGCCTACACTGTATTTACAAACTAGAAAGGAAGTTGTTAACTTAGAAAAATTTGCTACAGATACTGTGGAAGATCTGAGGACATCAAACTTAGAAACAGAGATAAATTAACTGATACTGGGGAAAGACAAGGAAGAGGTCAGTAATGTCATCTTGATTACTCAGAAAGGTTAAGAACTATTGCAAGCTTTGACCAAGGAGAAGATTAACTTCAGTGAACTACAGTACATGATCCATGGAAAATATAATAATCAAGTGTATCATCCTATGGTTAACCATGGTAATGGCCAACTGTGCAAGAAAGCTGAAAAAATACTAGGACTGTAGAACTGGTTGTGCTTACTCACACTGTTGTACATCGGTTTTGTCTACAGAGTTCTCCCCTGGACTAAAATGGAGAGACAGAAATTTCCCTTAAAGCCAACTCAACTTGTTGCTATCAGAAAAAAGCCATCTTTGAAAATTAGAAACAGCAGGAAGTATGCTGTATTGAATGCTAAATTAATTTCTTCTGATAACTTATTTCAAACAGTATTTGATTAAAAGACAATAAAACATGCTTTAAATCCAGAAAAACATGGTTACCGCAGGCTGAGGCAGAAGTGGTATTACTGATAAGCGACAACAGAGCGTTGTTATTTATTTAGCTCTTGGAAAGGCACCCCAGTCAATCAATAGCTGCGCATGTACTAAGGCAGTAGGGCTTGTATAAAGATGCTTATCAGAAATCCATGAGCAACATTCCACTTTTGATTACAGTGCTCCAGAGTGTCCACAATACTGCTGAAGACTGTATGCCTCCTTGACAAGCCATATTGACAGAAATAATAATATAGAAACCACACTTCCTAACACGCATATCTAACTGCACAGCCAATTAACCACTATGCTGACTGCAATCGCTTTGTTACTCATTTTATTCCAACTGATGTTAATACTCTGGCAGCTGATGGGGATAATAACTGATGGAGCATATTGGAAATTTTGAAAGGGGATATAAAATTTATATAATTTAAAGACGTGGAGAAAGCTGCTATGCTTTACAGTCTTAAAACATGAAAATATCTCAGTTACGTGTAAGAAGTACTCAGAGCAGCAGAACTAGTAAGCATTTGAAAATCATGAATGAAAAGGAGCCATAAAAAAAGAAAATTGTGATATACAAACAGGTTTGAAAAAAACATTTAAAAAGATCTCTAAAAAAAGGCAATTGTGACATGAAGATGAGACTTTTTCACTTCTACCTCTAATACCACATTGAGTAACAATGCTTGAACATCTGGAAACATTTACATTTAATGTTTTAATCAAAATATAACCTTTTTCTGCAACATAATAAGCACGTTCTAACCAAAAAAATGCCATTTAATTTACCCTAACCCCTAAAAATATTTTGTTTATTATCACTATATGCAGAAATAGCAATTCCAGTATATTAAAAAAAATAAAAGGCCATAAAATTAATTTTACCTACAGTAATAAGTCTTTCCTTGCAGTTCTCTTACAAAGATAAGATGCTATCTATACGTCATATGCACATCTTTCAAAGTTGTTTTGGCCATATTTTTCACAATGGTGGTATAAATTATTTCCGTGCAGCATTGCAAATTCTGGTCCTGCTAGTCTTACTTAGCAAAAGCTCCCGTGGTGTTCAACAGGCACCTCCACTGAACAAGGGCTGCCCCATCCCGCCCGCAGTCCGGTAACGGCAAGCCGGTGATTCTGCTACAGAAGTCTCTCTAAATGGACATAACGCAGATGAATCCATGAACTTCAGCAGCAATGGCGAAACAGAGACTGGAAGAAGCTGGCCTAGCTCAGAAGCGGGAGATCAGGATGCATGTCGCTGCCACCACGTCATGTTCTGGATAGAAAAGACTGGAGGAGGGAATGTGCTGTGGTAAACATGCCATCCCGGGGCTCAGCCTCAGCTCTCACCTCCAAAACACGTCAATGTTTCTTCCTGAAAGCCCTCATTTTCCACAGACTCTTCTTCCTGCTCTGGAACTTTGCTGCTGAAGCACTTTTTCACTCCCTCTGCTCAAACTCTTAAATCCCTCTACTGTTCCACCAAAAGGGTCCCTAGCACTTCCCCACCCCAAACTATCACTTCCTTAATAACTGCCCCCAGTACCATATTCCCTCTACCCCTGACAGCCTTCGCTGCTCCTGAACCCTTGGCCTGTATCTTGGTCCCAAGTCTCATCAAGTCACATCCCTTCTGGCACCATGCTAACCCAGGTCCTTAAAAACACAACCCCTACACACGCTGCTCAGCTCCTTCTGTTCCGCCTGTGAGCACGTCGATCCTATTCCCTCCCCATTTTCACCTCTGCTTTCCAAGCACATGCACATACCAACATGCAGATTTCATTCGTCACCTCCCGGCTCCTACTCTGGCAGATTTAAAAAACCCAGAATCAACTTGTATTTCTCAGAAAACAGCCTGAACGAGATCCTGAGAGCACAGAAAGAAGAACTAGCTAGAAGAAACAGACCTACTACTGCACACGTCCTTTGGTACCTGAATGAGAAATTTGGGGACAATAAAAGACCCAGCCCAGTAGGGACCAAAGAGGTGTGCGCAGGAGCGAAAGGGTGAATGAGGGTGGTGACAGCCATCCATATAGCTACGCTTTTAACTTTTCACTTATTCAATGCGCGATTCTCACTTTACACATGATCCATCGTGTTCCCGGATTCTTAAAGAAACTGTCTTTCTTCATTTAAAGTTACCGAGAAAGTTGCCATCGCTTTCCTTTTACGTGGGCTTTGCCACGGACAGTCCATGTTTTTGTAATCTGGAGGCACTGCAGTATGAGCTACTCTATCTGCTCCAAAAAAAGATTGCATGGGAGATACAGCTATAACAGAAGCAATAGCCGCCTTCTTAAACGGAGCAAGGAGATACGAACATAAATCATCAAATAACCCACATGATGCAAAGAGCACTGGCAAGCACCGAGCAGCGAGCAGCCCAGGACTTAGATTTGTGAACATTAGTCTCCCTCTTACTTCTCTGTACTTCTCTTTACGTTGCTGACATCACGATCCAAAGAATTATTTTATTCCTTCCTGTGGTTAAACTTTTGATTCTTTCAGCCATCTTTCACCTTCCCAAGTTTAATGAGAGTCAGAAAGCAAAGTCAAAAAATCATCTGGTCAGGCTTGAAAGATGTTTAATTTTTACTTTTAGTATACTAAAAAAAACTATGTGCTGAACTACTTTTTGTTTAATAGGGTGAGCTAATTGCTTGGCTGGAATTGTGTTTATGTCTCTGGGAGGCACACTACTGTCCGCTAAAACCACATGAGATCATACTACTAAGCAAAACCCCAGCAAAATTACCTGACGAAGGTGTTAGCAGCAAGATTGTGGTTTGGTTTTTCAAGAGAAGTGGAAAAAATCCAACCATGCTGGGCTTTTGGCTTTGCTTGTACTATTAGCTGGAATTGGGTTGGCTCAAGGAAAACTGAAAGACTGAAAAAATGAAAGCGTTTGCTGAGCGGATGGGGGTGGCAAGGCTGGCCGGTGCCAGGGGCAGAGGAGGAGGGTGTGGATGTCTGAGGACTGTAGTGACATTTATTGAATGCCTGGGCAAAGCGATTGTTTCTCCTTCCTTTGACACTTTTGATTCACAATATTAGAGAGCAACGCTTTCATCAGGGATCGACTAACTGACCTACCCTAAAAGCTCTTTTCGACTTTGAACAGGTACGATGCTACGAAAAGCTGACAAAAAAGCAGATGTGAGGTCACCATAAAGACTGCGACGTTTACGTACAAACCCTATTAGACTAGAACAGAGTAACCGCAAAACTGAGGGGAGCTAATGCTGAAGGATATGAGCCTGAGAACCAAATTCTCATTCTGAGCAGGCTCAGCCCGCAGGGGCTGGGACGCTGGAGAAGGGTGCTCGGACAGCAGGGTGAGGAGCAAGCACCACCCACCCCTCACCCAGTTCCCTCCACTGATGCTTAGAAATGAAGTGATGGGCTCCCCGGGAGCCGTGTCCGACCCTGCTCAGCCAGAAAAGAGAAACGCTTCTGTCGGGCTTATAGAAGCAAATGGGAACACCTCTCTGAAGAATTAATAATGAGAGGAATTAGATGCTTTAAAACGCTGTCAGATAGTAGAATTTCTGATAAACACAGAAAAGCAAAGACGTTGAGAGTTATCAAGTAAAGACTCTGAAATGCCTTCTTATGACATGTAACATCCTTCATTTTGTAAAATCAGCTACTTAACTTCTGGAGAGGCTCCTGGGCTTCCCCATGAAGTCCTTAAGTGGCAGCTCCACCACTTCATCTTTCATTTTCTTTAACAAGACTCGTTTCTCCTGAGAAAGCTGCCTTTTTACACTATCACCCTTTGATTGGGTCCAAGGTAATGTTTTTTTTTAAAATTGGCAAAAGGTGTGTGATTTTAAAATGCATTCTAAGGAATTGTAGCTGGGTACCTCTACAATCATGTTGCTTTTCCCCTCATTCTTTTAGCCTTCCCTCAAATTAATAGCAAGCCCCTAAATGGTATTCCCATACGGGCACAAACTGAAAGAATAATAAGCATGTACATACACGAGCACACACACATCTCTAATTTCCCCCGTTAAGCACATACGGTACAAAACATGCAGCATTCTCAATCTTGCACTGCCTCAGTGCACTACAGAGGAGAGAGGTGGCCTGAATTTCTCAGTCTCTTTTTTTGTTTTTTTTTGGAATTAGACCAGACATCTAACTTTTTTTTAAAAAAAAAATTAACAAAATACTTAAGAAAAGCCATTTCTGCGCACTTTGCCTTTTCTGGCAGTTGAGTATTAAAAGGTATTTAGCACACAGTGGGAATTTTCAGGTAAACGATACTATCGTATCCACTAACGCTAGCATTGTTAATCACTGAAAAAAATCCAATAAATCCTAACTACCCCGTGCCTGCAACTAGGTCATCCTGCGCAGAGATGCAAAGGTTAAGTACAAGATCTGGTTTTTTACTTTGCAAAGCTTGTAAATGACATCGCATGATCGTGCAAATGAAGCAAGGCAAGATGAGAAAATGAAGAAGAATGAAGCTGTATAATCTAATCAGAAGCCAACAAGGGTTTTTCTTTATCTTTTTTTTTTTTTTTCCCCTCCCCCGGAGACAAAGGGAGGCTTTAAATCCTTAAAACGCAGTCTGGTGTCTGGCTTGCCTTGAGAGCTTTTGGTAACGCTGAACATATGCATATCTGTTTTGCATGTATTTATGTACAGGTCCACGGAAGTATGCATGCAAAAAGAGAAAAACTGTAACAGGGCTGTTCAAAGGGCACTGAAGCAGCTTCCCGTCACTTCAGAAACTAAGTACCGGAGCACTGTAATTCTTAAGCAAAACGTATTTGCGACCCGAAAAGAATTTCCTCTCCGTCCCTTTCCTGACCGCTGCGGCGGGCATTATTTCCCCCTCTCGGTGCCTAAACGCTTACTTCTTCCCCGAGCCCCCGTATAATTAGCTGACCTTTGCTTTAGTTCATCGACTTTCGAGCAAGGTAATGAATGGGAAGGAGCGTGATCCTTCACCAGCACAATTCAAGCAACGCACGGGCTCCCTCCCCGCCCCTCGCCGGGGTCCCTGGGCGCCCTGCCCTGCCTCTCGCCGCGGCTCGGGACCGCGGACACCCGCGGCGGGGGCGGCTGGCTCCGGTGCGGGGGCTCCCCGGGCTGGGGCAAGCGGGGTGCCGGGGAGGCCGGGGGAAGGGGAGGCGAGGGCCGTCGCTGCCGGGGCGCTCCCACCCGGGGGACGCGGCTCCGGAGGCGCCTCCGAGCGGAGCTTTCCAGCCGGCGGCGGGGCGTGGGGAGGGGTGCGGGAGAGCCTCCCCGCCGCCGCCCGCCCCGCGCCCAGCACGGGGGACGCCGCCGGCCCCGGGGGACGCCCCACAGCCCCGCGCTGCCCCGGCAAGCGTCCTCCGCCCGGCTGGGGGCCAGCCGAGCCCCCCCGCCCCGCCCCGGCTCCTCGTCCCCGAGGCGGGAGCGGCGGGACGGGCCCCGCACCCCGCCTGAGGGGGCTCCCCGGCGGGACCGGCCCCTCGGCCTTTCTCCCGCCTCCCCTCCGCGCTCCTCATCCTCCCACCCACGGCGGCGGCCGCCCGCGGGCAGCCCGCGGCTGACCTCTGCGGGGCGGCGCGGCGCGGCGCACACCCGCCCCTGCAGGGTACCGAGCGGCGTGCGAACCCACCGTGTCCGCCTCGCAAGGAAGCCGGTGACCTGTAGATAGCGATAGGCACTGAATGATGTTTGCTGCTGCCATGGAAATGGTGAATGTGGTGAGCGCCCAAACTGGAGGCGCCCCACGCCACCCCGAGGAGGCCGCTGAGAGTGAGCGGGACTATCCAGAGCAGGGCCAAGCGGCCCCCGGCGCTGCTGCTGCTGCCGCCGCTGCTGGCGGGTCCCGGCTGCGGGCTGGCCCCGAGGAGCCCCCCCATCCTCCGGTGCGCGGCGAGGCGGCCCGCGGCGTCCTCGGGAGGAGCGGCGGCCGCAGCAGAGGAGGGAAACTTTGGGCAGAGGCGCGCTGGCGCACCCGCACGCGGCGCTGGCGGCAGCTCACCGCCCCAGGCGAGCCATCTCTTCCCTTTGGGAAAGCTTATCGGGATCCTTTTCTCCAGGTCGTCTTCTACCCGAAACAATCCGAGACATAGTCAGAGGCGGAGAATCCCGGCGGTTCGGAGCCTTCGCGAAGAGGCGGAAGAGGGGGAAAAGCCCCGCGCTCAAACAGTCCCTAGTTTCAGCTTTCCCGGGGCTGCTGCTCATTAACAATACTCCACAGTCGCAAGGGCTACGCGAGTGCCAAGCATTCCCCCAGCCTCAGTAATCCACAGTGCAGCCAATCATGCCACATTTCTGCTAAGAAAGAAAAAAGGGGATGCCACTCCATCAGCCGGCGCTGGGAAAGCAGAGAAAAATCAAACTGCTGCTCTTCCCTCCATTCATCTCCAAACTGGCGAGCCCTCAGCGAGCGACCGCTCTCCCGGCGCACACACGCACACACACACACACACACACACACACACTAATCAGGCTGCTCCGGCAATCTCAACGGTCTATGGACAGTGGTACCCGAGGATGGTTTCAGGGAGAACAGTGCACCCTTATGAAAGAAGCTGGGGTGGGAGGAAAAAAAAAAAAAATTAAAAAAATAAAAAAATAACCATGCTTGCGAAGAGCAGGGCTATGCAAATCTGCAGTCTGCGAACAGCAAATCGCTGGAGCCGGGATGCAATGCAGAGGACGAGCCTATGTTAAAGAGGGAGGCTGAGTTCAGCTCCCACACAGTCGCGCTGTCTCTCCTCTGCCTTTCGGGAGCCGCGCGTTGCCAGAACATGGCTCGGGCGGTGCGGAGGACACACGTACACACACACACACACACACACGCACACGCACGCCGCTCTTCCCCACCCGCCACCCACCCGCGCCGCGCAGTCAGCAGCACGGCGGGACCATTTCCCCATCTCCCAGAGTTCGGATGTGCCAGTGTCTTGAAAACCCACTTTGAGCTTAAAAAGAATGATTTCGGGTCTTTCAATGGACCTAAACTTCGCCCATCAGATGCTTCCCTCTGTCTGTTCGACCACCGCCTTTGATTATCCAGTAATTACGCTCACGGCGCCAAACAAAGAGTTACCGGGTTTTTTCGGTTTTTTTTTGGTTTTTTGTTGTTTTTTTTTCCCCCGCACTACTCCACCACCGCACCTCGGCTGCCCACCGCGGACACGGCGGCGAACTGGACTGGAAAAAGCGTTTCTGGGCTGAGCCC
>VFFE01007960.1:201421-371811 GCA_008921705.1 Burhinus oedicnemus
CCCCCCGGCTGCGCGGCCCCGCAAACAACGGGAAGGGCTGCCCTGCACCCACCCCGCCCTCCCAGCCGAGGGGGGGGGATGGCACGTTTAAAAGCGAAGGTCTATATTCAAAGGAAAAACATTGCCCCCCCCTCCCCGGCCCCAGAGCCGGCGGCGGCAGGCGCGGCCCCTGCAGTACCGCACCTGGGCAGGGCGGGGGGTGCGAGCCCCCCGCTGCCGCCTCTCCGCTCCCCCCGCCAGCGCTCCCAGCCTGCCGCGCAGCTTGTGCCCTGCCTTCGGCAGCGTGAGATCACGGGTGCGGGCTGCGTGAAAAGGGAGAGGGCGAGCAGTGGGCGTGAGAGTGCTTTTTTATCCATTTCGCCTTAATTTAAACGAAAACCGCTGCCGCTGGCCGAGGCGCTCTCCAGTTCGCGCGGACGCCGCAGGCGAGTCACAGCCCTCACTCGGCTGCGCAGCTTCAAGGAAAGAGCAAAGCGTTTCGCCCTGGCTCTGCTCAGCCCGGAGGGGATTGCTCCCCCCCCGGCGAGGAGAGACGCCCCTTCGCGGCCGGGTTGTGCCGGGGACCGCAGAGGGCGGCGAAAGGAGCCCCGAACCCCCCGAGCGGGGGCGAGGGAAGCGGCAGCCCCTGCCCTGCCCCGGGGCCGGGGCGTTTCGCGCCCCGCACCGCCCCGCGGCCTCGGCGCGCCCTCGAAGTTTCGCAGAGGCGCCGAGGTGAACTGTCAAAAGATCTTAAAGACGGGGTGAAAACACTCACTCGGAGAACAAAACCCCCCGCCCAAGCCCTTTCTGCGCTTCGGGGAAGCGCGCGTAGGCACCGGAGGGTGCCCGCAGGAGCGAGAGAGGCGGCGGGGGGGGGGGGGCTTCCCCGGAGGGTCCCCCCAACCCGGCACCCCACAGCGGCCCCGGGGCAGCGGTCCTCAGGGACGGAGGTTGTGCCCTACCAAGCCCCGGCTTCCCACCGGGAAAGGCAGCTTATAAAAGGAAGTCGGTGACTTTTCCAACCTGTCTCAAGAAGCCTTAGTGTAAAAAAGAAGTAAGAACCCCCAATTTTGCAAACTATCGGCTTGCAACTGCCATGCGCTGTCACCTCTTAAAAAATAAAAGACAAGAAATTCTCTTAAGTTTCAGAGTTAAAGAAGGAGAAATGAAAGAAATCTTAAAGAAACGTCAGCCTGGATTTGCCAACTCTTCTAAAATTAAAGCCCCTGATGTGTATTTCCTGTTCATGCAAGTAACGTGTGTTAGAAATTTTATCCATAAATACCACTGGGTTTTCTATCAATCTGACTCAGGAAACAAAATATTTCAGTCAGGGACTGGAACCAGTTTTTCAGTAAACTCTTCACATGTCGCTGCCGTTTTAGAAACAGGCAGTAGTTAACTGACTGTTCTTAATGATTCTAGACATCCTACAGACGAGCAACTTAAAATTGTTATCGCCTCTCTGAAACAGGAAGCCGGTATTGCCAACCGTGTAACCGTACAGTTGGCAACGCAGTTGTTCAGATACGATTTCAGTCCTCAAGTCCTGTCTAGGCTAACTTCTGCCCGGCTGTTCTGAGGCCGCCGTCACCAGCTGTACTCTGCTGCCTTTCGGTGGGAGCTTCCCGGTTGGCATCCAGGGAAGCATGGCTGGCTCCCGTTGCGGGGTTCCCGTTAGGTGTCACCTTGCAACGGAGGCTTTCCGCAGATCCCTTACAGCCCGAGCACAGTTTATTCAACTTTGGGCGAAGGTTGACTTCGGTGTGGATTCAGTAGGACTTTGTGTAAGCGTTCTTCTCGGTGGTGTTGGATACGTTTGTAACGAGTGCTTTAATCTGAATTCTTACTCTATCTGCCATCTACTGTGTCAAGAAGGCCTAAAGTTCTTAAATACCAAGGACAAATGAATAAAATGTTTAGGTACTTCAAAGGTACTTCATTTAATATTTTACTGACAGTAAAAAGGGTGTTTAAGTGCTCGGCATTATTAAATGTGTACTATTTATGCACTGCACACGCATAACTGCCACTAAAGTTTCTAGTTTAAATCTGTGTTTGGAGACTACTTCGAGAAGTTTTTTCATCAGATAGATTATAACGGGTCATTTTTAGGCGTTACATTATGATGTTAAACACTACTTAGGGACTGTTAAATTAACGGATTATTTTGCTGCTGCATATCCAAACCCAGAGCTGAGGATACAAAGGCCAATGTCCACAAAGCCATTTAGGTGTCTAACTCTAATTTAAGTACCCGGTTAAAATGTGAATGGGGGGACAGACACCTAAGCAGTCATCCCTGGCTGGATGTGGCAATGTGCTCAGCACCTTGTATGTACTAGCTCTAATTTTAATAACATTTGACCTTTTCCTGGCTCTGCGCTCCGAACCATGGAGAGAAGCGAGGGGGGGACTAGCCGAGTTTCAGGGAGGAGAAAGGCGATCTAATGCAGTGGACAGGTGAGAAATGGGGAGAAGTAATTTGTGAAAAACATGCTAACAAGATTGAAAATTGAAAGGCTAACAGGAAGGGGGAAAGGAAGTTGAAGAAGGAAGTGTGTATGACAGCAAATGAAAGGCAGATGGGGACAGGAAGGCAAAAGAAGGAAATTCCAGGAAGTAAAATCCTCTCTTGCTCAGTTTTTTTGTGGTAACAGCAAGGACTTCTTTCCAATTTGAAGCAAATCTTGGGAGTCAGATACTTCTAGTCTTTTCATGTTTTATTTAAAAAGCTTAATTGGGTGTCTCAGCACTCAGAGTTAGGCTTTTTAATGAAAAGTAAAAGTTAAAAGCATCTGCAAGTAAACATTATGAAAACCAATGGTAAGCAGCATTTCTTATTTAAAATACTTTCTTTTTTACCCCCCGCTGACATAAGAGTATGAATCTTTGTTAGCTGAGGACTAGCTGAAGTTGAAATAATCTGGTTTTAATCCCCAAGGGCACAGAATCATGTACTCCCCCCACAATCAACGTTGCGGTATCAGTCTGCGAAGGCTCAGTCAAAGAAGGAAGAAGTGGTACAAAAGAAGGCAATAAACAGGTTTGTGTAAACAAGTAAATGCCCTGCTGCAGGCATAGCAAATACAGTGTTCACAAGGTAGCTGTTAGTATTTTGGAAACTTAGATCAGTGGAGCTAATTTAATGGAGTTTTTAACCCCATTTAACACTTACCCAGTGCAGGTCACATTGGTAGGGAATGTGACTTTTAATCAAGTTATTTCCACCGAGTGAACTCAGTTAATGCCAGTAGGTTCCTAAGTTTGTGAGCAAGAATATCCTTATAATTGTGAAAACACATCTTTTCCTGGCTGCTTCTAACGCCTTTATCTGATAAACACCAAACAGCCCTAAAGAAGATTTATACAAACAAAAAAAGCACTTCCATGAGTATAATTTACATCACTTCCTCGGATAAGATCAGATACTTCTTGCTGGTACAACCGTATCTGTGTACACCTTGATTCTTGTCAGTACACCTACATCAGTTAAGGAGAACAACTTTGGCGACACCAGCAAAACTGAAGTGCAGACCGTGCCCCAGGCTAGCAAAGTCTTCAGTTAAATTCAGGGCTCCTTTAAGTTAAGCGCTGCCTCCCGCAGCCAGACTTCTCTGGCCACCTCTTTTCTCCAGAGATGAAATCCTGCACTTCGTGTTGCGACATCCACTCTTAAACTCCTGAAGCTCAAGTGCTGTTCAGCAAAGTCAGGTAGAAAAAAAACCTCCACAAATATGTATCTGTATTACAGGGAATACTACTCAATGAACGTTTTGACACACTTCCTATGCTTTTCTATCAGAGCTTTTCTCCACTACTGGGTATGGAATCTCGCTTCGTTTGAAAACCTGTGAACGTTTTGTGATTACAGTTAAGCAGGCCAGAATTTCTGGTTCTCTGTCCTACAGACAACAGCCCAGGGAAGTAAACATTCAAGCTGATGTTTCCACTTACGGCTATAAACTCTGATGAATATAAGGACCTATACACAGGATCTCCCAATACTAAAAATATCTGATTTTCAGACATTTCAATGTCTGATAACATTGCAGGTGTTCATTTTCCTCTTTTAAGCAGCAGAGAATGTTCCTTTCAAAAGCCAATGAATTGCAGGATACCGAACCAAGGCCTGTCATCCACATATAACTGTGGCCAGTTTGTGTCCTAACCCTACGTAGCTTAGGGCAGAAACCCTTTACTTTAGAAAGGAAGCCAAAAAACTTTATCATGTGAACTACTCAGAGAGTTGGAAGGTAATTCTAGGAGAGCTGGATGGAGTATTTGCGCAGTCATAAAATACGGTGATCTTGTAAAAAAAAAAAAAAAAGGGAGTTTACAATGGAAATACTTAGGCCGCTTTCTCCGTAGCGCAGCTATTCTTTCTGTATGTATAGTTCAAAATAAATCCTGGTACAGTTAATAAGTCTTTCTGTTAATAATAATAAGTCTTTCTGCTTAAATCTTCATAATAAATGTTTCTTGACCCTGTGTGTATAAAGACAGAAATAATCTCTTTCTCTCTATTCCTCGCTGACAAAAGCAAGCTGATTTTTATTTTGTTTCATTTTATTGCAACCATGCACATAAGCCAGGTCCCTTCAATTTAGAACAGAAGAGGCTGGTAAGAGAACATTTTCCAATGGGGAATTTTTGACTCTGAAAGGAAGCTCCCTCTCGGTCTGAAATAACCCTGCTTGGCCCATCAGTCTTCAAGGCACTTTGCCAAGTCCACCTACCATTACTTGCATTAGCCCTGGTTTGACCTGCCTGGAGGAGGACGGCTCAGACTCCACTGGGGATTGTCTTTTGCTGGCTGCCAGTGCTGCTATGCCATTTAATTTCGTATTTTCTTTTTTTTTTTTTTTTTTGGTCTAACTTTGCACAAAGGGTGCTAACACTTTGGCTAGGTTCCCCTTTTCATTCCAATATAAAGCCACAGGAATTAAGGCCAAATCCACATGTATATACGCGGAGGTATTGAAGAGATTTGTAGTCCTGTATCAAGCAGGGCAGGCCGTACTCGTGCTCTCTCTGGACTGCTGCATGAGCAGTTAATTCTGTGGGCAATTAGACTGCTGCAGAACCTGCAGAAGTCTCTGATTCCTACCAGTGCTTCCGCAGGAATTGGCACTGCATTGCTGCAGAAAAGAGAGATCCCTGACTACAGCTTAAACGCGACTCATTTGAACTCCTCAGCAAATACTTCAGCTAGGGACAAAAAAGGAAGAAAAAAAAAAACAACCCACCACAAAAATAGGTTGCAAATTAGTCATCAAGAAGTTTGATGAGATCAGTGACAGATGCCAGTAACGGAACCCAGCGTTGTGCTCTTTTGTATGCAGTACAAGCATGCGAAGTATATGCAAAGCCGATTTATTATAATGGCCTCCAGAAACAGGAAAAGTATGTCTATTTGGGTTGTTTGCAACTCTTGTTATTATTTACCATACATAATATCTGAGATATTAAATGCCATGTCAAGACCAAGCTCACACTAGACTCAAAGGCCAACGGCCCTAAAATGGGGAAATTAAGTTTAAAGACATTGCAAGGAGAAGTTAGTTGCCTTTTTTTTTTAGTGGGAAGCCCACTGGTAACCAGGAGAGCCCTAAATGATGTTTGTGGAGTGCCCAGTTAGTAATAGTCACGAGTGCATTTTTCAGCAGGTTTTCCTGACAGGATTTCTAAGATATCACCCATCGTGATTCATGATCATCATCCCACCCCTTCCGTCCTGGCCTTGGTGGAGAAGAGGATGAACAGTGGAGTTCCAGCTCCAGCCTTCTCTGAACGCATTAGTCCTGCAACAATATTGGCAAAGAAAGGGGTGAGGTACACCCTGCTGCCATTCCGTCCACTCTTCTAGTTCAATACATTGCTTTAGACTCCACACAACAGTATTGTTACAAGTCACCTGGAGAATTAACTGAATTTAAAAAGCAGAGTTGTAAGAAGACGGCATTAACTTTTGGCAATTCACAACTTTAAAATGTCCAAATACTTATTTACCTTTAAGCTGCTTCTTTCTCCACTCCCCCCCCCCCAAAAAAAAAGTATCACCAGTGTGCAGAAACCGTATTTGTTTGTGATGCCAAGCAAATTTTCTATAGCTGAGTTACGAACCTCTGAACATAGAGTTTTGAAATGGAAATGCTGACATAATCTTAAATGTAGTGGCACAAATACTGCCACTACAATAATCCTTGTAATCTAATATATTAGCCCTAGGGGGATGGAGACTCAATTGCTGGTCTCAGACAGCCTTTCTGAGGCTCAATTCAAATTGCACAATTATTCTTCAAGTTCTTTAAAATATATTTCAAATGCAATATTGTACATTCCAAAATATTTGTTCTTCAGAGATTGATTTGACTTTTTTTCCCACTTTAAAGAGATATATGACCTCAGAGACATGTGAAAAATCATTAATCAAGTTGATACTGTGTAACACTCTTTTGTGTGTGAAAGACGGAGTTTTTTCCAGATTTCCTCAGTTACGTTGCCAAGATGATTCCCCTGGAGAGCCATGTGTTTATCTTGACAGGTGTTAGTGAGATCTGTGGAGTCTCAGTGGAATTGTTACTGGTTGCTTTGAGGTACAGGAGAAAACATTAAGTCTGCAAACTAATGAACTTACCTTATTACATTCTAAATAAAATAAACCACAGAGTAAGCTGGATTAATCTACTAATACCTTTCTAATGAAGCTTTTATTGGGCATATGGTGTGGTCGTGCTATTTTCCTCATATAGCTAGCACAAGCAAAAACTCAGAACCTACACGTATCTCTTCTGTTACATACTAGTATCAAAACTCACTATCGCAATTATTTTCAGATTGCTATTTTGCTAGCATAACCTTTGATTATGATTTCAAAGACTAAAAGGATTAAAAAAAAATAAGAAGAAATCAGATTAAAAAAAGAAACAGGAGTCACCACTGATAGGAGAAGAGAAAAATGCAATGTCTACTGCTGTTGCTAGGGGAAAAATATAAACTACTGCTGCTAACTTATAATTACTTTAAAATACATTCTGTGACCTGTCCTGACAATGTCAGGGAATCATTAACTAAATATTGTAACTTCTGGAGTTAAGTAATCATTCCTTAGTTACACTCCATTAGTGTTTTCCAGTCCTGAGCTGTAACACGCTATATTTTTGTAATGCATGTTCAAAAAAATAAACAAAAAAGGATGAGTTTTAAGCAAGGTGAAACAAGATACCATCATTTTCAGCCAGCTATGCCTTTTGCTTTTAATTATCATTTTCTTTCTCTATATGTATGTACAAGATCAGAACACAAGGAAGAACAGTCCTTAGTAACATTCATCTTCTGGGAACGCGCTGCTGAATTTAGGTATAAACCCATAATGGCATCTCAAAGAATAGCAATATCTCGTCTACTTCAGCTTTGATATACTATTTCAAATCTTTAATTTCCTTTTTTCCAGTTTCCCACAAAAAGTTTTGCTTTGCTTTCATATTTGCAAATGCCTATTTGAGACAAAAAGATCTTCTCGTAGCCAAGCTCTCCTCTCCCTTTATTTACTTCAACAACAAATTAGCAGCCAAGTTTTCATAGAGGATAAGAAAATAGATCCAGTGAAAACAGAGTGAGAACACAGTTTTTCTTTCCTTCAGCACCAGCAGCCAGAAACAGTATGAAAGCAATGGATCATGAAGAAAAGCAATTTCCTACTTCAGGGATTAAGCAATGCCCTCTGTTGTAATGTTAAATGAAAGTTCTAGTTATTTTTTTTCAAGTAATACTGATTTTTTTCCCCTATTTAAATAAATAGTCACTAGAGAAGCTCCAGCAGAGTCCCAAACACATCACTTTCTAGCCAATCAATAACACGGATAAAACCCTTTATGTTGTACTTCTTTGAGCAGGCCTATTGATAGGGCAAGAAAAATTAAGCTATTACAGAAGCCAAAGATAATTAACTTAACGAGGGAGAATATCTGGTGATATATACGTTCTGTTCTTTTCCTAAGGACAAATATAGGGGATTCCAATTAGAAAATATGCAGACCTTTGTTGAAGCATTCAAATAAAGACCGCTACCTACATTTTACTGTCAAAGTACACATCTCACATCCAGTGACACTATAAAATTAACTAATTCTGTGATGATACATGGCTAGGCTATCAGGTGACGTACCGTACCTTCATCTAAAGCATTATCCTACACTTCCCTTTGGTAGTACGGAAAAGATGGAAGTTCTACATCTGCCTCTGCCACAGCTTTTCAAGTGCAACCTCGGGTAAATCACTACAAACCATTAGTCACTTAATAGCTAATTGACAAGCTAGGTCAATGTTATCAGTCACAAGGATAAAGGAAGATTATTTGCATAAGTAAGGCTTGGTAGAATTACACCCTTCGCACCAACGCTGGGAGGTTTCAAAGGCTTTCATCTTCAAGCGCCGTTAAACAGTGCGTTGCAGGATTAAGTCTTCTACACCTACAAGTTTGTATCTATAAAGCTCTAACAAGAATATTCAGTGCTGCGTTAAAGCCAATACTGTGTTTAAAGCACTTTGAGATTGCTTCATGATAAATCCCGATACTGATAATTATGGATGCTTGGGTCTTCCTCAGTTTTTATACATAAATAAGTGGGAATTCTGTAAATATCTGATCAACTTTGCTTAACGGGACAACTTGCACCTGAAAGGATTATCACTGTAATGAGACTTTGTTGGACCAAGCTCGTTCTCCTTAGCATATATGCAAATAATAGCTGCAACTATCAGGAGACTGGAAACAGAAAATCATTTAATTCATACCTGTGTTTTGGTTTTTAATGAATTACATTAAAAATTTTCCTAGCTAAGACAAGGCACCTGCTATATAATTAAAATGAAGAGTCACAACCAACTTATCTTTTAAAAACAGGTTGTAACAGGAAAGAAAATGCAAGACTTCTCAGCTGCAACTTTATGGCTCTATCAAAACTTGCCTAATTTTACCTATTTATTTCTGTGCATAATAAACGATGTACTCAGAAAAAATATACGATGCATACATATTTTTAAAGGCTTAGAAAGCTTGCAGTTTTCTTTTAACACCCTTGGATCTAATTTTGTTTCTAACAAGTAAAATGGGAAGAACAGGGCCCTAAAAAGGATAACGGTCTGAAACCTGCTCTTTGAATCTTTGCACATGCTAAAACTATCATAAATTTCAATAGAAAGTACGGGTGCACTGATGGCCATCTTTGGTTACACGGTTCAGTATTATTGCCCAGAAAAGCTTAGGGTTTTTGTTAGGAAGTTTTCAAAAACCACCATATTGAACCACTAGCCTATAATAGCTCTTCCACGGTTAACGGGATGTCAGTTCCTGGAGCTGTTTCTCCTTTGATGCACGCAAAGTATTGCCAGTAATTTTAATCAGAATTATGCCACACATTGGAGGAAGACAATCACGTAATACAAATTATTGTGGTTTTTCCATATCCCTGCCTCTTGCAGAACTCTCGTTTTGTTAGTGGAATTGGCACTGCATATGCTACTGATTTGTGGCCGCTTTGTTTAAAAAAAGCTTAGTACTAGTGTAGTCCTTCTCGTCCAGATATATCAAAGTGCTTTATAAAGCAGCGAAAGCAGCGGAGCCAAGACAAAACTTGCAGTGAAACTTTTTTTCTCATTTGGTAACATTAAAAGGTCTCAAATTATTTGTAGTGAAAAATAAAGGAAACGCATTATGAAAACTAAAGCATCACATTTTAAAAAATGGTTTAATTTTTAAAATGATGTTCCCTTTCATAATTTTTTGTGGTCTTGGTTTAAAATAATTAAATGCCTTTTCTTTGTCACTATGTTTTAGTTGGGGTTGAACAAATCTTCTCTCAAATACTTTCTTTTCAGAACTGCCTCTAAACCTAAAATTAGTTAATTCCTATAGCTCAAATCAGGCCACTTTACTCAATAAAACTCCTACTCTAAGTAATGCCCTGAAAGCCTTATTTTCACTCAATTCCTACCCAAGGAATGCAAAAGTACTGAAAGAAGACTAAATATTATGATATAAATTTACAATACTTAGTACTAAGAACCTCAGTTTCCATTTACTTTGCTCCTCTAAGCTAGCTTTAATGAAAATGCAATTGTTCTACCCTAAATACTAATCACAGTTGCCACTTACAGTATGAGTGATAAAGCTCAGTGTGAGATGTGGGCACACCACCTGCGTCAGGTCAAGTGGTAGGAGATAAATCCTCCAGGTCAAGCACCTAACAGGGGCACAGGCTGCGCATCGGGTGCGTAACAGGGCACGTGCTCTACATTTTGTTGTATAAAAGGGGATGCCTGCCTTCAATCACATAACCACACAAAACTTGGGATCAGGATCCCTGTTTCTTACCTTCCCATTGTAGCAGAAAGCTGCATTAATTACAATCACACAAAAGGTTTATGAATTACAACTTAACGCAAGAGCAACGCTCACGTTGCCACATACTTTGGAGCTCCGATACGCATGCTGTGGTTGAAAGCCACAAAGTGAGAGTTGAAGGACAGGTTGTTGGATGGTTTCAGCCAACACCTATTGACCTGAGTGGAATTTACGCAAGCCCAAGACCTGGACGCTACCTTAGTCTTAAAACATTCCAGCAAAATCAATATGAGCTATAAATTATTAGAAGCCATTTTTAATTCTCACCTACTTCACACCAATGATCAATTTATCAGTAACGCAAAAAGAGCTTTAGAGCAATGTTTGTGCCATTAAAATAAATATCCATTAGATATACAGTATATCCCACAAGTGCATTTGCTTCTCATGGAATTCCTCCAGAATGCTGGATCTGTATACAGTACAATATAATTATATTTAACTGGTAATGAGCTATTGAATTACACATAGGGAAATAGCTTACAACCTTAAAAACTTCTAAAGTAACTTCTCTAGCCAAGACGAGCTTCAATTATACAACTCAGTATGTGAAAAAGTTTTTTGGTCTATAAAATGTATCATTGTTAGTCTGCACTTCTTTCATTTTTTCATCAAAGGAGATTTATAATGTGTAAGCAATACAGTAAAGGCTTTCTTCCACTAAAGAAGCTCAGAAATAAGCAGATTCACAAGATTACTTTTCCAGAAGGAAAATTCTAATTATGCATTTGAAGAAGTTTGCTTCTTCCTTTCCAGTACTGCTACAGTTTGGGAAAATGTTGGTTGTAAATATGACTAGCAGCAGGGAATTCCTGCATTGCTACTCAATACAGACCCAAGTGGTAACCAACAGTTAAGTTTTTGTTAATTTATTTAGAATCTCTAATTTAATCTCTTCATATGAAAAGGACAAACTGCTGCACCCCTGAGGTTTGTGGGCATAATGATGAGATCAGCAGGTATTTCAACAATGTTCAGCCACAGATACATAAACCTCGTTAGGAAATTTTCTGACCCAGGTGACTATAAACACAAGGACTGAGAAAACCCAGACCATTAACACAAACCTGGCCATTAATCTGCAATGCATGATTTATCTTCTGTTGAGAAAGAGTACCAAATTTCCGGTGGTTGGTGAACAGGATGAGTCAAGCACTCTGAAATTAGTAAATGTTGATCACTGACATCTTGTTGTGGTAAACAGCAAATGTATTTTTCTTTAAGATGAGGACTTTTTTCCATATCTTTTCAGTTGATCAATCTTCAAAAAACCTTGATCATATTTATCTAATAGATATGTGGGAGGGTAAAATGATCAGTACTTCTCTAGCTTTAGTGTGAGCCTCCACGCCTGAATGTGGTTCAGGGTGACACCGTGAGTCGGCATCTGCTCACAGCATATTGGAATGTACAAACACAAGTATAGCCTGCAAAAATGTGATGTAATGCTTCCCTTCAGCTCAGCGTTAATAAAGCCTCAGCAGGAATACCAGGTACAAATTTGGACGTTACACTCCAGGAAGACATGAGGCAATTGAGAGGAATGTGAGGAGAGCAACAGGACCAGAGTCTAGAGAACACGAGCTGTGATAAAGCTTGAAAGAATTAGGCTAGAGAGGAGACAACTGAGATGGAACATGATAATAGCCTTCAAATACATGAAAGGCTGTTTCAAAAGAATAAGGAAATAACCTGTTCTCAATAACAATGATGGATAGGACAAAAAGAAATGTGCTAAATTGCAGCAATTAAGATTCAGGGTGGATATTATGAAAACCTTCTCAACAGTAAGGATAGGGAAGCGCTATAAAAGATCACCTAGAAGATGGTGGAGTCTCTGCTGTTAGAATTATTTCAGAAGAGCGTAGACACAAGTCTTTCTAGAACTACTCAAATATGATTGATTATCTTTTCAGGACTGGGGTGGTGTCCTGCAGTCCCTTTCGTCTTTATATTTCTATGAATAATAGGACTCCTGCATGCAATCATATGTGCTGGAAATTGTTAAACTGCAGAAATGAAAATATTCTCCTCTAGGCCTCACCCTGCCCAGAGTTGGTGCAGAAATAAGTAGGAGTAAACTTCTCATCGACACCCTCTTTTGCCCCATATGTGATGTTACTAGAGATGACAAGTCTATTTGCCTGTTTGAAGCATTTCTTAGAAAACAAGAATGAGAATAACCAACCTTATCTAGGCCAATAATAAACAAATGAATAGGAAAGCAAATATCACTTCACCTTAAATTCCTCTTCTAGATCACAAAACAAAACAACTCCAAATGAGTTCAAGAAAGAATATATTATATATAAACTTTTAGCTGACATACACATGTACGTATATATGTGTGTGTGTAGTTGCCAGCTTTTAACACTGATAAAAATTGTCATGATTAGACCTTATTTCCTAAGGTTGGACCATATTATTTACTATGACCCGTAACACGCATGAGATTCAAACACTGTCATGCTCCTGGACTCAGTGGGCTCAATAGTATTCATTAATTAGTCCGTTCTCATGGGATTTAACCTTCAATCATCCTATTTAGGAAAAATTCCAATTTCAAACCTTTTTAATTCTCTACTGATTCACAATATTTTATTGAACAATAGTCTCAACATCGTGCTCTAAATGATTTTTTTCTCTGTAGCTTACCCCTGAGCAGTTCAGATGGCTGGACACCGTGGTGTCCTGGGTGAACTTACCCACACCCGCTTACATGGACTAGAAGAAGCAGCACCCAGTGAACAGATTTGGACAGCTCTGCGTGAAACTTTCAGAAGTGAACTAAAACATGACTGAAAGAACTTACTTTAAGATTTCAAATTAAAGCTTGAGTAAAATTTGCTTGCAATAGCTATGAGGGAGGAAAACTGTAGTCTCAACACAGGAGAAGGTTAGGATTATGATCTATTGGTACTGAGGACAGGAAGAGTAGAAACTCCCTGTCCCCTCCTAAACTTATGTCTCTCTAAATCTGCACCTATTACAACCTTGACAAATCTCCTAATATTCATCGTTTCATCTTTCTCTCCCTGATAAATTGCACTGATGTGAAGAGTTATAGAATATCTCCAGAGCAAGTTCCTGCTGCTTACATCCCCATTTGGAGAAGACGTTGCTAGCATGTAAAGTATCTCAAGATTTGTCCCTCATTTATTAAATTCATTAGAGATCATCATGACTATTGAATTTCTTTTCAGCAGGACACTCTCTTGTCAGTAATTCCCCATCCACTGTTCTTCAAAGAAACAGTTTCCTTTGATCCATATTGTAACTGAATCCCCACAACTTAAAAATAAACCTGTTGCAGCTCACTCCTCCACTGCTGACAGCTGGATTTTGATTCGAAAAAATTATCTCAAAATATACTTCTTAAGCACGTGAGTCTTTCCTGATACCTTTTGCATTATGTTCCCGCTTCACAGTACTTTTCTGCAATTTTCTAAATACAGATTTAAAACCAATTAATCTTGGTTTATGGTTCTGTTCCAGATTCTTCATGAGGATAATATATCTAGAAAATATAAAGCATCTAAATAATACAAGAATTGTGATGAAAAAAATGAGAACAGTTGGATAAAAATAAACTTCATTATTATCTAATCAAATTCACAGCTGCAATGTCAAACCCATCAAATTCAAGAATCAGCATCACTAGGGGAACGTGAAAAACTTATCCAATAGGATGCGGTCACAAGATCTAGGATATACTGAACGGGTATTAAAGGGATGTGCAGAAAGTAGAACCAGAGAATGAAAAGAAGCAGAGGACTCAGAAACAGAAATCCACAATATAATATAATACAAAATAAAAGCTAGGAACGTTTGACTTACCAGACTGTAATTCTGTCAATGGATTCAACTGACTGCAGAATACATGACAGCAAAATCTGGTAATTCACAATTATTTATTCTTTTAATGTACTTATGAAATAGATGTTTAAATTTAGTGCTGCTCTTCTTGAAAAGGAAAGTGAAGTTTTTTCCATCATATTTCAGAAAAGGTTCAGGACAGAAATGGAATACATTTCAAATGAAAAGATCAAAGCTGTCTTGTTCCATCCCAGAGCACACAAAGTTAAAGAAATTAATTATTTTATTCTAGAAGCGTTCTGATCCTGATTTCTTACACATAGGAAACTTGACTTTTTGCCAAGATGCATGAAAAAGTATACAGTTTCATTGATTCATAACTGTCCAATTATATATAATCTTTGCTTACTGCTCCTGAACAAGGACAATTTTTATGTCATTATTTTCCTCCT
Organism: Burhinus oedicnemus; assembly: GCA_008921705.1. Taxonomy (NCBI): domain Eukaryota; kingdom Metazoa; phylum Chordata; class Aves; order Charadriiformes; family Burhinidae; genus Burhinus; species Burhinus oedicnemus. Next base: position 216,077 of record VFFE01007960.1, read on the forward strand.
GGTTTTCAGCCAGCCAAGCATCACTTGTTTCAACAGAACATCATTATGGGTTGCTTTTCTCTCCAAATATATTTTCCAGCGGATCGTATTTAAAAAAACCCAACCAAACAAAAAAAACCCCAACAACAAAAAACCAACCAACCAAGCCAACAAACCCTCCAAAAACAACACCCCTCCCACCCCGCCCCAGCAGTACAACTAGGTTGCACTGTTTACCCTCCTATCAAAAAAAGGCTTCTCCGCCTTCCTGAGAATGTACCCGGCCTGCGCGGTGAATACTGACTGCTGGGCAGATCGCCGTAGCCATAAAACAGAGCATGGGGAAATGAAATGAGAAGGACAAAGAGTGTGAGGGTGCGTGTGTGTGTGTGTGTACAAACTCACTTGCGTGCAAGTGTGAAAGTAAAAAAAGAAAAAGCTCTATATTTGGGTTTATGTATCCTTTGCGGCATTTCAGAAGTTCTCAGCAGTCCCCAAGAAAGCTTCTGCTTGTATGCTTTCCTGATTAAGGCAAGAAATATTGAAGTAATCTCATATTCATGAGTAATTTACTAAATGAAAAAAAAGCAGCCATTTTTAGAAAGACTTTAGCTAAATAATCATGGAATACATAGGATGGGTCAAGTCTCCTTTGCTAAGTACATGCTTTATTGCAGCTTGCTGAAACATCTATAATATACTTGAAGCATCCAGACCTACTACCGCATGGTTAACACTATGAAATGGTAATTTTAGAACAGTCCACTAGGAATGACTTTTTTTTTGTTTGTTTTAATTTTTTAAAAAAAACCCCTAGAATGGTTTCCAGGTAACAATGTTGCTAGCAGATTTAAATTGTGGATAGGACCATCAATCTGTTTCTCCTCTCCACCTCTCCACTTTTAAGGTTTCCTTTGATTTCAGGAACCTCTCGCTTACTTGCAGCAATGTGTAGTAGTATAAATCACACAATTATTCCATATACTGATATAATTCCATAATCATCCATGGAGAATGACATGTATACTTTTGTAAGATATGGTCCCTAAATTACATCTTTATGTTCTTCAGTGACATGATATTTTCTTGAATTTTAACTGTTTTTAATTATTTCCTATTGCTATACTGGTTTTTGCCATACAAACCCCAACTAATAAAATTTACTTATCCTAAACGTGAAAATATTATTATCTCCTTTTTCAGCTAGATGGAAATGCAGTCTGAATTAAATGAAGGTAATAGGAAGTTACTATCTCCAGATGACAAGATAAAGAAAAGGAGCTCAAATCACAGCTAGAATAAGAATTTTAGGAATTAAGACTAAACTCTACATAGACAAATGCTCAACTGATGCAAGTCAACATATGTACACTGATTTAAACACAGCAGTAACAGTCTATACATGAGGATCCATTAGTTGGTAACTTAACAAAGTACAAGTATAAAGCCCATTTCAGTAAGTATTAAATGTCTGTTAATGCAGGAAACAAAACCTTTGCATTACACTGAAAACACGCAAACTGTCTTTCTGCAGAAAGGCAAATGCAGAAAAATTGTAAGCAAAATGCTCGCGATAATCTAGTTTTATCTAATCCTAATACCATGCAGATAATATGGTTCTTCTGGCTTTGCCGACTAATACAAGGTGATTTGAATGGAAAGGCAGACAGTCATTCCATGACAAAATATCTATTCGTAAAACAACGTAAACTGAACTGTATTTTCAAGAGGCTGGAAGCAGCATGACCAGGCTATCTTTCAGCAACAATCTTTCCAAGTTTCTCTTCCTCCCTACCTTTTTTTTTTTCCCTTTAAAGATTTTCTGCTTATTTGCTATACAGTCTGCAAGCCTAACTGCTGCAACTTAATGAAAGGGTTATTTTTATTTGGGTTTCTTTGTGTTTGTTTTTTTGTTGTTGTTGGTTTGTTGTTTTTTTTTAAAAAAATATTTTTTAGTTTTCTTTGAATCTGGAATTTAGAGGGCCAAATTCTTCTTCAAGTACAGAAACATACAGAAGGACACTCAGGTCAGGAAGCAGTTCGAAGGGCCTGGTGGTTCCATTCAGGTCTATGGGCCCAACTTCCCTGCCACAGAAACCAAGGTGCAGGCAGGACCCGTGCACACCAAGGGGTCAGGATGAGAGACCTCATCCTGAGAGAGAGATGATCCGATCCAGAGATGGGAATGCTCCCGAATTCACTACTTGGATGCAATCAGAATTACAGGGACTCCCACCATTATTCACACAGTGGTGGTGTTTTTAATGTTCTTATTTTTATGTTCAATGCCCTAAGTTAAAAGCTTCTCTTTGACTGTATATTCAAATTAGCTCTGAAAATTTAGTGGGGCGAAATGCAGCTAGAATAGACAAGAGTCCTCTGGGCTTAGCCAAAACAACAGGAAAGCATTCTACCTTTCATTTGGAAATGAAAAATCAACCCAAGTTGCTTGACAGGTTTAGAAATCATAGCAAACCATTTGGAGATTATAGCCTTAAATTTACATTTGAATATGAACCCCCTCCACAAGGCAAGTGACTGGAGCTTACAAATTGTGTTCAGAAAAATTCTAATAAACACATTTGATATTTTATTATCTTGGAACAATCTGACTATAAATCGTTGTAGACTACTAAGGAGTTGGAATCCAATGATAATGTAGTCACAATCACAGATTAAGTAACTGTTGGGTTTTGCTCTGTAAAGCTTCTGTTCCTGAATTCAGCAGTGTCACTCTGTTAGCAAAGCAGCGCTCTCCCTCCTGCCACATGAAATACAAAGCATTAGGAGTAAGTTCTGAAGGATCACACGGGGAACAAAAATAACTATCCACTTCTGCTTTCCATCACCTCCACGTGACAGCAGTTTGCCTATGCAAGAGACCTGATGGAAACATGCCAGCCAACGAAGAGGGAGAGAGAAGAAACTCCGCAGAACTTCTCAGCTGGGTTTTGGTGGAAGAGAGATTGATGGGCATTCCCATTTGATGTCTTTCAGTGGTTCGCACAACTTTTGAGGAGAGATGATTTAGGCTGGTGTCATCATTTGAAGCCTAGTAGGTCTGATTTATCCTTTAAGAACATCTGTACTCAAAAATTATGTTCCTGATTAATTCCATTAGGCTATTTTCACAAATGCTTTCTTGTGATGCTTTTGAAAAATCAGGAGCTTTCGTTTCTCAAGTAAGATCTGCTCATTTGCCATACAATCCTACTGCCTTTCTTGTACGCGCTCTCTTCTACTAATTCTCAAACAGAACCAGTGACAGCAGCACTGATGATAATGACGCTGGCAAACGTGCATACAGAATTAAGCTAGAACGTGCTCCATGCTGCCTAGCGTGGTTATTCCACTCCAAAGGAAGTAGAGAAAAAGATCTTCCCTCCCCTCGCCCCTTAATTACCTTTTTGTTTTCTACTGTAAGTAGGGGCAGCAAATATTAAAAACAATAGCAAAAGTGAAAGTGAGGTTCACCTGCAATTCAGTTAGTGATGCTGAAGGCTAAAATTATATAAACAGCATAAACAAATAATAAACAACAGCTCTCTTTAAAGGGCATATATTATTTTTTCTAACAGCATTTTTCAAAGCAGTTCTGTTAATTTTCATGGTATTTTAAAATCTTCAAATAATTGCAAACCAGTCAAAAACATTATGAATTCCAAGGAGGTTTTGAATTAAGGAATCGGTAAGTTTGTATTATAAATTATTTTACCAAATATCAACTGTGAACAACAAATATCAAACAAACCATGGTATCGAGGGATTTGTAATTAATATAGGCAAAGAAAAATATTAAAGGGTTGTAATTTCTTGCATTTGTATTTGTTTTAAAAGGCAATATGGAAGTATTTCTTCTGAGTTCCACTCCCTCCAACTCAGACACACACAAACACAAACAAATTTTAACCAGTCACTTCAGGGAGATGATAGTGAATAGACCACTCTGGAAGACCTGACAGACAATAGATACAAAGGCAAGTGCTTAAAAAGCCAAAACAATGGGTCAAGTCCAATCTTTACCTACGTGAATTAGGGCTTCAAGATTGAGTGTGATTTGTTTTAGGGCAACAATGAAAGCCGTATCACTGCCGTTGAAAGGAAAATATACTGAAGAATACTTTTATCTGTCTGCACTGCAAGACACCAAAACACAAGCTGCACAAATTGATTCAGTCTGCGTCAGAGAGGTGAAACGCAATGGCATCCTTTTATCAGCTAACCAACCTGTAATAACCTTGAGAGGAATTACTTGAGAAAAGATGAGGGCTGCTATAGGCACCTTCTTTTACACTTTCTCCACAGGGAGATGTTTAGGCATTATTAAGTCCTGGCTTGACTATGACCATACCCAACTAACCAGGCCAGCTCCGAGTATCCTGACTATCAGTGAGAAAGGCTACCATGAAATGTCTCCTAGCAGAAGTACCCACTTTTGAAGCAGCATTTGCCTCTGCAGCCATATGGAAGTTAGGGCTATTTTCTGTCACTGCAAATAGAACTGAACAAATAATTGACTTGCTGGCTTTTTCCCAAAGTCAAAAGAAACGGTCGTTGTGGTTTATCTAAAACAATTTTTCCTAGCCAAATGAAAACACTTAGGGTTTTGTGATTTTAGGTTTCATTGTACTTTCAAGGTTTTAAAAACACTGCTTTAGAGAGAAGGCTTTTAAAAGCTGTGATTTAAAAACTAAATATGACGTTATTTTAGCTGATATGATTTAAAGTCATTTACACAAACTAATGAATTGTTTGAGCTGGGAGGAACTCTAACCCCTCTCTTCATCTAACAGGCTTTCCAGCGTTTGGGAGCACTAGGTGTAGATCCTGGACTTTACTTGGCCTACTGGATTTCTGCAGGGTGGGTTGGGCCTTTGGTGGTTCAGATTTGCTTGTGAACATTTGTTCCTTTATTGTCTTTGATGATATAACCATCCACACTAATTTTGGATATAATTGTAGGTAAGCATGGTGTTTGACCATCTGTTGCAGTGTCTGTGAAAAGATTTGTTCTTGTATAATACATTTAAATTCCAATAAATAAAGTTAAAGAACTAAGAACATGCCTGTAAAAGAGTTTCTATGGGTTTAAAACATGTTCACTTTACTCATATAAACAGACCTGCTATTTTGAAAGTGGCTTGCGTATAATACACTGCACATTCTGTGGCTGTTGCAAGGTATATGTAATATTTCAGTGTATGTGACGTTGGTCTCTTCCTCTCCCCCTGCTTTATGTGTTTGTATCTAATTTTATGACTTTTTCTTTCTTGGTTTCTCTCCTTCTGCTGATGTTGCATATATTACAACGCAAAACAATGGTGACCGTAAGTTCAGAATAAAGAACTAGATAAATAAGGTGGATTGTAAAACTATGAAACAAACAAAAAAACCAAACCCCACCCGTACTGCTTTTGATTTTACTGATGTAAATAAACCCAGAAAATTACTAAGGGAGCAGAGAAAAAAGATCAAAGCAAGAAAATAATTGTATTATTCTTCTGCATAAAAATAGTACTAGACAACACATACTGTGGATAAATCCTCCCACAATTAAGCACTTAAACATTACAGGAAGCGGAGTTATCAAGAATCAGGTCACTAAACCTTTTGAAAACATGAGTATTTTTGTCATCGCCTGTCATTATTTCACATTAACCATTGTGGAGTTTCCTTTGCATTCACGAAAGATAAGAGAAGACAGTCATTTTAAAACCTGGAAGAAGTACAGTAAGCTTGCATCAAATGATGTTGTGCAATATCTGAACTGATTCCATTCACACACAGATCCATGCTAGTCACCACTGACCTATATTTATGATATTTTTATTTTATTTTTTTAATATTAGGTAGTGCGTTTTTTTTTAAATAAGGATTCCTTAATTGTAACACCTGAAGTTGAAAGAACTAGTGATTAAATAGCTTATCTCAGCATGTGAGCTGGTACTTTCCCTTTTCTGTTCTTCATCAGAATCACCTTTCAGTAGTAACTTGGAACAGGGCAATGACAGAAAGTTTGAAAGCTTATGAAAGCTTATGATAGTAGCAAATAAGACTACAGATACAAGGAAAGAAACACAGCAAAACCTATGACATACCAGAATACGTCAGAGAGCCTTCAGGATAGGGGAAAGCTAGAGAATTAGAACTGATTAATGCAAAGTGCACTGAAGGGATCTGAAACTGTGTCTACTCAGATAGCTTAACTTGCTCTTGAAGCCTAAAATAGTCCTTGACATACCTTGAGTTTGCCTGTAGAAATATCTTGTGTAATTAAGACCTGAGTTCCGGAGCCTGAGCTTTCGTTTCCTGGGGATATTGGGTAAGTGCCTAAGACCAGAGGCTTAGTGCTCGCCATAGAGCTGTTTATAAAAGACCAGGATTCAAGCTGTGAGCAGAAGTATCTACTAATCAGAATGTATCTCTGTGAAACTCTGCCCAGAAATCAAACTCATGTTAAAAAAAAAAATACACAACCCCACCACCAACAACTACTTTTCACCCATTCCCTTAGCAATCCCCACCAACCTATGACCAGTTTTTCAGACTAGGGACATTCCCACACCATAACAATTCTCTTAATTCTTTGTTTTGATGTCTGTTGGAAACTGTTTCTCCTTATCAACCTGTTCAAGCTTAAAAATATGAAGACTCTTTTCCTCTAAAAAACAGACTTTGATGACTCTCAGTAATTTGCAAGCCATTTTCCTAACCCTGGCATGTAAATTTGCTAAGAGGTATTAGAGGAACCAGGAGTTGCTCTCATATTCCTCTTGATGTTCGTGACATTCTTCTCTCTGACAGTAGACAGCAAGTGACAGTCAAGAAGGCAATATAAAAATAAAGCACGCAGCAAGGCTCAGGAAGAATAGTGCATTTTTATAGGTATAGTAGAAATGTAAAATAATCGTCAGACTCATTGCTTGAAAGGATTAGAAAGCTGATGGCATATAATGATAAAGGAGATATTCTACTCAGCAGAAGCAGCACTTAATTGGCTAGCCTTAATATTGCCTAATGCATGTCGTACAATGTTTTTGATCGAGGGAGCTGTCTGCTGTGCCTAAAAACAAGATAAAATTGCATGGACAAGTTGAAAATTTAGCACGCTTAGAAACAGAAATCAAGTTTGGGAGGTATATGGCATATCAATGTAGAAAGCAAGGCCACCGAAAAGTGGATTTTGGGAACTTCAAACCTTGATGGATCTCTCAATAATAGCAAAAAATATTAGAAATTATTTGGGGTCTGGATAACTAAGATTTGAAAATAATCTCAAGAATATTAAAAAAGATAATTTTGTCTGCCCACCATCAGAATATCTTAAAAGGTCCAGAACAACTCAGTACAAAAACCATCAAAAATGTATTTCAGAGCTAAGTTGTCACAGTTGATGACACGGTATTTTCTGTGTGACTTCCAGTGCTTATTTAACTTGCTTCTAATCTGAATGCTCAGAAGAAATAACCCAGGTTACCCTTGGAACTTTGACCATTTGGCAATGAGAGCCTGAAAAATGGGAAAGATAAGTCTGTTGAGTTAAAAAAAAATAAAAAATCCAATGTTTTCTTTTAGGGTTTGTTGCTTCGCATGAACTTAGAAAATGATGGTTACTTGAATTATAAATTGCTGGATCTTGATTTTGACCATGAAGCTTCCAAAAAGAGCTTCAAAGGAATCTGGCAGACCCCATAACTCAGAAAAAAGCTAGAGTAATTGATAGCAATTTGTAAAATGGCACATTTTCTCTACTGTTTAATTGATCTCATTGTACTAAGCACTACCCTTCTGTGTAATTGAGAGACGGACAGCCAAAGAAACTGCTTCGCTTGGTAATAGATTTGTTATTATAATTTAAAAAATAAAATCACTGAGCAATTGATTGGCTCTTTTTACATGTAAATGTCTCTGCAGATTAATTTCTGCTTCTACTTAATGAAGCAGGTTATTAAACTTGCTTATCAGTTTATCAAACAGTTGTCATCTTTGATAACCTTAGAGATGTTTCTTTTTCGAGTTATAATCTGTATGTCATTGATAAACCAAATACAGATTTCAGAAGTCAAATGACCATGAGAAATGCATAATGAGCGATAATAATTTAAAAATTCAGGCTTTTTTTATAGCATTAAAGATTAGGGCAAAACCACGTACATTTCAAAATAATCATACACGTCATTTTACAGCCCTAACCTTTCTATAAAGAATAGACAAACTGGCACTGAGGCAATAAAGACTTTGAAAGAACTCCACAAACCCAAATAGCTCACCAAAGAAGTTTTTTATGGACATTGGACAGGCTGGAGTGCTGGGCAGAGAATAACCTAATGAGGTTCAACAAGAGCAAGGGTAGGGTCCTGCCCCTGGGGAGGAAGAATGCTAGGCACCACTATAGGCTAGGGGTGGACCTGCTGGAAAGCAGCTCTGAGGAGAAGGATCTGGGGGTCCTGGTAGATAGGAAATTATCCATGAGCCAGCAATGTGCCCTTGTCGCCAGGAAGGCCAATGGAATCCTGGGCTGCACAGGCAAGAGTGTGGCCAGTAGGTCGAGGGAGGTCATTCTCCCCCTCTGCTCGGCACTGGTGAGGCCACAACTGGAATACTGTGTCCAGTTCTGGGCTCCCCAGCTCAAGTGGGACAGGGAACTACTGGAGAGAGTCCAGCGTAGGGCAACAAAGATGATTGGGGGATTGGAGCACCTCCCTTAACGAGGAAAGGCTGAGAGAGCTGGGACTCTTTAGCCTGGAGAGGAGAAGGCTGAGGGCAGACCTTCTTGCTTCTAAGTATCTAAAGGGTGGGTTGAAGGAGGATGGAGGCAGACTCTTTTCAGTGGTTCCCAGTGACAGAATGAGGGGCAATGGGCACAAGTTGGAACACAGGCGGTTTCATTCAAACACAAGAAAAAACTTCTTTACAGTGAGGGTGACAGAGCAGTGGACCAGGCTGCCCAGGGAGGTTGTGGATGGAGTCCCCTTCTCTGGAGATTTTCAAGACCCGCCTGGCTGCAGTCCTGAGTAATGTGCTCTAGGCATTCCTGCATCAGCAGGGGAGTTGGACTAGATGACCTCTAGAGGTCCCTTCCAACTCTGAAAATTCCGTGATTCCGTGATTGAGTGCAAAGGAGATTTGTAATCAGCTTTAGTAGTATTTGCTGGAGGAAGGTCTATCTCTATGAAGATGAAAACTATCCATGCAAAAGGATCAAAAAGAACTTGTGTTTAAAGCTTGATGAGGGAGAAAGAATACTAACTGTGATTATTGACAAAGGTTTCCTACAAAAAGCCAATCACTGACAACTAACCATGTTTAGGCAAGGTTGATTACAGCATTTAAGGAGAGTATAAACAGAGGAGATTCAACCAGAGAAAAGAAAGCATGCGTAAAATGAGTAAGCATTAAAGAACAGAACAGCAAACTCGCTACTCTTTTAACCTAGATAGTCATTTTTTTTGTTTACTTTCCCTATTTCTGCCTTAGTTTTTTCCTTTCCAAGTGGCTTCCACGTTCAGCTATCTGACCAGCCATCTTCCAGATGCTACGTATACTTGTTTTCCTAAGCTGGCCAGAGCGTTGTGGAACTGGCATTACATTGACCAGCATTTCATCCTCACAGAGTCCCCTACCACAGGCAAGTCTGTCTAACAAAATTATTGCTAGGAAGCCGTTTGTCCGAATCTTCCTAATTCAGCTGTGTTCATGGTTTATTTAATTGTTTCCACCCCGCCCCCCCTGCATTTTCACTGTTGATGGGGTACTATTACTGGGCCAGGGCATTGAACCATGAGAAACCCAGTGCAGACAAAGTCTGAAAAGCCCACACAGCTTAATTTAATACTCATCACTGTGCAACATGTATATATGCAGATGGGTTTGCACCAATTGATGTATACAGACCGAACCGACCTGCATAGATTTGGAGCCTTTTAGGCACACAGTTCCTGGGCAAGGGATGTCGTTCTTCTGCTCAAGTCAGCAACAGTATGGGCTGCTGAGCCTGGATACCACTTACAGAAAGTAAAACCTCTTGGTTTGCTAGTAGGAAACACTAAGTAGGAAGCACGTTTTGTTTTTTTTTTTCCTAGTAGAAGCATGTAGTAGAGAAACATCTAAAGGCAACTGAATTTGGTCTGATATAAAGCGACTATGGAAACTGGTCTCGATCAGGTTCCTCCTATTTTGTCTTCCTACAAAAAGATTTAGGCTACCGCTATAGTTTTCAAACTCAAGTTAATACAGGGACTTCTCTGAATTCTTCCAAGCTGCTTAAAGTATGACTAAATTTAAGGTGTAATGCTAATTCTGAAAGTTTTCAATGCCAACTTAATGCTTTTTCCACTGAGGGAAATGGTACCTTGTCTTGAACAAGATCAAAAATACTTTAAAAAAAATTTGCTGCTTAAATCATTTAATGTGACGTAACACTGCCACGGCTTAAGACCTTTTAAATCCTGAGCTAACTGCATTTTACTCAAGCATTGAGAATAGATTTTAATCTAGCATGTTACATGAAGAACGTATCTTCTCTGCCAGAAGAAGGTGTTATTTATGGCTAAATAGCTAATATGAGATTGTAGCTTCCTTGTGAAAATCAGCAAAGAAAAAGGTAAAACTATCTCTTGCCTTGTCTTCTAAAAGGCTTTCCATTAAGGTATCTTTAGCTAGAAGTCTCCTTGTAGAAGACAAACCATTCTTAATAGTGAAGACACAATGTAAACTCGCATCCACAGAAAGATTACTGTGCATTTGATAAAACATATGGTAACATATGGCAAACTAACATACGGTAAAGGCCGAACTGTGGACATGAAGGCTGCAGTTTCCACTCACATTATCAGCCAGCCCAAAGTAGAAAAGGAAAAAACCAACTTCCTCCGCCCTTGTATTTTAGCTATTTCGATAAAATCTTCTTCTTGCAACAACTCTAATGTTCTTTTTCTTTAATCTGTAGCTTTTTTTTTCACAATTGTAAATAAAGATCAAAGTCTTTTGCTATTGTAAAAAACAAAAAAAACAACTTGACAGTATGAGCCACATGGGATTGTGCTAAGGGTATCCAACATTAGATAAGGAACTTAGGCTTTACTGAAGCATATGACAGTGAGAATAGGTGGGAAAACAGAGAGGGGAGAAAATCATGATCAGACATGCTTAAGCAAGTGCACTGAACCTGGCAGGCTTGGTTGGATATAACTGAGATGAGAATTTGGCTCCAAGTGTCTTTGATATTTACTTTAAAAATAAAGAACATCTGTGAAAACTGAGAGAAGGAAAACATTTTCAGTATTTTATATTTAAACATTTGAGTAATAAAGTCCCAATCTAAGAACATAAAAAATGTCACATGTGCCCTATAAATGTATATCTCTTAAAAGCAAGAACTGATGTAACTATAGCCATTATTTCCCTATTTTCTGTTCAATGTACATTATCTGTATCACTGTAAGACAGCAGAGAACTGAATTTTCCAATTTCCTCAAAAAAGCGGTTGAAAAGTTTGAGGTGTATTTTCTCTTAAGAGCTTCAGCCTGAAATCTAATCTCAAAATTGCACTGTATACAATTATTTTTGTATAGGATTAAGTGTCTATTAACACATTATGCATGCTATTCACAACCAGCATTTTATCCCTTCGCTGCATGTGGACTATGAAGGAAAATAAACTGACTAAATTAATGTTGATAATAAATGGCAATCATCCTGTCTGGACTAAGGTATGCAAAGGAGTGTATATAACCAACATTTACACTGTCTGGTTTTCTAGGCATAGGTACAGTTAATATCCAGCCAACCACTGTTACTGTATACAGAGTGTTTCTAATATTCTTCAGATCCAGATTATTTTGCTATGCTGCATCTAAACGGGACTTGCATCGGCTAAAGTTACCTCATTACTTCAAACTGACATAAAACTGTTTACTAATCTTACATTATTTGGAGTCTCCATTTAAATGCAGCCTTTATCACTTATTTAGACAGCATGAGATATTTTAATTTCTCCCCACACTAAAGCTCACTGGCTGTTGTGCTTGGGATATTATTAAATAAAGACAAATCGTGTCTGACAAATTTGGTGGCCTTCTATGATGAGGTTACAGCATTGGCGTATAAGGGAAGAGCAAGTGACATCATCTACCTGGATTTGTGCAAGGCATTTGACACTGTCCAGCATGACAGCCTTGTCTCTAAATTGGAGAGACATGGATTTGATGGATGGAACACTCAGTGGATAAGGAATCGACTGGATGGCTGCACTCAAAGAATTGCGGTCAACAGGTTGATGTCCAAGTAGCAAGCAGTGATGAGTGGAGTTCCTCAGGGGTTGGTACTGGGACCAGTGCTGTTTAACATCTTTGTTGGCGACATGGATCGTGGGATTGAGTGCACCCTCAGCAAGTTTGCTGACGACACCAAGCTCTGAGGCATGGTCAACACACTGGAGGGAAGGGATGCCATCCAGAGGGACCTGGACAGGCTTGAGAGGTGGGCCCATGCAAACGAACCTCATGAAGTTCAACAAGGCCAAGTGCAGCCCTGAGGAGAAGGATTTGGGGTGTTGGTTGATGAGAAGCTCAACGTGAGCCAGCAATGTGCGCTCGCAGCCCAGAAAGCCAACAGCATCCTGGGCTGCATCAAGAGAAGTGTGGCCAGCAGGTTGAGGGAGATGATTCTGCCCCTCTGCTCCGCTCTCATGCGACCCACCTGGAGTACTGCATCCAGCTCTGGAGCCCCCAGCATAAGAAGGACATGGGCCTGTTGGAGCGAGTCCAGAGGAAGGCCACAAAGATGGTCAGAGGGCTGGAGCAGGCTGAGGGTTGGGGTTGTTCAGCCTGGAGAAGAGAAGGCTCTGGGGAGACCTTATAGCAGCCTTCCAGTACTTAAAGGGGGCCTACAGGAAAGATGGGGAGGGACACTCTATCAGGGAGTGTAGTGATAGGACGAGGGGTACTCGACTGTACCCTTTTAAACTGAAAGAGGGTAAATTTAGATTAGATATTAGGAAGATATATTAGGAAGAAGTGGTGAGACACTGGAACAGGTTGCCCAGAGAGGTTGTGGATGCCCCATCCCTTGAAGTGTTCAAGGCCAGGTTGGATGGGGCTTTGAGTAACCTGGTCTAGTGGGAAGTGTCCCTGCCCATAGCAGGGGGGTTGGAACTAGATGATCTTTAATGTCCGTTCCAACTCCAACCATTCTATGATTCTGTCTCAGCACTGAGCAAGCATGACATTCCTACTGCTTTCTACTGCGAATGCGTTATCTAGTAATGTTGTGGTTTGGGCCAGATTTGCCCAATCAGATGGAAAAAGAGATGCTCTCTCTCTCCTGCTCCGCTTTGAAGGGAGGCAGGAGAGAGAGAAAAAGAGAGACTTAAGAGTTCAGAAGGAACTAAACTACTTCAATGAAATATTAATAATAAAATAATAAAAAGAAAATAATGAAATATATACAACACCATATCAAGGTCCCAGGATGACAATCATGTCATCAGCAGGCACTGGGGAAGTCCCAGACTGGACTTACTGATGGACGAGAACTGGATTCTGGATCTGGATTCAGGATTGGGATCAAAAGCAGACGAACAGACAGAGTCCTCCTCAGACGCTGTCCATTGAAGAAAGAGGGCTGACCCTTTGATCCCTCAGCTTTTATACTGAGCATGAGGCAGATGGGACGGAATACCCTGTCGGTCAGTTTTGGGTCACCTGTCCTGTCCGCTCCTCCCCACAATGTGACCCCTCTACGCTTTTCCGCTTCCAACCCTCCAACGGGGCAAGTAACAAAGTTGGCTGGCCTTGGGTGTTATAGCAATAAGGATAAGTAGGAGCCTCTCTGCATCCCATTCCTTGGCATCAGCTATAAACATGGGTCTTGTCACTCTGAGAGCGAACAGTTTTCTGCACAACGTGCTGTTAATTTCAGCAGTTAGAAGAGGCCTAGCTAAAAAGTAAAGTTACTGAACAAAATTGGTCCTGCTTTACCTCAAACCAGGACAAGTAATGACAGTTAACTACAGAGCGTGTGCAGGTTTGAACATGAAGCCACTCAAGTATTTTATCTTTCAGAGAGAGCAGAAAAAAATTTACTGTATTCTCTCATCTTGTCAGTACACACATTTTATTTAGAGGATGGTTTAATTAAAGAGAGGAAAGGTTCCCCAGCACCTGTTCACTCGACTGTACCCAACAGCTGAGTGATTAGGTGAGAGACCTGTTTCAGATCCCTATTGTAGCTGATCTGCTGTGAAATCCTGAACCAAATTTGTTCACATCCCAAAGGAGTGCCTTACGTACCAACCTGTGAGGTGTTTTGTAGTGGAACTGCTGAAGCTGTTTTACTACATAAGAGTCATTCAATATTCACAGGAGAAGGGAAAAAGGACTTGAATTTGGATGTCCTATATGAATGAATGCCTTAATTATTAAACTATAATAATTCCTCTTATTTCTCCTTCCCTTACCCAATGAATATGGAATTACTCAGACAACATGGAATAATTTCAACAGAGAGTTTTACCAAGACTATCCAATAGGCAGATGACTGAAACACTCCCTTGGTATGTGGGAGACCAGGGTTAAGTCCTGCTTCAAAAAAGACTGAGATAATATTCAAACTTGGTCTAATGGATATAATAGAGAGAGGTGTATCTGCTTTCCCACACAAACCTTTAATTCCCAGCTACCTTTGTTTGGACCCTGCAAGTGAGAGAAGTGGGGAATACTCAGTTTGGGAATTTGGCCAGGGCATAAGCTGTACATCTTAAAAGCTCTGCAGTGAATAAAGAAGTTATACAGCAATCACTGTTTCAACAGACACAAGCTCACTGCCAAAACCAACAGATACTTTTCACATATGGTTGGGGGAAGGAGGAACCTAGAGGAACAGATGGAAAGCTTACCTGAAGAGCATACCAAAAGACATGCAAACCAAGAGAGTCAAGTACAGTCTTTTGTCCTGAACCTGTGAAGGCTCGCACAAGAGTGCAGAGAGAAAGAGTAATCACCAAGTTCTGAGTCTGTGGATCCCTCTACAAGATCTAGGTGCATGGCTATGTTTCCTTAGAGAAACAAGATCTCCAACCTGAAGACCACATACTCCATGCAGCGTTACAGTTGTAGGCTCGCAGTGGAACAATTTCACTGCTTTTCCTTTGGCTACCCAGATTAATGACAGCATTGGTTAAACGTTTGAAACCTAGAAATCCTAAAAGCCAAATTTTATTTACTGCATACACACGTCATGGAAGTACATTCAAAAGTATTCTTTTATTTTACATAGGAATCCTAAAACCGTCAACATCTGTAGAGGCTCATGAGTCTCATGGAACTCACATCTGTCCAAGGCGAGAAGCCTGATGAAGTCTCATAGGTTTGAGGTCTTAACTGCTTTCTAAGCAAAAGATGCAGGACAGAAACAGCACCCTTTTCTTTTGGTACAATTTGGAAAATTAATATACTAGATTTTCTGTAGTTAAGACTTCTTTCACTTCTTTCATCTGTTCTCTTTCATGACAATGGAATTAGGTCTACACAATAGAATAAAGAAATGAAGTTTTCCCAGGAGGAAGCTACTGAATGACAGTAGCTAATTGAGCTAAAGTCTTTTTTTCCACTTACTTTTCCAAATTCCCAGCTGTTAAGCCTTTTTTTCAAAGGAAAAATTACTTTTCACCCTATGGGTTTTACTCTTATTATAATAAAAAAATAAGTTAAATGCATACAAGTTTCTACTTTGTTTAAATGTAGAAGTTTTCTATGGGAGGTATTAAGCGGAAAAATGAAAGACTGTAGTCAGAGAAAGAAATCTGAGCACTGGCATGGGCAGAGTATTACTGGCTGCACTGTCCAACAGTGCCCTCCACCAGCGTGGCTCCCGACTCATCCCGCAGTACCAATTGCAAAGCTCAGCTCAAGGCGGTAAATCCCACGCACCACCTTTGTGAACCCTTTACTGCATGCAACATTACTGCCTCTCTGCTCATTGACGCTTACCCACACGTAGGCCTAAGGCTGGACATTTTGTCTTGAATTTTGCAAATTGCGACGGTTTGCCCCCATATTTTCAACCAATTTCTAACAGTCTTTCAAGACGGACAGTACGTTTTTAAACAAGGGAGCTACCTAAAGCAAGGCTAAGATGCTCAAGACTGAGCTGCATGGAAGGAAGCAGAGAGCAGCAGTTCACCACAGGAGCTACAGCATCATAAAGACACAAAGTACTGTCAAGATTTTAGCTTTTGGGAAAGAGTTTGCATAGTTTGCTTTTTCCTCCTCCCCCACTATTTAAAAAAAGAAAATACCAAAGCAAAAAGCAGACATATGGGCAGTCCCTCATATTCTATGAAGCTTTAGTTGAGCTACTGTGCCCTGGTTTTACTATAATTTAATTTAATCCAGAAACCACTGTATTATTTGAAATTGCTCCTCTTCAAAACTAATATTTACCCTCTTCTTATACTTCCAGATGATAAATCTTCCCCTACTTTTAAGTGGTTAAAATGTATGTACCTATGATTTATTCCTGCATAAGAAACAAACAGCACTAGTGTTCACTGTTGTTACATCCTGAAATTCTCACATTTTTCAAAAGCTTTTTAGTGAAAACTCACCAAAAAAATAGCAGAACATCACAAGATTTAGACATTATAATACCACATATTATACCAAGCATATTATCTTCCTCTAGCTGACATCGTTTATCTAATATATACACCCTTAAATTTAAGAAGGTTTTAAAAATAAAGTTTAAGGTTCAACTTTTAATTTTTATTTTCTCCACTTTTGCCCTTTTCATCACAACCTTTTGTTCTGTGCAAGTTAAGAAAAAAAATTAAGAAAGGAAAGTCCCTCTGGCCATACAGATTATTACACTGTTAAACAGCCAAATACAATTTGGCCTTCAAGCAGTATTATGACCCTGGAAGATATAAGGTCGGTATTTAAAAAAAAAGAAAGGAACAGAAGAGGATGAGAACTGCTGAGAACAGTCATAAAAGTGGCAAAGTTCCAGAATCATCATAATAGTGATAAAAAGAAGTCAATAATTAGCATAATTCCAGAAACTGTACTTGGTCATGTATTCACTGTGGCATTTACATTACTGAGAGTTACATCCAACTTCTATATTGGTACTAAATAGTAAATGTGCATTTATATATGTGTGTACTTATATGATTCAATGTAGCTAACATTTTGTCTTTTATGTTGTACAAAACTCAATGCTATGAATATTTTTTTTAATAAGGAGGGGTTTTTTTCCAAAACTCAGGAAGAAAAAAAACCCAACCAACACTAAATCTTAGTAGAGAATTTTTAAATACTTCTACACAATATTAAAACAAAACAGTGGCATGAAAAGCTGGAAATATGGTAGCCTTCAATATTCCTTTTTGATTAATTATAGCTTTAAATGCAGTCAGAGTTAGGGACATGCCACTGCTAGAAAGTCAGGGACATTAGATGATAAAAATATACTTTCTATTATCCAGTACTAAGGAAGAAAAGTGCTAGATAGCATAGCAGCACAGCAAAAGTGTAATCTTTCTGTGCAAACTTAAATTGAGATTATTGGAATCACAGATAATGTAATAAAATGGAGTCAGACACAGGTCTTCAGAGTTGCCGAGTTCGCCTAAACATTCTGATCAATCTTACAGATGGTGAAATTAAATACTTGCATTAATCAAGATGGGACAGTGCAGCAAGATTTAGACCTAGTTTCCACTTATTATCGTGTTCTCATTAGTGACTTGTATTTAAGACCTACTGCGTTAAGCTCACCCTTGCTACTGTGGGAAATACTGGGCACTATTTTGCACACAGACAAAACTCCCACTGAAATAAAATATTCCAGGTTTGTGCCAGGCAGCTCATCTGGTTTTTTTCCTCCCCATCGAACACTATTACCAATCTCTACAAACCTATCCTTGCTGATAAAGTCGACTCCATATTATATTAACTTTTCATCAAAAATAACAGGAACTTAAGTTTAGGTCCAAAGGTTTAGGGAATATTAGGCAGAAGCACAACTCTGGAAAACCTACCTACTAGCACACCGATGTCTGAAAAGAGCAAATAAAACAGAGAACTCAGAATAGTAAAAACGTTACCCTTAAAGATGTAAATACATAATTCACGTACACTTACCCAGACACTAGCTTTGATTTTGGTACACAATCCTCTCCACACAAATCCTAACCAAATTCAATTTTTATTGTCTATTTTGTTTTCAGTGTCTTTGTCAAAATGCAGGGAGAAACCAAGCTTCAGCCTGAAATAAATACATTACAATTCTGATCCCTGTCTTCATCGAGTTGTGTTACATTCAGAGTAATGAGGTAACCCTTTGTAGGCTTCCCATCACAGCCTGCTTGCTATGAACAGGCTTCATCCATTTAAAATGCTGAAAAAGCACTTAGCAAATAGGTTTGGTTGATTATCATAACATCACCCGCTAGTACTATTATGTTGTATCAGCATTTACATTATAAACTTCTATTTTAGGTGCTAGATTTCTAAACTGCGAAAAAAGGCTCTGAACAGAAAGTTGATATTCATTAATGAGTAATTTTTGCACAGATTTAAAATGAGTAGTGCGTTCATTTTTTAGTACAATGGAGAAAAATGATATTTAATTCCTAGGTCAAGCCACATTACTGAATAACAGCAAC
The DNA here is from genome assembly GCA_008921705.1 of Burhinus oedicnemus. Taxonomy (NCBI): domain Eukaryota; kingdom Metazoa; phylum Chordata; class Aves; order Charadriiformes; family Burhinidae; genus Burhinus; species Burhinus oedicnemus. Next base: position 234,723 of record VFFE01007960.1, read on the forward strand.
TTGACAAGAGATTTATTTCCCTATTTGTTTTTCCTCGAAGAAGCAGAATTAGGGTGATGCAAACAAATCTCTCCGCAGTTCACTTTGTATGCTGGACATTTTTCTCACATCCAGGGTGTCTTTTTAAGTACATCTCTGGACTGTTGGCACAGGAATAGCTGTGTACGCATTGCTAGCAAAGTTCCTTATTCCAATGAGCATGATACAGTGACCGGAGAGTTTAGACGCAACAGGTAAGTCCTGCAATATAAATCCATTTTTAAAAATAATTCTTTAATATTTCTGAGAGTATGAAAATTAAGTGGCTGGGATTGTTATCTTTGATTTAAAAATTCTACTTTATAATCGCTGTTTTTATTTTGCAAATTCTTCAACAAGGGGTGAGATCCTGGCTAACTAGTCAGTTGAGTTTTGCCATTGACTTCAGTGTAACCAAGATTTCAGTTACAAAGTTATATAAAAAAATCTAAATATAGTAAAGAGCTCTGACTAACAGCAAGTGCAATCTGTTTGATAGATGACGTATTCTATGTACCTATATACATTGCAGCTCATAGCAGTCCAACGGGAACAGCTTTAAGCTACTGAGTAATTAAGTGATGCATTTGGTTTTAAGAACTGATTAAATGCAAAATATTGACATTTGTGTTGGCCTATCAAATCCATAAAGTACATTTTAGAAAAAAAAAAAAAAGACTAGTCCTTTACATTCATGTTCTAAAATTTAGATTTACTAAGCTAAAATGTAATAATTCGTAAATTTGCATTAGTAAGATAAATCCTAAGTAGAGCTGGCTGAGTGCTTCATGACTGTTCTCTTTACCCACGTCGCTAGCACTGAAAATGGACTACATTGGCAAAATAGTTGTCTGTTTTGATCTTAATCCTATTCTGTATTCTTGTTTCTTCCAAAGCTTTAAGAAAAAATGTATTTGTAGGTATTGTTAGATGTCTTACATTTTTTCTACGACAGATATAAGATTATCTATCATAAGAAATACATTTTTTTCTTTTACAAAAGACAGTTTATAGTTGTAATTAATAGTAAATACAAGTAATTAACTCTTGTAATGAATTAGACTTACTAGTTTTTAAATGCATAGCTCCCATATATTTTACCAGCATACATCCTCCAAAACTTTACTGAGTTTTGCTCTGCCAACAGTAAATTTGAGAGGCCAAGAAAATTATGCCACAGTGGGGATAATGCTATAGTGAACTGTTACTAATTATTGCTAACGATATAATGATGTATCACAGGATACATCACCAGACTCCGAAACAAAAAATAAATTGAATTATTATTGTACTAAAATGGTATTTGAAGCTTTTATTATAAAAGAAATGTTGCTTTAACACCACATTCCTGACATGCCATTCACCTTGTTCCTGCTGAGCCAAAGAGGACAAGAACAGAATAAGAAGCTTCTAGAGGTTTTACTTTGTTAGGATAATTTACTTGAATTCAGTAGACAGTGAATACAGTAACAGAGAATGTTAAAACTTTACCTCTCGATTCATATTGGTGTTGTAGAAGTAAAATACTCCCTACATTAAAATACAATACTCCCTATATTAAAACTTTGATGATTTTTTTGCACTGCTGCTTGGAAGAAAAACTTGACAAGGCAGTAGGTATTTAACATGCCTATCTTTAAATAACAGTGAAGACTTTTTTTTTCCAGCCTATTCTGCGATAGCACCGTGGTTTATGCCGTCACCTTTATTACAGAAGACTAGGATGAATCTGCTATGTTGACCACTGCTAAACTAATCTAAATAGTCTGGAGTATCTAAAATGTCATTAGACATTTTGATTAGATGTATAATAACCACAGACACGGATAATTTAGCTGATACAATACAATTACGATTAAATTAGGATTAATACAAAAGGATTGATCTCACCCTGCCCAGCCCTTGATATCTGTGCTCACAGGATGGACCAAAATCATATATTTAATAGAAAGAAAGATTTTGTTTAGGAAACATCTAAGGATAATTCCAGGGTTTAAGCCTCAGAATGAACAGTTTCTCTTTATTTGGGCCAGGGTTATTAACATTATATGGCACATTTTTAGTGTGATTATTATCTTTTATCAAATCAATTATTTTGCAAAAGATTCCAAAACCTGTTACTTCTTGGAATTTATATTTTCTCTCTCCCTCCATTTGCTTTCTTGAAACAAAACTAAATACAATGAAAAGCAGCCACTACCTTTTTTTTTTTTCCTTATCATTTTATGCATTTAATCCATTTGCAACCTTTGAAATTTGTTGGCTCCTGAAAGCCAAAGTGGAATTTAAATGTGCATTCAAATTGCACTAATTTAGTTTTGAAATTTTCTAGTAAAAAGTTATCAAGGGATATCTTTCCCCTCCCAAAACCATATTACCTAGAATTTGATAGCAAAACATACTCCAGCCAAAAATCATAAACCAGTTTTACTAACTACAGTTTTCATGTTGTAATAAAATCCTATCTAGATCAACATATTCACTAAGGAATCGTTCAGATGTGTCATAAGCATTTCTGCGTGATTTGTAAGCTACTGGTATAATAGGGTCTACCCTATTCTCAATAGATACACTCACAGGAATTACACTTGCACATAGGAACACGCTCCCTTTAAATCCTAAGTTGTATATGTAATAGCATTAACTGACAACTAAATTTTTAAGGGGCAGCAGAAATCAAGTTTAGAAAGACAGCATTTTCCCTCACAAGTCTAAAAGCCTCCCTGCTAGGCTCAGTCAACAGGGAAAACAGTAAGATGTGGAAGCAGGTCTTCAACATTTTTGCCCTAGTACTGGATTTGCGCTGTTCTTTCCATGTCGCAGAGAGCTGGGCAGCTGAACGGTACGATGGCGAATACGCACTACACGCAGGAGAAAACAGCAATGCAGACTGCAAGGTAGTAGATCTCTACACTCACAAGCGTTATCCCAGGCAGTGGATCACCACTTACAGAAGAAACATTTACATTCATTTCTAACACAATTCAAGTGAGAACAACAAGGTTTCAGTAGTGGTTGACTGAGATACACGATCTTTTACAGGATTTTTTTTTTTTCCTTTATACCTAACCACAGCTGAGGAAGAACATCAGAATTGCTTTCTTGGAGAGCACGAAAAATGTAAATGATTGAAGTCTGTTGGCTTTGTGGCTGAGCTAAGACAATACTCAGTGTTACAAACAAAGCACTAAAACCTACTGCTAAAAATACTTGGCAAAACATGGTGAGAAGTTATTTTTTTTTGCATCTCGGATCAACTTGTTCCTCTGGAAGATGACTGAGCAAGTGGTATTGTAAAAGCAGAGCAAGGCTCAATACAACAAAATCTTAACATCTCTTACTTGATCTGATTTTTTTCCAGAGCAAATTAAGAATTAATCAATTGATAAAACTTTTCATATTAATGTATCACACAGCCTGATTCATTGAATGGGATTAAAAAAAATGGGATAATGAATTGATTGGTCCACGTTACATATTTTGTCACACAATGAGCCTAACATAGTGAGTAGGTATAATTTCACACAACAGGATGGAGTTTCAAAATCAGCCACTAATATTGCAGCAAAATCTGAGGATGTAAGCATTGTATAACAGAGTCCTATATGTGAGTTTCAAGTTGGTTCTTCCAGATGAAAGTAAACACAAAAATGCTTATCTAAAACTTTTTCCTTGCAGAATGTATGAGTGCATTTCTCCATCATTTTCTGTCATGGTAGATCATACAAGACACAAGGCATAACAAAGCAGTTCCTATGCAAGTTCGGGTTTATGTTACCTCAATCTTTCCCATTTTAGACTTCCGACAAAAGTGGAAATGAATGGGAGATTTCAGAGTCCAGCACTATCCTTAACAGATTTTTTTTTTTTTTTTTCATCTGTGTACTATCCTACATTCATTCTCAGCAAAAATGGAAAGCTTTTCTCAACAGGCATATGCCTTTAGCTTCCCCTAGAGGAAGCAAATGACTCATCCAAAGGATACATGAATGACATGTATAATGTTCAAAATCTTTTTGGAGCGTTTTAAATCCTGCTTCTTTTCCTGTGAATGGGAAACATGCACATAGTCTAAATATCAGTGTCTGAAGTTATGCTCAGAAGCTTCTGAGGTATCCAAACCCTCATTTAACTTCCCAGGCATCCTCTTCTTTAGTACCACTGTTGCTTTTGAGTAGGTCAGATCACTAAGGTAGCTAAAAGCGTGTCCAGGAAACATGTTCTATCAGATCATTTGCATGTGCAGAAGAGACATTCTTCATATTCACTCCTGCATAAACATGATCTACATTCAATTTATTTTTAGATTTACCAAAGCATAAGCATGAAGAAGAGAACAGGATTGGAAGAACTGAACCATATTAGCCTTGTAGCATAGCAAGTCCAGATCATCCCTGAAGTTTAGGTCAGTTCATATAAGAATAAAAATTACATTACTCAGCTCTTACTAGCTATTCAGTAGAAATAAAAACCTTTCCTAATGTCATCTTACTCTTTGTTGATTCTTCTCCTCTTCTCCCCTTTCCAGTCCCAGCTCTCCCTTACATAAGCATAATCAAATTACAAGAGCACTATCTGATCAAATTCTTCTTTGCCCATTCTCGGCTTCATCCCTATTATTAGAGTCTCCCCAGTGCCTTTAATTTAATGAAAAGCCCTGCAGCCTAAATGTCATTGCCATTCCAGATTCCTATTTTAAAACTTCAGGCTCTGCAAGGCCTCACGGAAAGCACTATATCAGCTGGAGGAAGCACAGCTGAATGCAGGTTTGGAGCAGTTAGGAACAGCAACCAATACCTGAGCAATAACTCTCTAAAGACGGGAAAGCAAAGCAGGAGTATCTGTCTCCTCAAAAGGGGTATGTGAGGCATGGAACAAAGGTTGGATGGTTGCAAATGATACTGGGTCTTTCTTAAGCAAAACAGAAAAGATTCAAAATCTGATGGATTTTTTTCATTATCAAGCTTTTAGATAGCTTTATGAAAGCGTGGGCTTTTTCTAACCTTTGGGAACAAATCATTCTGATGTTGGATTACTATTTTTTTTAATTTGGTCTTGGGTTTTCCTACCTCTACGTCAGAGAAACAACTGTGGGCAAAAATTTACACCTGCAATGAAATGCAGGCTCAGTCAATATGATACCGATCTCAAAATGCCTGGTTCCACTCATAAAGACACTTGACTTCCCAAGCAATCTTAAATGCGCCAAAAATATCTGTTAATGCTGTCCTTACCTTTTGTAACTAGTTGTACTGGAAAAACTGTGGGCATCCAATGAAAGCCTTGTCAAAGATGAGCTAAAAATGTATTCCACTGCCTTTTCCTCTGGCAATTTGGACATTCATGTCAAAGTTATGTAAGGGGAAGAGATAAGAAAATCCACATATGGGATTTCATACACCCAGTTTACTACAACATATGGCAGAGCATAACGTGAACATGTGTTCGCTCCCTCCCCTCCCCCCCCCCTTTTTTTTTTAATTTGGGAGCCATTTAAGTAATTTCTGGATGTATGTGAGCTTTTGTATGTAGGTATGGAAAGCACAGCAGCTAATAACTAACTCGTTAAAACAGACAACTAGAGTAAATCTATGTAGGGATAACAGAGGTAGCTAGCTAAGCTAACTATTCACATCAGATGCTAGTACAAAAGAAAACGGGATCTTTTGGTGAGTTTGGGTGAGTGCAGCGGGCACAGGCTTCAGGCTGCACCAGCCTTGAGTCTTTTAGTTCCACCTACTTCGCAGGACTTCAGTGATTGTTTTGTAAGGCTTTTTTGTAAGGACTCAGTAACCCACTGCAAAGCACTTTCTAGAGTAGAAAATTCCCGTTGAAGAAATGGAATTTTAAAGTTCTACCCATATGTCTATTATATACACATCATATTACATACATCATTATATATATATATGATACATATACATCATATATACCTAAATATCTTGCACGGGTACAAAAAAATTGCAGAACTTTCCTAAAATTAAAGGTGTTTCAGTGGTATCTACCAGAAATGGCATTCAAACATATAAGGAGGCTCGCTCATCAGCTGCCTAGTTACATGACAGAGCCAGAGGCATGTCCAAAGCATCAACACAACTGACTGAGGACACTGCCAAGGAGCCAGCTGCTGCTACTGGAAAATCTTCCAAAGCCTCGCATCTGGGTCCTGTTACTGTTGTCCAAAAAAACCCACCCCAATAAATAAAAATAATAAAAATTTAATCTTTGTTATGAAAAACTCTTTATATATTATGTAATACATTATACGCATCATGACAAGTTACACGGCTAATGTCACCCCCATCTACAAGAAGGGCATAAAGGAGGATCCAGGAAATTATAGGCCCATCAATCTTATTTCAGTCCCTGGGAAGGTTACCGAACAAATCCTCCTCGGGGCTATCACAACTCAAATGAAGCACGTGATTGTGAAAAGCCAGCACAGATTCACCAAAGTCAAATCATGCACGACAAACCTGATCACCTTCTACAACATAGTAATCTGCTTTGTTGATGTGGGGCGAGCAGTGGACATTGTCTACCTGGAATTCTCCAAAGCTTTTGACACGGTTCCCCACAGGCTCCTCCTAGAGAAACTGATGCCTTACGGTCTAGACAAGCGGTCTGTGTGGTGGGTGGGGAACTGGCTGGCAGGCCACACCCAGAGGGTGGTGGTAAATGGCTCCTTTTCAAGCTAGCAACTTGTCACAAGTGGGGTCACCCAGGGATCGATATGGGGCCCAACGCTGTTTAGCATCTTCATAAGTGACCTGGATGATGGGATCAAGTGTGCCCTGATGAAGTTTGCCAATGACACCAAACTGAGTGGGGAAGTCGACACTTCAGAAGGGAGCGCCACCCTGCAGGAAGACCTGGATAGGCTGGAAAAGTGGGCTAACCAGAACCTTATGAAGTACAACAAGGACAAGTGGAAGGTCTTGCACCTGGGAAACATAATCCAGGAGCACAGCACAGACTGGGATCTACCTGGCTAGGGAGCAGCTCTGTGGAAAGGGACCTGGGGGTCCCGGTGGACAACAAGCTCAATATGAGTGAACAGTGTCCTGCAGCAGCAAAGAAAGCCAACAAGATGCTGGGTTGCATCAACAAGGGCATCACCAGCAGGGATAAAGAAGTCATTACCCCACTCAGCCCTTGCCGGGCCACCCCCGGAATACTGTGTTCAGTTTTGGTCCCTGCTATACAAAAAAGATGTGGACAGGCTGGAAAGGGTCCAGAAAGGGGCCACAGAGATAATCAAAGGACTGGGAAGCCTGCCGTATGAGGAAAGGCTGAGAGAACTGGGTTTGTTCAGCCTTGAGAAAAGAAGGCTTAGAGGAGACCTTATCACCATGTTCCTGTATTTAAAGGGTGGCTACAAAGAAGATGGAGACTCATTACTTACAAGGAGTCACATGGAAAAGATGAGGAGTAATGGGTACAAGTTACTCCTGGGGAGATTCCAATTGGACACAAGAGGAAAATTTTTCCCAATGAGAACAATCAGCCACTGGAATAATCTCCCCAGGGAAGTGGTGGATTCCCCAACATTGGACGTCTTTAAGATTCAGCTGGGCAGGGTGCTGGGCCATCTTGTGTAGACCGTGCTTTTGCCAAGAAAGGTTGGACCACACGATCCTTGAGGTCCCTTCCAACATGGGATTCTATGATTCTATGAAGTTGTATCTTTTCTCACAGATATTCCTGTAGTCTAATCACACAATGTGTTATTCCTGACTTGTCTCTGGTCCCTTCCATGAGCCTACAACATCTGAGCAGTTAAGACATTAAGGAAGCAATTCAAACACCTAATCATGGATGTGTAGTGGCATTTTAGACACCTAGATCCCAGCTGCCACTCCTGAAGGACACAGTTGTCCCATAGGTTCTGCAGATGTCTAAACTCACTTGAAACAGTTAAATACGAGCAACTGAACCCCTCTCAAATAGCTGTCACACGCTTTAGTAACAACAGGAAATTTGGACTTTATGCAAGACAGTTTTATGGGACTTACAACTGAAAATAGCTGACTTGCCCCTTCTCTGTTTGCTCTTGCATCATGGGATTAGCGGAGTTGCAAAATGTCATTATACAGGATAAATATCTAAATGGGATTCCCTTGTTCTGCCTATTAAGCAATAAAATCCCTTCTCTGAATATAGCAGTGGAAATAAGCAATTAGAATAAATTCCTTCCGAAGAACGCTACTGCAAATTACCTCAGGCCAAGTTTGTTATCCTTAAAGGTTGACAGATGACCTGATGACAGTTTTTTACCCTCAGCCTTCAGAAATGATTGAAATCCTGAATACCCAGAACGTTGCAATGGAATATGCTGAACAGGCCCTGGTCCCTTCTGGTACCTATGATCTACAGCTCTGCAGGACTCAGCAATGCAGTATTTAATCTACCTCCTTGTGGAATAGTTAAAAAAAAATAATCTATCAAACCAAGCAATTATGACTGAAAAAAAAAAAAAATCTCCACATGAACAGAAAATACACTTGTGTGGATAGTTTTATTTTCCTCAAGTCAAGTAGAATCTGTCTTCTGTTAAGCATTGCCTTTTCTTTATATTGTTGGAAAGCCAGACAAGATTAAGGAAGAACAAAGTCTGTGGTGTACATGAAAAGGAGTTAGCCCTAGTTAGCAATGCAAACACGTCCTCACAGAAAGTTTGAGGGTTCTTTCCTGCAGATCATAGAGTTAGAAAAATGCTTCTGAGCTACAGGTTGCTCAAAGAGAACATTTGCTTATGCAAACAATTATGTGGGCAATTCTGGTACAATGAGGTTTAAAAGCTGAGTCATAAGAGTCTGCGGCACACAGAGGTGAGGGCTCTAGATGGAGGACATATGTCTGACAGTTTAGGTCGGAAGTCTCTATGGGGAACCTCGGCGACACAAAGCAGTGTATCAAGTGTTTGAGAAAGCCCATACTTGTATTGATGATACTCTGATATTAGGTGCTTTAGGAACAGATAAGCCATCCTCTAAAACCTACAGGAAATCTGAAGCACCTGTTTTCTTGGAGTTAATATTCCAATTTATCACTTTCTCCTTCCATATGGAGGGGAACTTTCATAAATGCCTGAATCTAAAAATAATTCCATGAGTTGAGCTTTTTAAATTGGAGGCTTTACACAAACTGAATTAGTTCTAGGTTCTCAAATATTAACTCATTGAATGATTTATTCAAAACAAGGATGTCCTTTTTCCCCCAGATGTTTATAGTATTTGAGAAAGGTTTTTAAATGAGCCTTTTAAAATACTGCATTATGTTTCTTGAAGCTTCACTGTGAAGACTGATGAGAGGAAGAACAGTGATTAATTGTAGTTTGCTGTCTTGCATTCCAAAATAGCAATTTTCCAATTTAAACCTCTTGTATATTTTTGTAAGAGTGTAATTTATATTCTCCCTCCTGTGACTTTCCAAGTTAAGACACAATTTAGATATAATTCCAGAATATTAGAATTGGGGAAAATGAAGCTCTTTTGACTGAATGTTCAAGCAAAGAATGTGTTTTGGGCTATGCCATAAATCATGCTTGTCAGATCCTTCAAAGGAATCATTCTGTACAGTTACCTTGTCTATTATTTAGAAAGCACAGACATCGAACAAGATAATTCAGCAGTGCTATATCTGATTCACATATGGTTGTCTCCCTTTAAACTAGGGCTTTCAAAGGACTATCTATTTTCAATTTAACTTCAAAATTGTTAAATTTTGTTTTGATTACCTCATAATTGCCCTGCATGTGCATATTTAGAGCCTTTTGGGCTTCTGCACAAAGATGATCTGGGGGTTTGATGATAACTAATGAACCATGTCAACTGAGTGGTGCTGAGCTATTATATTCAAGACACATAACTCACCATGAAATTACTGACACTTTAGGTTAGACCGGTCTCTCGTTCTAAACATTTTTCAGGAAATTTCCTAATGGAAATTTTCTATGAAACCAACAGACTAATTCACAGCAGACAATCAAGGATAAGGAAGCAATCTTGCAAGATGAACTTGTTCCAGAATTTTACATTTCAAGTTCATCTTTAATAATATATTAATTCACAAACACTGCCACTGGACCCTTCATGTCTAAAAATTACCTATGATCCACTTTCCCACAGAGATTCATTTCAGCAGAAATGTTTGTTTTCAAGTGATTTATCGTAAGAAACATCACATTTTATATGGCAGATGGAAAGCCGAATTAATTATTTATAAGAATATATTGTTTGGTGAAATCCAGTTGGAAAACCGAAGAACTTAAATATGCCACTATGATTTAAAACTCTCCATTTCAAAGGTTTAGAATATTATTATTTTGATTTCTTAAACCACTACTTATAAACTGAAATATTTATTTGCAAAACAAAAAATTACCAAGAAAAAGTGGAAAAAACCCACAAGATAAGAAAAAGTAGGAATTGTTCTGCATAGGAGAGAGCAAATCACTGCAAAAACAGAGAGAGGTGAGACTTGAGACAAGCCTGACAGAACTGTACTGAAGGGGAAAGATGAAAACAGTAGTACTTACCAGCTGGAAAACTTTAATTGGGACAATACTGTGGAATATGTGTTGAAAGTATGTATATGATCTGCACTAATAATAATTATGGCAATTGTCCAGGAATTACCAGTCAATCATTCAGTTTCTTTAAGAATTAAAGACTTAAAATGTTGTGTAGCATTCAAACCTTACGCTATGTCTACAATGCCGTCTAAAATTGCAGTTACAGCAAGACAGAGACACTTGAGTGAATCCGTCTTGTGATATCAATATACCTGTGGCAAAGTACACCTCAGACTGGACTGTACAGCTTACATGGGTCCACATGTAAATACAGGTTTGACTCAAGAGCCTTGACACCTACAGGGCTTGACAATAACCTCACCGGTTTGTTTAATGCTCGCTAGATTTATGTATACAAATTGCAGTCACACCTTTGATTCAGACTCATAAATCCATTTATTATCACCTCAGCCTCAGGTGATTCAAACGCTAAAGTAAAATACAACGGGATTCAAGCACCTAAGCCACATAAAACTTGAATTTTATTCTACAGGCCAATTTTGACAGTCAAATAAGTCTAAAGATAAATTAAGAAAGACAAGTAGGATTTTCACAAATATTTAAATACTTATTTTTAAAACCAATAAGAGTTAGGTTCTTTTGAAAAATCTCACTAGGTATCTATAAGCATGTTTAAGTCCATAAGTATATCTACTCCTCTCTCTCTACCTTCCCCTCTTCTATTCAAAAATTAAGGAAGGCCTGAAGTGATTTCTGTGCCCATTTGGAATGATTCACCTGTGTATGTAATGCTTATTACTTCCTAAGCCCTGAGAGGACTGTTCCAAGGGCTTATAAAAATATTTCTAAAGAGCAAAGATTTTCCTTTGGAAAGACCAAACTGTACCAGATAGTAAATGTTTCAAATTTCATCCCCAGCTCAGTATTTTAACTCCTGTTCTGTATAGTCAATTGCCTCAATATACATCTTCAGGACTACATATAAGTATTTCTAAAATGCTGCTAAACAGTATATTTTTTTGGTACTTCTTTTTAACGCTTTTTGGTGTTGCCTCTTTCTCCTGTGTAAAAGCCAAGTGTTTTTGTTTAACGTACAAAAAAACACAAATAAATTCCCTAGTCACTGAATCCTCTTCTTTTTGAACACATGTTCCCTTGTGACACAGGCTGTACCATGAGCTCACTTGTTAAAATACCGGCACTCTGTTATTCACCATAAGCTACTGAAATGCCACTAACTAGTCCATTAGTTTCTGTTCTGTAAGTAAAATGTCAATTCTCTGCACCTCCCCATGTTTCTGCTATGCATCTAAGGGGTGCTATGAGCCTGTAGCAAATATATTAGTTAGTTTAGAAAAAGATAGACTGCAATGAGGCAAAGATTTATCATCTGGAGAGTTTGCTTGGACATTCTTAATTTTTGATTAAGTGGGTATTTGTATCACGAATACATCTAACTTTGAGCAACCATTAGCCAGACAGTGATATCCCTCCCACAAAAGCCATTGCTTACTGTTTGCTTAGGTGTTGTAGTACAAAGCGCTGAGATCTGAATGTCCTCATCACTATTCTGGGACACAGTGGTGAGAATTAATGTTTTTCCTTTCAGCTTACCAAAAAAAAAAGTATATGCACAGGAAAAGCTAATTACAGTGACTAATCAAAGAGAATACTGAAATGTGTATTTGTTGGTTGATGGAAACTTAAAATTAAGGAAAAAAACATGGATGATTTGCTGCTAGAAAGCTGCAGAGTATACATCACACTAGCAATTCTGTGCATCTTTTCTGTACTGTTCTGAAATCAATAAATAATGTATTTTCCATTGGATATTACTTTGCAACATAATTTTATGCACTAGGAGTTTCTTGATTTTATATGGCCTCATATAGTAGTGTCAAGTTCAATCCTGTTTGGCCAGGTGAAACCATAACCCGAAAGAGCTGCCAACAGAGGTAAATAGAGGACTTCCTTTAAAATAAAGCCAAAGGCCAACTAGGTAAGCCATACGTACCTAGCAATTAACTCTTGACGAAACCTCAAGGACAGTACAGGAATTTTCCCTAAAGAACAGTCCTTACCTGTATATGCAAATAGATCGCCTGTGTGCCTTAACAGATAGCTAGGGGGAATACGTTTTCCTACTTGCACGTACCAGTTTTCATCTACACAAGAGAGACATTCGTAGGCAGGGGTGCGTGAGTTCACAGCTCTAACGCATAGAGCCTCCTCATATATCCGTGTAATCAGTCTGATCGTCCGCAGCGTTGCATCCAGATCTATATAGTAGAACTATAAACTTAAGGATCTGTCACAAGATGCAAAAATTCCATGGTAGATACTGAAGGAAAAAACAGTTTTTCCTGTACTTGCTACAGCTTTATATCATTAATGAAAAAAAGTGCGGGAACAGTCTTGCGATTGTATATCAAAAGAGCTTACTGTCTGCTCCTTGATGTGTTTGGATATTAATAAATTCTGAAGTAATAGGTAACTAGACAAACTCTGTAGAGAACTTCAGTGCCTTCTGACCTCAAGGACTTTCTTGATAGTGATAATTAGCTTTAAAATATTCCTCAGAGATCTTGAGATTCAACACTTAACTGTGATGGCTTCTGTACTGCACATGGCAGTTGTTCGGGGCAACTGGGAGACAAGTCCCTGAACAGTGACAACCTACTTTTTGTTTCAATTTGATCAACAGAGTGGTTGCCAGCAAAATCTAACTTACGTATTAGCATAAATATATGGAGATCTGAAAGGGCTGCTATATACAGCACATGTAAATTATTTACATCGAGTCAACCCAAGTGACTGCAGACATTGTAAGAAGCACAGCTGCTGCTGGTGCTAGAACCTTGAAGCTGTTTCTTAATGTGAATATTCATTATTACACTCCTGGAAGACTGTAGGGGAAAACATAGTCAATAAAAGTATATTCTGTGTTTTGTAATCAGTAAACAACATAAGCAAAATAGTATGTGGAGGATATAGAGCAGCTGCTCTTTCCAAATGAATGCCTAATTGTGAAATATTTAGACCTCAGCACTATGATTTCCTTAACAATTCTTTTTCTTGTTAGGGCAGATTGGATGGCCTTGTGCTTTATTTAGATTTTCTTTTTTATTTTGTTTTGTTTTGTTTTTCCCCAGTCACATGGTACCACAGGGTCTAAAGCAAACAATCATGGAACAAGGGAGGATTCAGATAACATAACAATAATCACATACATTTATACAATGCTTCTTATCCCAGGAGCATCCCTAGACATTATAGTTAGAGCATATGTGGGAATTTCCCACTGATACAGCAAAATATATGTATGGCACAGGTAATTCATTTGCCACTGACACTTTTTGGATTGATGGAGAAACCCATAATATATGCACCACCATTTGACTCTTGGCCTTCAGACAGAAGAACGGTTGTCCAAGAGCATTGTATTCAGCAAAGCGTACTTCAAAAACTCGCCAGTGAACTCCTAAATGTTATAGAAGTTAACATCCAATAACTTAGGACTTGTAGTCAAGAACTGATTCTGACATAGAGGAGGTATGGAAACAAGATTTCCTTGCACGGATACAATTTGGTAATCGTGACTCTGCACAGGTAGATTCTTAAACCAATGTGTAGTCACAATAGGGATGCTAGCTAGCAAGACATTTGCTTTCATGCAGCAGCTGGCAGAATCTGCTCTATAATGAAAACGCTCGCTCTCAGAACTTACTATGCCTTTGAACATCCCAAAGAGTCTGCATTCATAAATACAGCGGCCACAGGTCTAGACTTTTTAATAGCTTCATTCTTGTTCATTTCATACTATTCTTCAGAAAAAGATCTGGTCTATTTGAATTATACTGACTCTGTTCTAAGCAACAAATAAAAGCAGTTTTATCAGCGTAACAAAATAAAACAGATAAATTTTACTGCTTCCAATACCTTCTAAAGCCTCTACATGAATAAAAAAGGACTACTATTTCCAAATACACTTTTTATTTTCAGAAAATTCGTTATAGTATTTAAACAATTTTTTATAGACCTGAATGAGAGTGCCTACACATCCCACAGACAAATTAGTAACATAATCTTTCAGCAGAAAATATTAGGGTGCATATCCTATTATTATTCCAAAAAGAGAAATTTGCCTATAAAACTTCAGCTGTTGCAGTGATAAGGAATTTTTATTTATCTTTGTAGAATGGAATGAGATTCCTTGACATTCTAAAATATGGAATTCAGAAAGTGTCGTATATATGGTGCTAACTGCTGTGTGAATCTTCCCAGCTGAAAAGGCAAACTCTCTACTGCAAGTAAATGTTGATGCTCACCATGAGAAAACTGGAGTGAAGTGTTTGAACATCTAAAAATCATCTGATCTCAAAGTACAACCACCTTCAGGCTGTTTTTTACTGAATTAGATCATTAGCTTTAATTTATAAGGAATCAACGGCTATTGTCATCAGAGATGACATTTTGAAAGTTTCATAGTTCTCGTATCATTAATGTTACTAGGAACTTCTTTCATAATGCACTGTTAATGGATATTTACTGGTCATCACTTAGCACTGCTGATTCACCAGGATACAGCTTTATGATCACACCTTCACAGAATCAATCACAGAATCACAGAATCACAGGGGCTGGAAGGGACCTCTGGAGATCATCTAGTCCAACCCCCCTGCCAGAGCAGGGTCACCTAGAGCAGGTTGCACAGGATGGCATCCAGGAGGGTTTTGAATGTCTCCAGAGTCAGAGACTCCACCACCTCTCTGGGCAGCCTGTTCCAGTGCTCTGCCACCCTCAAAGGAAAGAAGTTCCTCCTCATGTTCAGGTGGAACTCCCTACGTTCAAGTTTGTGCCCATTACCTCTTGTCCTATCACTGGGCACCACTGCAAAAAGACTGGTGCCATCCTCCTGGCGCCCTCCCTTTAAGTATTTATAGGCATTGATGAGATCCCCTCTAGCCTTCTCTTCTCCAGACTACAAAGACCCAAGTCCCTCAGCCTTTCCTCATAAGAAAGATATTCCAGTCCCCTAATCATCTTTGTAGCCCTCTGCTGTACCCTCTCCAGCAGTTCCCTGTCCTTCTTGAACTGGGGAGCCCAGAACTGGACACAGTACTCCAGGTGCGGCCTCACCGGGGCAAAGTAGAGGGGGAGGATAACCTCCCTCGACCTGCTTGCCACACACCTCTCGATGCACCCCAGGATGCCATGGGCCTTCTTGGCCACAAGAGCACATTGCTGGCTCATGGTCATCCTGTTGTCCACCAGGACTCCCAGGTCCCTTTCCACAGAGCTGCTTTCCAGCAGGTCAGCCCCTAACCTGGTGCATGGGGTTATTCGTCCCCAGGTGCAGGAACCTACACTTGGCCTTGTTGAACTTCATGAGGTTTCTCTCTGCCCATCTCTCCAGCCTGTCCAGGTCATGCTCAATGGCAGCACAGCCTTCCGGTGTGTCAGCCACCCCTCCCAGTTTTGTGTCATCAGCAAACTTGCTGATGGTACCCTCTACCCCTTCATCCAGGTCATTGATGAATATGTTGAACAGGACTGGACCCAGTACTGACCCCTGGGGAACACCACTTGTCACAGACCTCCAACTAGACTCTGTGCCACTCATCACAACCCTCTGAGCTCTATCTGCCTTCAGACTCTTGCCACTTTGCCCTCCTAAGTACTACGTATCTACAAAGGTTAAGAAATTAGTATATCCAAAGCTGTGATTTCTCGGTACCTGTTGACAATAGATTCATATTCTGTCAATCTATACCGTACTTTTTACGCAAAATATTTGCAAAGAATAATGGATGGACACAGATATAAAACAAAACAGAAAGTGGGGGCAGGGGAAAGCTACAGACAAGTCAGCTAACTGTTCTGGATCAAGTTGTAGTTTTTCCTGTACTTACTAAATGCTTCAGGTAAACTTCCACACTCTATGAATTCTAACACAGTTGACAGTCACCTTCTCCTTTCTATTCAATGGACATGTTGAGTGTCACCTTCTGGATCTTCAAAAGTCAATAGCACAAAACCACTGCTCTCCCCATCCTACTGGGAGTTACTTTTTGTCTAGCGTTATTCATTCTGCACTAGACATTTGTTCCAAATGCAGCTTCTGACCTGCTCTAAGAATAAAGTCACATTCATAATCATCCAGAAACACGTTAACAGCATGACACGTTTCATGTGCAGCAAGCTTTACATGCTACTGAGGTACAATGCCAGATGTTCCGATAGATATTTAATGACTCTGACATTTCATTTATATTTAGTTAGCCATTGGAGGGAATTAATATTATAGATGATTTTCAAATTATTAGAGCACATCAAATGCTGTTTTTCATTTTTTGCTACTAAATGATAGCAGCATGGAATATTTGATATAGCTTTAAAACTGCTGTATCTTAAAACATACCAGAGGGATTAAAAATTAATAAATAATGGAGTTGTCTTGCCTTGACAAAGAAATATATGGTAGCTCCACTTTTTCTTTCCTTTAATTTTAAAGAGAATAAATGCTCCGAGGCATAGGTATCATAAGGAAACTGCTGGATGAAAACCAGAAAGGCTACTCAGCCTGGATCTTCTTAATGAGTTTTATAGAAGCAACTGAGGCCTTTCACATTTTCTATCCTTACAGTTACTATGCCACTTGGGAGGTGAGGGGCGGGAATGAAAACATTTCACACATGTTTTCCTAGGGGAATACATCCATAAAACTAGAAATACTTCTTTAAAATGTGAAACTTTACACACACAATTCATATCCTTTTGCTTCTCTGTTTTAAACCCTAGCGATAATATTTTTAGTATTTACTTCAAGAGCTTGGAAAGTCCATATTTGGATAAGCAAAAAATACAGTGATTTTCTACCTACAACCAAGTAAAGCCATAGCTACATTTGTTTTCTGAACCTTTTCAAAAGAATATTAACGCATCTCTACAAGCAATAAATATTTGTTAATCACAATGAAGGATAATCTATGGAAAGATACGATTTTAACTATTTTAATTCCCTTTACTAACATAAAGCAAATATGTAATTATAACAAATGGCTAATCTGTTCCCTCTTTTTTGTCTCAGCTTTCTGTTCTTTGTTTTAGAATTTTCATTTACTGAATAATAGTTTGTAGCTACCTGTTCCTTATCAGCAACTATCCTTCCATTATCTGCCTTTTTTTAAAATCTTCTGTACTTGCTGTTCCTTTTCCCTCCCCTCTATTTCCACCTTGCCCATCCCTGCTTTCCCTTCTCCACAGAGCTTGTTGTCTAATCTGTTCTATAGAAACTTTCTCTGTAGGATTTATAAGTCCTCATTTTCAGCCAGATGTTCTAAGCATATGCTGAGGTGCCTTGTGATTCAAGGCTTTACAAGTGTTAAAGAATTAAAATTCTCCTAACGCTCTCTTGGCACAGGTTATTATGGAGAAACAGAAGCTGTGAGGTTCTGACCTCCAAAATAAACCAAAGGATCCCTACAAAGGCAGTGCTGGGGTTTAACCAAGCCTTTGTTATTATGCTTCACAGTTAAACAGGTAGTAAATACAGAAAAGAAAGGAAGAGCTTTTTGATACAACGTGACTAATCAGAGATAATCTGGGTCAAAAGCATATGAAATGCAAAGTAAAAATGCACTTGAGTATCAGTGCAGAAATGCAAGGTATGTGAAATGTCAAAACGTAGCACTAGATGTGACTGTGATCAGGATCGAGTCAGCATTAAATGTAACATTTTTCAGATTCGTCTAAGTTAACTATCACTACAGATGTGCCCAGTCTATGTAGGGGAAATCAGAAAGGAGATAGGGGTAAAGCTGTCATGACATATGCAAAGTGACTCAGAATAAGATAAATAGTAATAAGGCATCAGTGAATTTTTTTTCTTTTTAGGCTAGGCACAAAGAAGAAAATGTAAAAAGCACTCGATGGTTAGAAGAAAATGAATTAAACACATGGAAGCATCTTTGAAGTATGCAGAACTACAAGTTTCTATATGGAGTAGGCATTCTGATAGCTCAGATCCCTGTCAAGTTCCAAATTCTCCCTAGATGGAAGAAAGCTAAACTATAGAGGCTTAATCCTGTTTCTTATTGATGAAAATGAGGGCTCCTCATAGGTAAATTTTTAGCAGCTAGAAAGAACCTTGACAAAAAAATTTGACTGTAACTACTTACAGTCAGATATGCAATGCATTAAAAAAAAATGTAGGATTTAGGCTTAATGAAGAGAAAGAAATTTATTGTAAACCTAGATGGAGCCTCAAATATAATCAAATTTGAATTTAATAAAAGAATAAGATTTAGAGAAATAATTCAGAGCAAAATGTAATTGTGACCCCCTTTTTTAGTAAAAATTTTCCTGTTTTCATAGCTACTTACAGCTGCCAATTTAGCAAGGTCATTCAAGATGCGGGTTGTTTCATTAAAATAATAAACTAAGAAAAGAAGATACTGATGTAAGATTGTTTAAGATACAGGTTGGCTGAATCTCTCTGCAATTAATGAATGAATTAATTAAACTTGACAAAAAACAATAGACAGCTTTTCCAAGAAGCGTTCCCAATTTGGCAGATGACTGTCACCCAAAGAGCAGTTAAGGCTACCTGAAAACTACCTGATCAAAAGGAAACGTTTACACCATTGAGGTTGGGACCTGCACATTTCTGCTTTGGTTACAGTCACAAGTACATTTGAGTACGTTAAACAACTTCAAAATCAAGTGAAAGAGTTAGGGAGCTAAAGTTCATTGGAACAGAAACTCATCAAACCTGCTGAATCCACTACTTATTTTTATGCAGGATTTGCTCACCCACAAATTAACTGTACCATGTAGGGTACTTGTCATGGAATTATTATAGTGCAATGTGAGTTGCTGCTGTTAGATGTTGCACATCTAAGATGAGCGTGTTCGTGCATCAGATATGGCCTGAGCTCTAAATTTTCTCCAGCTTTGCTGGCTCTGGGCTTGACAGTTTAGGTTAACTCTTTCTTTAACTCCAATTTGGAATTAACAAAAAATAAAAACCTCAGTTGATAACTTCTCAGACCAATCAGCAGCTAATTAACAACCTGGATGGAAACACAGAAAAACTGTACTACACAGTAAAACAGAATGCCCCAAGATTTTCCAAATATAATCCTGTTTGCAGGTTTTTTGGTACTGTTTTTTCACGGCAAAGTTGTTTCAGAACAAACTTCATTGTTTTGGCACTGAGAAATACCTCACAGCCACGTTCACCTTTAATTACAGTAATTTCTTATTCAGATTGATGCATTCTCTAAATGGCAAATTCTTACTTTGAGTGACAAGGGATTTTGAGTAATTGAGTGATTGCAATAGTCTTCTCAAATTCCCTATACAAGGTTGTTTTCCCATTTGTCTTCTTTCTTATCTATCTACTAAAGAAAACAGAACGTAGATTAAGGATTTCAGTTTTGCACTTTTTTCATTTCCATAAAAAAAAATTCCTTATGAATATTGTGGATCTTGGGAGTTGTACTTCAGATCTTTACACGAATGCTTCTAAGAAAGCCAGAAATAAAGGAAGAATGTGTTCATTTTCTCCAGAGCGCGTGAACATTGGCTGATTTCTTTAACGTCTTAAGTCAGATAGTTGGGGATGTATCTAATAAGGACTCCTTAGAGAGAAACTTGTATCTATCACTTCTCAGATGTGTAGTGGCAAGAAGAAGAGACCACACAGCTGTTTAAATGCTACTATGGCATGTGCTTAGGAGTACATGTGCCACATCCGCTGCCTGAAATAAGCGGCTATCTGCTCTGTGCTGTCAAACTGAAGTGGTTTTGGACACATCCAGAACCATGATTTTAAGTATGCTGCACCGTGCTTTAACTCGTGTATTGCTGAAGGCCTCCCATTCGCAGTCTCAGCCGGCCTTTTCACTTCAACCTTCCACCTACACACCCTGAGGCTACACTGTGGATGTGGCTTCTCCTGGTCTCCCAACCGCATGTCCTTGTAGCCTTGTGCTGTGCGCTTTTAACCATTTTTTCTGTCACAGTCGCTGAGATAGCGATTCTTTTCAATGTCTAAATCATAGCTTCTCTCCTGTCTCCTCACCCTGTCTCCCTGCAGCTTCAGCTTCTAGCTCTGCACCAAGATTCCCACCACCACCCCATCCTCCTGCGAGCTTCTAGACTGTTGAGTGAGTCTATAGTAGCACTCGCAAGGGAAGTGAATAACAGCCATTCTAATATCTGAGAAATGCTACCCAATAACAGGTGTGCATAAGGCCTAGCAGTCAATTAGAGTGCGACACTTATGCTCCAATTAAGCAAATTCCAATCATGGTCAAAATGGCAAGAGTGTCATCAAATGAAGACCAGCCAGAAGAAGGTTGAGCAGGTATTGATGAAAGGTATCATCTGCCTCAGGAACATTATTGTGATTCCCTGCTGTGCGGAACAGGATGTCCAGGGTAGGATGCTCACCTGGGGGCACCCACTACTACTCTTCCTAGCTGGCCACTACAGAATTTTCCTTTCTCTCTCTCCCTGCCTGTTTTTTCCTCTTCACCATTTGTGAAACTGTGAAAACCTGAAGCACCTATGCACCTTTTCTTCTCTAGTTTGTTATACCAACCCCTAAAACACATTAATTATTCCTTCTTCATCTGCTACTTAGGAGCTATGTCTGCTTCATGTTTTCTGCAGGGTGGATGTAGGAGGTCTGAAAGGTAAGATTTGTACTAAAAGAACACATTCAGGTGGGTAAACTCACATGTTTCCTTGAGTTCCAAACCCAAGCAGAAATGTCATGTAGCTGTAATGAAATCGGAGGACAAAGTGGTGACAAGAGCTGCTCTATGGAGTGCTATGAGACACTACAAGAACAAATCACCTTATTTCAGTATTTGTATGATCAGGATGCCTGTGGAAGCCGGTTTGTTGCCCTTTGTAGAATTTGCCCTCTGTGGGCAAATCCTCTTTTAAGATAGGGAAGTTGGCTCCTTTTTGTGGCAATGACCTGCTGGGGTGACTATCTTGGTTGATGTCTCTTATGAAAAACAACCAACCAATCAGGAAAACTCTCCCAAATGCAGGTGTTTTCTCTTTTTATTCCTAGATTGTTCTCAAACTTATTACACCAAATTTTAACAGTTAGACCCAAAAGATATTGGTAATAAAGACAACAGAGTGTGGAGGTTTTGCACAGTTGGGTTGTCTACTTGTTCCTTTTTTAAGCTAAGTGGAAGAAGGGAAAGATGAAAGAAAGGAAAATCAGTTATTCTTTCTCTCATGTGAATGCAGGCATGGGAAACTGTGCTCCACAGGTCATGAGACTTAAATTACAAAGGTTAAAGGCTGGTTTCAGTAACCTCACATCAGAGCACATGTCTGCACTTTTCAATTTATATTCTTCCCTCAGTTTACAAAAAGCTGCCTGAGAGCAGCGGCATCCTTTGATCTCCCCGAAAGTCACTTGTCTCTAGGTAGGGACACCATATGTATCGTCATCTCTTTGTTCCTCTCCCAGCATCCTGCTGTCTTGGTCTTTCAGTTGTTTCCAATCCGTATTTTAGAGATACATACAAACATGTTCTTCCTAACCAGCTCAGCAAGCTGTCCTGTCTAAAAAGCATGGAAAGTCTCTCTAAAATGGCTTTTTAACAAGTTTCACAAGGATGCAAAATTACCTAAAACGATGCTGTAGATGGTCAGATGTAACTATCCTCAACAGGCACCTGGAACTAACATGCAACTGCCTCAAGCTAGGAAAAGCAAATTTGAGAGTAAAGCATCTCTTGGAGAGCAATTGCCCGTGCGCGTTCCCACTGTGAGAGATCCACATTTGTGAAAAGCAGAATCTTGGCAGGCAACCCCTTGATGTGCAGAAATTTGCAAACCAATTTTCCCATCCTTACCAGAGAGCACTAAGGCTGCAATTGTACCCTGATAATCATAGCTACTGAATTCTAAGCAAAATGAAATTTCAGCACAGAGTCAATAATGCTAAATACTAAAATGCTTAATGGAAACAGTATCTAATTAAAATATCCAGAACTTTTGTAGCTAAAGTGTCAACCTTTGGTATGTTAGAAACCCAAAGCCAGGATTATTGGAAGTTGTAAACAAGGATAAACAATGTGAAGATCTGGCATTATTCTGATAAAGGCTGCTGAACACAGCAGTGCTCTTTCCCCCAGCCCCCTCACCAAGACGTGGAATTACAATAACTGAGACTACATAGCCTTCCCTTACCTATCCCTCTTTAGATACCTCACTGCTTAAGAAACAAAAGCTTGCCCATGAATAAATGTAAAAAGAGCTTTTAAATTTCGATATTTCCTGTAGTTAGGCTCAGCTACTCAGCTTTTAAGCTCTCACCAGAAGCATCTAGTATCTGGCCAATAGTGAAAAGTGGATGAGATGGATCTTGGGTTTATCCTAACATGGTAAAGCCTCTGGTCTAATTATGACACCGAGATCAAAATGAGAAAAAATTCAGAGCAGAATAACATAAAACAGAGCACGTTGTGAGAGAGTCTGAAACGGCATAGCTAGCTAAAAGCATTGCTTAAAAAGTAAGTTTTCCTGGCCTCAGATAGCACAAGTTACTCTTAGCATCCTTCTACAATTTAGAAACAATTAGGAAAAGAGCAAGATATTAATTACACAAACTGTGTATTACTGTTCACTGCATGTTCTCGCAGTCACAAACACAATCCTAGCTATTGATATGAAATCGACCAATTAAGTCAGCTGTAAATTTTGGCTGTCTGAATAAACTTTGCTGCATGTGACAGATATAATCTCATCCCTGCACTTGCGTGGTCGTCTGATGTGGGAATTTATCTATTTTCAAACTAATACTAAAAATATCAATAGAAAGCACCACCCTCTTGAGATGCTCATCCTCTCCAGAATGGCAATTAAAATAGTTTCGTATTAACTTTGTAGCATTAACCTTCTCAGATGAGCAACGCAGCCACAGATTTCAAGTGTGAAGGAATACAATGGAATGGAAATTGCTTATTCAAAATCTGAATGGAGCTACAGCTTTTTGCATGAGATGATAAGGTTCACAGAGGGACCACAGACTTCTGTAGATCTCCAAAAGAGGAAAAAATATCGACCCAATGTTTTAAAATGGTTGAATAGTTCTTTTTCCATCTTGGATTTCTGGCATCTTGAAGCCTTTTATAAGCTTCTCCTACCTCATCCCTATTCATTTCTAATGGTGTTCCCACAAAGTGCTACCTACCGCCTCCTATTCTTTTTTTCTTTTAATTTAACTGTTTTCCAAATTTTATCCAACACTAACATTATGGAAGATAAGCGACTAATGATCAATTTTTAAAAGATTACAGGGCTTAAGACTTTGAGACAGGACACAATAGTATGTAGTATGTAATTTTATCTGTGAGACATCCATTTTCTATCATTAAAGTACACTATATAAAAGAAAAAAGTACACTGTAAGTACAGTTATTTCGTCAAACAAAATACTCAAGGATTTTTAAGGAGAGAAAAGAGTGCAAAATCACATGCTGTAAGGCTCTAACCACGCAGGAAAAACAAAACCAAACCCTTTTAGAATATTGTTTTAGTTATGGAGTGGTCGTTGTAGGATGTCTGAATGCATACAGGCACTAACTTCCTAATGACTAGCACAGCTTCATTGACAGGCTCCGCTGCAGAATCACAAAGCAAACACAAATTGCAGCAAATTAGCAGAAGATTTTTTTTTCTTTAAAGAAAAATCTTTAATGGATGTTTTGCCTGAGGAGCTTATTTCAATGGCCTCTCAGTAGACGAGACTGCACTGCCAGGAACCACAGAAGCATACAGTAAATTTAATAATGGCCCTATGCCGTAGCATGGCATACAGCTACGCAGCAGATCCACACTCAGGTACAGGCTCTGCACATTCAACCCTGGAAACTAAGCACATCAGAGCAACGAAGGCCTTGGTTTCATTAGGCAGAGATAGTGCTCGTGGCGGTCTACAAAGATAGCTGCCTCTTTAGAAATCCATCTTGCTCCCAATGAATTTAAGACAGCTCTATCAATAAATTCAATCACAGTAGAATTTAGCCCATAAACAAAATGACTGAAATATGCCAAAAGGAGACTGGGAAATATTTAAAAAAAAAAAAAAAAAGGACAAAAATGAAGAAAATGTAATATCAAGAGGATTTTTTACTACATCTGATTGAACACCATATTCATCTCTCCCAATTTAAACAGATACAATGAAACAACAGTTACATGTTGCAAAGACAGGAAAAAGAGCCCTGCCAGGAACACTAATACCAAAGCATGCCAGTCAAATTACAATTGGCAATAATTGCCAGTCTCCGTTCCTTAACATTTTAATTTACTCATGGCAAACTGACGTTCAGATAGGTAAAAAATGATTTCCTACTTTTAAAAACATCAAAGAAATTGCTGCCAGTCTGATTTTTACAATTGACTATCCACTGCGTAAACACAGGGCAAATATCAGCACTGCAGGGAAACAGCTTTCGGAGGTGGTACTTAATCATGATAGCCACAACATCGTCGCATGCTTATTTCCCTGTCTGCAGAATTGACACATATGTTCTCCTGAATAAAGTCATTAATGTCTGTCTCAAACATTAATACGAACGGGCAGCATGCTACAGAAACATATTCATTTGGGATGCTATAGAACCTTTCAGGAAAAAGTGCACATAAAAATAGGCATTGAAGATGAATAATTATTTTGTTACTATCACCTTTTTCTAATGTATCTATCGTCCTTGAACTCAGATCCCAAATGTCATAGTATACTCAATGTTTTTCACAAAGAGGCATGAAATATTGCTGCTAGTTTGGAGTGGACAAAATTGCTCATTGTTATGTTAATGCTGACATATCCTCTACACGTTTGACAGATTTTCCTTGAAAACTTACACGGCTCAATCTGCTGGATAACACAATAGTCTGGATAGCAGAAATCACTTTCTGTACACAATAGCTTATATGAAGTTTATTTATTTGTGTTCCACTTACATCCGATAGTAATGAATTCCAAACTGATTCTGCCTACGCTGGCAGAAAAGCCATTGTCGGTAGCGAACAGGGGACACCACCACCGGAGCGTATCCGAGAATCCCAGCGATTATCCAGGTGAATATAGTCAGAACCAGGAGAAAACTTTAGATCTCCTTTTTGGGTCTACACTCTTCTTCATTCATCTTGCTGTCCCGGGGGCTGGGGGCAGAGGGGACATTTCCCGTTCTGACAGCACTATTGCATTCTGTCTTCTTAAGGTAATTAGTCTGGCTCTCTGTAGATACACTGGATTTTGACTTAAGGCCCTTTTGTGCCACTCCAAGAGGAAAAAAAATGAAGGCCTTAAAGTGCTTGAAAACAGCCTCAAGTCCAGTCATAAATAACTACAGAGAATTACTACCTAAATGTTTACTAAGCTGAAGGAAGAGATAAATCGCATTATATCTAAATGGAATAAAAATACTAATAAATAGAAGTTTTACAGCACAGATGGCAATAGAAACAAATATCATTGCAAATGTTTTCCTTTTAAAAGCTGATTTAAACTGAACATAAATGATGACACAATCATATTTTAAGGACAAGTGTAGGTTAAATAATTTATATATTAAATAGCTAAGCCTTGGCAAAAAAGAGCCAGCCTGGACAGGAATGCATATTCTTCATGATTATGAAACATTTTTATTGCAATCTATGGCAGAGTGGTAATGATTTTATGTTACTTTCTGCAAAAGTCAAAAATGTTTATTTTTTTATAACTTCAGTAATTTTATTACTACAGTGAGATTTACATAAGATTTTATACTAAAAAGCACCAGCAAATATGCAATGACTACTGAGAATACACTGGAGTGGATTACCATGGTTCCCCTTTGTGCATTGGCAGCACACAACCAAGATCATAATTATGGGATTTCCACCACCTGCCAAATTGAAGAACTAAACCACATCTTTCCACATAATCATAAAGAATTCTAAGATTAAAAAGCAAATGAAGGTTAAATCCTAAAGGTCTTCAGGGACCTCTGAGCTGCGTATTTCTTCTGTACTCCTTTTATCATTTTTACTTGCCCGCAAAGATGAAGGCTCTTCGCAGTTAAACAGTCCATCTATTGAAATGCCTGCATTTTCACACAACTGCTAGAAAACAGAACGCCTGCAATGTGCAAACTCATATTCAACCTCATCTTTGGATTTTTCATCTTGAAGCAGGGGAAAAAAAATAAATAGACAAATTGTTCAAACTGTCAAAAAACCAGAAATTCAGCTGAGAATTTTAGAAGACACCATAATGTGAAAAGGGGATTGCTAGTACATATATAAGACAGAGAAAAATTTTCCAAAATGCTGTTATTGGTCCATGATTAAATTTCCCATCCCTACTTTTTAAAAAAAATGCAATTACATCCTAATAGAGTGATGAAAAAAGGACTTCTTCAGAATCACATACAGTGATATGAAGGAATAACTTAAATTATCTTTGAGAGTATATTAATCTAGAAATTTTTGTCTTCATATGAGACCACTTTTATAATTCTGTACCCGTTCACATTTTTACTCGCATAAACATACATATTAAATTTAATTTCAGAGTATTTACACGGGGGAACTAGTATTTGCTGGTGTACAGTTGCTTCTCAGTAGTCCATATTTCAGTTTAAATAAACTTAGAAGTGAATAAGGTTGTGTATACAGATATCCTATGGAGTTTCTTCCCCATACTTTCTATTATTCTTAAAAATTGGTAGGTCTTATCTGCTTAGTACTTAAAAATCACTTAGAACTCTGCTTTGAACTACTCAGTATTGCCAAAATTTATGACCTAAGGCTGTACATCTGCCAACACTTATATGCAAGGTTATCATTCCCGACAGCCTTCTTTCTCATGCTTTCTGGTTTTAAGAACTATTTAATATACAACTCCATCAATATTTACATATCAGTAACTCACTATGCACAAACTGAGCAAGGTTACTATCTGTTCTGTCATCTACCTTGACTTCAGCAAGGCTTTTGACACTGTCTCCCATGACATCCTCATTAGGAAGCTGAGGAAGTGTGGGCTAGATGAGGAGACAGCGAGGTGGACTGAGAGCTGGCTGTGTGACAGAACTCAGAGGGCTGTGATTAATGGAGCAGCATCAAGTTGGAGGCCTGTAACCAGTGGTGTCCCCCAGGGGTCAATACTCGGCCCGATCTTGTCCAATATATTCATCAATGACCTGGATGAGGGGACAGAGTGCATCCTCAGCAAGTTCACTGATGATACCAAACTGGGAGGGGTGGCTGACACTCCAGAGGGCCGCGCTGCCATCCAGCGTGACCTGGACAGGCTGGAGTGCTGGGCAGAGAAGAACCTAATGAGGTGCAACAAGAGCAAGGGTAGGGTCCTGCCCCTGGGGAGGAAGAATGCTAGGCACCACTATAGGCTAGGGGTGGACCTGCTGGAAAGCAGCTCTGAGGAGAAGGATCTGGGGGTCCTGGTAGATAGGAAATTATCCATGAGCCAGCAATGTGCCCTTGTCGCCAGGAAGGCCAATGGAATCCTGGGCTGCATGGGCAAGAGTGTGGCCAGTGGGTCGAGGGAGGTCATTCTCCCCCTCTGCTCGGCACTGGTGAGGCCACAACTGGAATACTGTGTCCAGTTCTGGGCTCCCCAGCTCAAGCGGGACAGGGAGCTACTGGAGAGAGTCCAGCCTAGGGCAACAAAGATGATTGGGGGATTGGAGCACCTCCCTTAATGAGGAAAGGCTGAGAGAGCTGGGACTCTTTAGCCTGCAGAAGAGAAGGCTGAGAGGAGACCTTCTTCTTGCTTCTAAGTATCTAAAGGGTGGGTTGAAGGAGGATGGAGGCAGACTCTTTTCAGTGGTTCCCAGTGACAGGACGAGGGGAAATGGGCACAAGCTGGAACATAAGAAGTTCCATTCAAACCTAAGAAAAAACTTCTTTACGGTGAGGGTGCCAGAGCACTGGACCAGGCTGCCCAGGGAGGTTGTGAAGTCCCCTTCTCTGGAGATTTTCAAGACCCGCCTGGATGCAGTCCTGAGTAAGGTGCTCTAGGCATTCCTGCGTCAGCAGGGGAGTTGGACTAGATGATCTCTAGAGGTCCCTTCCAACTCTGAAAATTCCCTGATTCCATGGTTCCCAGCATCCCCTCACCATAGTAATTATTTCTGGCATATCAAGCTAAAGGTGTAGTTCGACAACGTCTTGGCCTAGGATGCAGGGCTGGCCTAAGAAGTTTGAGAACCTGAAATCTGCTCCCAACTGGTTCCTCCACATCCACCGCAGTTGTGCTGGTGATGCTGAATTACTTGTCATGACTTAAAAATATCTGTGCCATCCCCACTTCCACTGACACCCCCATTTTGGAAGGTACATGGGATCAGCAGTTTAAAGAAAGTGAAAAAAAAAAGTAATAGAATTCCTATTCTTTGGAGAGTTTCTGCGTAGGGTTATATTAGCAGGGTGTTATGGGAATTCTGTGTTGCTACTTAGGATGCTGTTTCTGCTCTAAACATAGAGAAGACCCTTCAGTTATGACTTTCAAAACTGACATTTTCCAAAGCACTTAATTCAACAATGTTTTTATAATATTGTAACTATTACACAACCTTAATTCTGACTTCGTTCTTCCTAGAGGATGGGGCTGAGAAACAAGTTGGAGCAATTCCTTAGATGACTTATTTATCTTGTGGTCAACTGGATCACAAAAACCCTCACAATGCAGAAATAGTCAAATTGCAAGAAATACCTTTTTTTCTAGACATCTGAAACTACAATACACCGCATTTCTGTTATAGGCTTATAAACCAGTATCCACAAGCTTTTCCCTGTTGTCTGGCATACAGTATCATCCCCAGGAAAAGGTTAATCTTCAGTGAAAATATCATCTCTCGGCCCTGTGCATTTGTTGGGGTTACAGAAGCTTTCTTTGAAGTTGGCTGTCATCCCAGTAAAGCTGCATTAAGTAGTTCAAATTAAACATCACTAGTAATACACGTTGGTAGTAAGTAGAGGCAAGAAAGATAAAAGCTTTAAGGTAGAATTTCAGGGGGAAATAGGATTATATTTGCTCAGTAAAATCTTCCCAAAATTTTGATTTTCAAAAATTTTCAGGCCTCAGTTGTACAGAAATTAAATCTACACAGTTCTCAAAGTATCTGAACTTGATCTGACATGCCACTACTGGTCCAGCAAATTTGGAAACATTTTTCATTTATTCCTGGTAGCGCTTTCAATTACAGAGATACTATCATTTTGAATATTTTTCTGCTATAAAGATTTCCCCTCAGGGATTACAGAAGGAAGCCTATTAAAATGTGTCTGCATCATTTTAGTGGACAAAAAAGAAAAAAGAAATGACTGAATAAACCAGGAAAGATTGGAGCTCAACACTAACGCAGAACTTGGCCAAAGAGAGCAAGCAGGTCGGAGAAGATCACCAAATAGATATCCAAATAGCCCCTTGAACATCCTCTTCTTTGACTTTGGGATTCTGGCTAAAATCAGAGGATTTTTCATACTTGTCCAAGGTTTTCAGATATCCAGCACCCTGGCTGAACTGCTGGATCCTTAGGAATCTCAAACTTGTCCCCTGCCCATATGCATATCAGGTCTTTATGTGTACCAAGCCTGACGCTTCTGAGCAGTCTTGAACCCTTTGTGAAAGAGCTATACAGACGGCTTTGTACGTGCACAGTCAATCTGACTTTTTTGAGAATGTGTCCAGTTTACTGCTCATGCAAAATATAAGTATACTTGTGCAGGGGTTCTGACATTTCCCAGAAATACTGGGTAACTGTTGTGTATATGCTGTACAGCATCCAACTGCTTAGAGGAGAAACAGTGCAGAGGGGCTTTAATGTCAAGTATACTTCTACAATACAGGTAATGGTGAAAGACTAAGGAGGCCCTTTGGCTCCTCTTGATGTGCTGAAGGGTTGTGGTGCTTGTTCTGGCCCAAAGTCAAAACCAGAGATATGTGTTGGCTATAAAACTAGTTCAAATTCGTGACAGCCACTACGATTACAGGTCATGAAGTTACAGGAAAAGGCAATTTTCAGTAAGCACCAAATAACACGAGTATTTAAAGCAAACAAATTAACATGAGCAAAGATATGACCATCTGCCACTTACAGAATCAGTGATTGAAATCAACTTTCTGATGAATTTTTGACCAGACAGGAAAGCCAACCTACAATTACTACTGGACCAGAAGAAAATCATGACTGTAATCAACCTGTGTTTTGGTGATCCAGAAGATGAGATAAAGAGGAAAAAAGAAAAATTAGTCCTTCGACTAGTGATTTGAGACTAGAATTGTAACTGAATTTCAGTAAGCTGGTAGCAAGAATCTGTCCTGGCTTTATTTCAGGATGCATATGTACACCTCTGTTCCCCAGCACACAGCAACATTTGTATCATGGAAGTGATCAAAAACCTGATAGTTAGAGGGACTGAGTGCCTTCAGCTCCTATTTTTAGGATCTCTGGACAGGAGGTAGTGGTCCTCCACAGCTGATGCTTGTAAGCAGCACTGAGTTCCCAAACTCAAAGTACTCTGACCTCTCTGTGAAATATTTAATATAATCCAAATATCAGACCATTGATCTGATTAGAAGTTTTCTTAACATTTACACTGTTTAAAAGGGAGAGAATTTTAAAACAACAAACATGCTATAGGGAGGACTTCCTTATATGGTAAAGCAGACTCAGAGCTTAAAATGATTTGCAAATGGTATCTGTAAATATTAATGCACTTTGACATTGAATACCGCATATCATACATTTTAAGTGTTTTTTTAGTGTGGATGTTTACAGTGAAACGATGTGCTTCTTCATATGTCTGTTTTCAATTCAAAGTATGGCTTCATTACAAAGAGCGATAGCATAAAGCTTAGCAGCATGAACGTTCCTCCAGAATTAGCACCAAATTGACAAGCATCCTTAACACAGCCTTTAAATCGGGTTTGTGGGCACCAAACAGCTTCATAAGCATTAGCTGTTCTTCACCCTCTTTTCTACAGTTCCAACTTTTCAGTACGCAAGCTGGGTACTGACTGCTTTTAATATGGAGTGGTTTTCCCCAAGCTGGGACTTCATTTTGCAGTTGCCTTCAATAAGCAACTAGACACTAAAACATTGTAAAATTTCTTCAGCCCTAGCAGTAATGCTTCCAGCAGTATTTTTTCGTACTGTTATTACTGACTCTGTTATCTTCTTTCATTATTTCCTAAAATACCTAAGCAGGAAGTAGCTATGAAAACTTCCAAAAACAACATCAGTATACAAGATTCATAAGCCTAAGTCAAAATAACATATTAAAGTATCTTAAACATCACATATGACATTGAGAGAATAAGCGTGCTTATGGATGTATGTGCTAAGAAAAATATGGAAATTTCATTCAGATTAACTGCTGGTTAGGTGGACCTGGCAGGCCAAAAGCGGTCAAAACCAGGTAAAATACCCATCCTGTAGCATGGGAACAAAATCATGAAAGCTGCAAAAATGTGTAACTTAGCCTTCTCTGTGCCTTGCCATTACTCCAGTGTATGCTTCCCTTCTGAGGAATTACATAGATCTTAAACTTGGACTCCGGAACACCTTGATTTACCCATATAAGATTCAGGTCATTTTGTTTACTCTGCTTTTAACAGAAAGATTTTCTTTGCCTCAATTTTCTTCAGCACCTGGCAAAAATGAACACACAGAAGGCTCTGAAGATGGCATCAACCTACCAACAAAATCTTGTTTTGCAATGAGTATAGGAGTTCCTCATGTGTATGTAGTTACTTTGAATCTAACCTACCCATCTATCTGTCAAGCCAGAATACATGCTGAGGAAGATCAGGTTGCCTTAGTAACCTGAGTCCAGTTGTACAGACTTCAGAAAGACTGAATAATTTTATCTTTCTGAAGCACCACTGTGCATCATTGTGCTATTCTACTTAAATATCTTACACATAAAAAAGATCTATATTACCAAACTCCCCATATACACTTTGAGCTATTCTCCTGATATGGGTTATAGAAGACACTGCTTGGGAAAGATTTTTCTTCTTCTTTCTTACCATTTGTGACCTTTACAGCTGTCATCTATTAAAAAAACCTAGCACTTACTCATTGCTCTTTTTTTGGGTTTGTTGGAGAGGAACGACTGACACCATTAGAGAGCTAAAACTTCTGCTCCAGCTGTGCCATGTATAGTGATTAATCTTGTTCAGAAAACTACTAGTTACCTAAAATTGATTTTAATATATGATATTGTTGGAACATTCAGAGAAATCCATGAGAAAGAACAGTGACAGCACTCATCCATTATGCTTATTACTGTGAATAGCTTTTGGCTACACAAATTTCAGGCCTGAATTGTACATAGTATGCTATTAAATTGTAATAATTGAAAGTTCTAGAGAAAGGAATCTAACGATACCCAACAGAACAATTTTAGTTCCATGAGAATATATTTAATTAACCCTTAATCATTTTCACCTTTATGACACTGGAAACACTTCTAGGATTTGATTTACAAAATTATTATGCCATTAATAAGAGAAAGATATTATTGACATACCAAAATCCAATTTAATTACTCCCTTGATTCCTCCAGAGGCAGAGAGACGCTTGCAATTTTCTGACACTACGTTCCATTTTTAATATTGTGAAATAGAAAATATCTCCAAGTAGGCCAGAAATGTTGCATAATTGCTTCTATCTGAGCTACAAGCACAACTGTAACAGTGTATTCTGGCTAACTTGAAAGTTCCTTTTTGGCTTTTTCTGTATCAAGTATCCCACTTAAAACTTTACTTATTACTGCTTGTTATAAATATTCTCACATGGAAGAGCTGCTATAATTGCTGTCAAACAACTTTCTGTTCTTTTCATTTTTAAAGGGATAGTTTGTGATGTATTTAAGAAAATGGAAATTACTTTGCTATTGTAGGCATGGATAGTTCATCTGACTACTCCAGAATTTGTTTCTAAACAAGAAAAAAATTTTAAAACTTGTTTTCAGACTGTCAACAAAAGCATGCCTCTTAACTTACATAATTAACAGACTGATATATCTTAATGATAGGTCAAAATTTACATACTACAAAACCCACACGAAACAGAGGAGAAAAAACCCTAATATAGCTGTGCCACTAAAACCTTGAAAAAATGTCATCTATGCATCGTGCTCTATAGTTCTGGCTGGAGCAACACGTGCTCCCATGTAACATCACAGGAGCCTGATGGCCCAAGGTGCAGTCTATCTTGATTAGGGTTACAAAAAAAACCCCAACAGCTTAAAAAAAAAGCAATCTTGGTCCACAGCCATGGCTCACAGGCAGCACTTCTTGCTTTCTTTGCTCTTTTTATAGTTTTTCTAATTCTTCTAAACACCCCAAGATTTCTGCATTTTCAAGACCGCGTGTGTGAGTTCTTACTTCCTTTGAAGTTTATACAAATTAGGCCACTGATATTTGTCACCAGAAATTCCAGATATTCATTATAGAGAGATATTGGATAAGATAAGCTGAACAAATTGAGATTTCTTCAATTAGTTCATTCCAGCAGCTTGCCCTGCATTGTAATTTTGTGTGCAGCTATCTTTATTTCTCCTGTGTACTGTAAGACTCTGTGGCAAAATAATCACATGAAGTATTTAGACTGGCATGTTATCAGGGACAGATTTTTTAATTCTCAGCTACTGGAGATGGAAATCAAATGTGTTTTAAAGTACTCTGAGGAATTTTCTATCTCTTTCTTAATAGCAGGTTATACGTTTATTGGTAGCTAGCAACTGCAAAGTCTTAGCCAGGAATATGTAATATTATTTTGGAAAGTACTACTGAGCGGCTCTTCCAGTTAGTTTAGCTTTCAGTCACTGATTTAATTAAGCTTCTTTATTTTGTATATATCCTTCTCACAACAGTAGCATTAAGACTGATCTTACACTCTAGGTGTCAAAAGGTCCAAAAGATGCAGTACCCATAACAGTTAAATCAATTAATAAATGTTAAAGAAATATATGCAGTAAAATTATTTAAATCCATCATTTGTGTAATACCAGACTGATACTGTAAACAGAGATTACGTGAATACCATCTTCTGATTTGCATTCCAGAAGGCGGCATATATTGTGAGGGGAGAATGACTATCCATATGATAGTTCAGAAGACTCTAAAAAGTCAGTGGCGTGGATTAGGAAAATAATAAATACTCCTTTTTTTTTATATACACTATAAATATTGTGTGTGATTTCTTTTTTTTTTTTAAATATATATGCACATACACAACGTTAAACACAGAGCACTGCAAACCTAAGGAAAGCCAGGTCTACGCTTCAATGTGCAATATTAAATTACTGCTCTTTGCATATGGATCATTACATAACTGCTAATCACTTGTTCACAAAGTGTAAGACTCTTGTCCCATTCAGTGCGAGAATACACCTGTTTTGATCAGAGTTCTGCAGTGAAGAAGGCTGGTGTTTATAAAACCACTCATTTATTCCAGAAGATGAATGCTGACTCAGTATTTAGGGTTTTTGTGGTTCAAGGTATAACTTCAATATTACTTAATGCACTCTCCAAACACTACACTGAAGAGAGAATCATTCAGTTCCTCCTGGAATTTTTATAATGTCAAATAATCTAATATCCAAATCTCTCATAAACTTTAATGTATTTTTACAGTGCCTAGTTTCTACTATCCTCAGTAACAGCCAAAAGTATCCACTGTTCACTGTGTTCAATCTGAAATAATTAGGATTTGATTTTCCGGAAACATACATGTTTCAGTCCCAATTTTGAGTGTTCAGCATGGCTGCAAATCAGAACACAGATTGTTAGCAAAAAATGACAAATACCTAAGTACCAAACCCACTGTCATTTAATAATACATGATTCCCCCTTCATAAGTCCATACGGGCTACCCTTAATAACCTTCTTGTCCCTAATATGTTTGAAAATGGCTTCCAGGCAGATTCACCGTTCCAGTGATCGAGGTGAGGCTGACCAGCCTATAGTTTACTGGTTCATCCTTCTTGATGACAGGAGAACCATCTACTTTTTTCTAGTTCTCAGCAACCACCCCCAATAGCCATGACCTTTCATAGATAATCAAGAGCAGTGTTGCAATGACCTGTGACACTTGTGGATGCCTCCCATCCAGTCTCAAGAACTTGTATATGTCCACTTTGTTTAGATATTGCCTGACCTGATCTTTCTTCACCAAGGTAAGTCTTCCTCGAAAGTTTCCCAATGGTCTCAGGGACCTGGGATTGCTGAAAGTGCTAAAGGCTGGTCTTACGAGTAAAGACTAAGGCAAAGAAGACCAAGTACCTTGGTCCCTGCCATGTCCCTTGCCATGAGGTCCCCTCACCCCATTCAGTGGCAGGCCCACATTTTCCTGCTCTATCACTGCTGGTAAGAGCCCTTCCTGTTACCCCTCCACATCCCTTGCCAGATTAAACTCCAAGTGGGCCTTGCCTGTCCTAATCTCATCCCTGCATGCATAGACAGCATCTCTATATTCTTCCTGGGCCACCTGACCCTGATTCCACCTCTTGCATACTCCCTTTTAATGTTCGAGTTTTGTCAAAGGCTCCTCCTGCCTTTTGCCACTTTTGCTTGATTTTCTGTGTATGAGGGTTCCTCAACTTTGAGAAATGATCCTTGAAAATCTACCAGTTCTTCTGGGCCCTACAGGATTCTTCCGCACAGGTCCCTGAACAAGCCAAGGTCTGCTCTCTTGGAGTCCAGTATTGTGTTCCAGCTTTTTGTATTGCTCCTACCTCTCAAGAACCTGACCTTCCGGACCATCATAACCCCGATCCATTCTTCCTTGTTTGTATGTATGAGGTCTAGCAGTTTGCCTCCCTTCACTGGCTCCTTGATCACCTGTGTCAGCAAGTAAATGCACTCCAGACATCTCCTAGATTGCCTGTGCCCTGCTCTGTTGCCCCTCCAGCAGATACTGGGGTTATTCGAGTCACCCGTGAGGACTACATCTGCCAACATGACGCTTCTTTAACTTGTCTGAAGAAGGCCTCATCTATTTCTTTCTCCTTATCAGGCAGTTTGTAGCACATACCCATCACATCATATCAGACTTTGGTCTGCCCTGTAACCCTAACCCATAAGCTGGCTCATCACTTGTCCCTGGGCAGAGCTCCACACCTTCCTGTCACACTCAGTCCACTATTTTCCTCGCTTTCTTGTGAGTTGTCATCTCCATTCCCCACCATTCCTAGGTCCTGGCTCTCTCCTCACCAGGCTGGCCAGCTTGTGGCAAAGATGCTGCCACTTCCAGCAGGTGGATTCCATCTTTTCCTAGCAGGCCTTCCTTGAACTCCTTGTATAATCTCTGATTAAATTGTCCTTATACACAACAGTTATTATATTAACATCCAAACACATTTAAAATAAAATCTAACCATCAC
This sequence comes from Burhinus oedicnemus, assembly GCA_008921705.1. Lineage (NCBI taxonomy): Eukaryota > Metazoa > Chordata > Aves > Charadriiformes > Burhinidae > Burhinus > Burhinus oedicnemus. The sequence continues at coordinate 271,723 of VFFE01007960.1, forward strand.
TACAGATACAGTCTTAGTTGAAAGGCAGTATCTCTATAATGCAATCAAACATGTTTTACGTCAACCCATTTTGTAATATTGACACAGTTCTCCATTTAAATGAGAAATTTTGATTTTTCTTGGTAAAGAGTCAAAATAAAATAGGAGAACTTTTTACAATTTTGTTACTCATAGCAGTTGAGAACGTCAAATTCCTAGTCAGAGACTGTGTGGTGAAGTTCTAACTTCAGAAATGGATTTTAATGGAAGCGTTGACACAGTGTTAGCTATACCATCACAAGTACAACACCAATACATTATTCCCTTATAGTAACAGACAGTGTTGAAGCTGCCCTGTAATTTGGCACAGAACATTTCTATACTAATGTAATGTGACAATGTTATTATGTCTGCTATTTTCTATGCCATAATAGCAGCATTTGTTTCCACAAACATGCCATTACATTCACTAATATGGCTATACTTAAAGACTGCCTGAGTAAAAACAGATGTAAACTTGTAGAAAGCAGATAATCTCTTACAGATTTGTTTTGTTTTGTTTTGCCAGAGTAATTTTCAACCCTACTCTTACAAAAAAGCTGAATTCCCTGGGAGGATAGCTTTCACTACATAACCTGCTGTTAGAAATAGTTACGATGTTCATGATGTGTTTTCTCAGAGGAGTTGCATGCAGCCATCCATTTGTAAGAACAGCCATTAACTGTCCGTTCAGTACAGTCTTCTATATAATCCCATTTTGTAGGAACAACTGCTACTGGTCTGCTTTGCACTTATCAGTGTAACAGTTCTGTCTATCACATCTAAAGAGCACTGTTGCCCTGAATCTCCAAGTGTCGCAGAACATCAAAAGAGAAAATGATAATCTGTGTAGCATCTTGGGGTCAAAACTTCCCCTGCCTTGTTTGTCTTCCAGTAAACAGGAAACTGCAGCACACAGAATGGTCCCACCTGTGCCACCGCAGAGGCTTGTGGTCTACAGGCATTCCATGCTCACCGTAGAGGAGTACCAAGATTTGCAACTAAGCAAAACTTTTGTGGATTAGAGTGTGGATGTTCCTGACTACAGTTGTAAAACTGTAGCCTTACCCTTGGCTGGCCCAGGTCATTTTCCGTAAGCAATACATTCCCTGAACCTCTCCTTCTCTCTAGCTGGCACACAGAGGACACTCTCGGACTGGGAAAGAAACAACCTGTCTCACACGGTGCTTATTTTGTGAGAGCTTTTAAAAAATTCTTCATTTTAAGCTGTGCACATTTTCACCTGGAATAATACACCAAACAGCACAGGAGTAATAATTTGCTATTATTGGAAAGATCAAAGAAACTTCTTGCACACTGTATCAGTAGAATGCATTATAACACCTTTCAAGAAACTATTTATTTCATTATTTCCTCCAAACTCTCTGATTCGGGAGTTAAAGACAAGAATGATACACGTGAAACATTTACACTGTAAAGCCTAGGAATGATTCATGTCAAATCTTTGTGCGCTGAGGTTACTATGGGAAACAAGCTGAAAGTATCAACCTGAATGCAGCAAGGTAATTTGTGCACATTTATGCAAATTGCAGATGATACAAAACCGGGAGGAGTGGTTGATAGACCAGATGCGTGTGCTGCCATTCAGAGGGATGCTGACAAGCTGGAGAGGTGGGCTGACAAGAACCTCGTAAAACAAAGGACAATGCCAAATCCTGCACCTGGGGAGGAATAACCCCATGCACCAGGACAGCCTGGGGCCTGACCAGCTGGAAAGCAGCTTTGCAGAAAAGGATCCGGGCGTCCTGGTAGAACACCAAGTTGAACGTGAGTCAGCAACGTGCTCTTGCGGCAAAGGCAGCCAACAGCCTCGTTGGCTGCATTAAGAAAAACGCCACAGAAGGGCTGAGAGATGTGGTCCTTCCCCTCTCCTCAGCACTGCTGAGGTGCATCTGGAGCACTGTCTCCTAGCGCTGGGCTCCCTGCTGCAAGAGCAACGTAAGCGTACTGGAATAAGTCCAGCAAAGGGCCACAAAGGCGATGAAGGGCTTGAAGCATGTCTCATTATGAAGAGCGGCTGAGAGAGTTCAGCCTGGAGAAGGCTCAGTGGAGATCCCATCAATGTTTTAAAATACATGATGGGTGGGAGTAAAGAAGACAGAGACAGATTCTTCTTAGTGGTGCCCAGTGGCAGGACAAGAGGCAATAGGCACAAACTGAAATACGCGAAATCTCATTTAAATATAAGGAAAATGTTTGTACTGTCAGGGTGACTGAGCTCTGGCACAAGTTGGCCAGAGAGGTTGTGGAGTCTCCGACCTTGGAGATACTCAAAATCCACCTGGACACAGCCCTGGACAACCTGTACTGGCTGACTCTGCTCTGAGCAGGAGGGTTGGACTAGACCATCTCCACAGGTCCCCTCTCACCTCAGCCATTTTTGGCACTCTTAAATTCCTACTCAAATATGTTCCCTAAGAACTGGTGGAACAAAATAGGGGGGAGGTGTGGTGGGTTAACTGTGGAACAAAACAATGGGGAGGTGTGGTGGGTTAATCCTGGCTGAGGACCAAACTCCCACCCAGCCGCTCGCCCACTCCCCCTGCTCTGACCTTGGTGTTACCCCTCCTGTTTCTCACTCTTTTTGTTCCCTCCTCCTTTATGTCTCTGGCATTTTGGTTAAAATGGCATACTTTCTAAGCATATTTTTGTAGAGGTGCCACCAGCTTAGCTGTTGGAGCTGACTATGCCCTGCACGGGGCAGTCCCAGCCTCTCCTCGCTGACGCCACCCCGCAGTCCCCTGCTGCCAAGCCCTGGACACGGACATCCAATACAGGAGGGATGCAAGTCTCCATAAACCAGCTACTTTTACCTGTTTCTCTTATGACCGCTGACACTTTTTTTTAAGTGGTCAATTTTTGGGGTTGGTAACAAAAAATCTCTACCTATGAGATTTTGATGTCCCGAATACTCCATTTGACTTAAGCAGTACATTCAAATGCAGCGTAAGCCAAGGGCCTGCCTGTGTAGCAATGCTGGGTTAGATTTCGGCTTCTGTCAACCAGCATCGCTCCGTGCACAGTCCGCAGTGGAAACATGCTCACACACACCGCTCGGGAACCTGCCTAAATCCTTCTGAAGGGGATGCGTTTTTCAGCAACAAGCAGGTGGTATTCCAGACCTGCCGCCGAGATAATCTTTCTTCACACGAAGGGAATTTGTCTTGCTTCAGTGCTGCAGAAGTTTAGCCTGTGGTGTGCAGCCTATGCAAGTTACTAAAAACCGTAGTAACATTTCATCATTCCTCTTCCCATTACGCGCTTCCCAAACACAGCAGAGAGCAGTCTAGGAGCATCTAGTTGACATTGAGATTACAACATCATTTCTCCTCCTTTCCCTCACATATATTATTATGAAAAATCTCTCTCCTTAGATCTGCTTTGCAGATTTTTGGTATCTGAACTAATCTGAGGAGCCAAGCAGAAACCAAATGTATTATATTTACCAGACTCTCCATTCTATGACAAAACATGCATATCTAGGATAAATTTATATTTCATGCTTGCGATAGAAGAACATTAAAAAAAAAAAAAACACCTGGGGAAAAAGTAAGTATTTTTTGCAACCATGTACTAAAGGTACTCCTTTACCATCATTAGAAATAGTATATTGAGAATGATCTGATTGTGTGCTATGTAGTCCGTAATGTTACCATACAAATGAGTCTTCACAGATTGGTAAATATCTTTCATACGTAAATTCATCATTTCACCAAATTTATGCAGTAGCTGTCACTTGAAGAAATAATTCATAGAATATCCAGATCCAGACATCAGTTACTACTAAGACAAAGTTTTTCCTTTGCTAGATGTGGAATATGTAACTTCTTATTCATAGTTTTTAGTTACTTTTGGAAGAACTCAAAGATCACAGAAGAACAGAAATACCAACTTAAAAGTAAAATAGAGACAAATCATTTTCTCTTGTAGCAGACAGGGGACCGAAATCTTTAAAAATATATGTTTAGCAGTATGACTAATCACTCACATTGCTGGGAAGGGCAAACTCATATACATAAAGTAAATCCAAACCTTCGCTCAAATTATCAAAAAGTTTTTTGATACCACATTTCATTTCTACCAAGACAACAACTGCAGAGAAACACACTGAGACCTTTCCATAGTTTTCAAACATGGTCAAGAGTAGAAAAGTGGAACTTTCATGAGAATAATTAATGTAGCTTTTACATATAATTCATTTTCTAGCCTTGTGCTATATACAATTTGAGTCAAAAGCTTTTCAGATTATAATTATTCTGCTATTTTAGGGTTTGTCCAAGAAGGCATACCTTGCAGTAGAATGGAAAACCAGAACAAAACAAAAATCCAAAATGCTTGACTAGACAGTTGTACCAATACTTTCTACCATCGGTCATTCAGTCAGATAAATACAAATAGAAATAAAAATGCTTAGCCTTAAGAAATTCCCTCTTCATATGGATATAAAAATGTGCAACATTTGGATATTTCAAATGCGATGAGTTAAAAAGAAAACTCACTAGCTTACTTTAATCAGTTACCATGGATCATTATAGCTCTTGCATTACTATTCCACTTTCACTTCTGCATAATTCTATTTAGATCAATAAAGCTAGATTGGAATAAAACTAGATTATGACATTGGTGAGTCAGGCCCCTTATTTTTGACACATTTAAGCTTTTCCTGAAAGACCAGATGGTTGGTGTATGTTATGTGGTTTTATTCAGATGAAATTTTAAAGAACTAAAATACTCGGCATGCTTTTGTTATTGGCATGCTTAGTGTGTCACCTAAAGAAATTTACAAAGGGAGATAATGAGCCTTGTCAACTGTTTCACAGTAATTATAGCCCTCATGATATAATGCTACAAAATTACAATATAGCTTAAGATAATAAAATGTAAAAGGTTTTTTCAATCAGGGAAAAAAAAAACCCATTTGTAACATTTATGCAGGAAAGGGATTATTTCAAACAGGTAACCATCAGTATATTAGACATGCAATCAGCTGTAATAAAACCAAATTCTGTCAGTGTTTGATACTGCACATTGTCCAAAATTTATACTGCATATTTTAGCTATGTTCTTCCCACAAGCCTTAGAGATTTTCACAGGGTTTGCCAGTTCATTTAAATACCGAATACTAAAATAATATAGAGCTTCAGACACTTGCTTCAAATTTTGCCTTAAAGCTCTCGAGCGTCCAGATCAGCATTTTTTAGCGTACTTACGGTCATTGCACAAGGGTCCACTGAAGGAGGTCATACTGCAGTCACAACTGAATCCATCCCACTGCTGTAGGCACACTCCCTGGTTGGCGCACGAATCCTCTTGGCATGTTGTGCTGGGGCCTGAGGAGAACATAGGAAAAAGGACTTGCGCTCTGTCTTCCAAAGAAAGGTGTTTCTCACTGGATCACATTAACTAGTTGCCAACATCTCAAATCAAATGAGCAAAGAGTTACCAAGTAAAATGCACAGAAACTTGCTGATTTTGTAGCAGCATGTCATACTAAAAGGGCGGTTTTGCTTTAGTTCTAAGATTGACATGTCAAACACATAAGAATGCACAAACTGAAGCAGAGTTCTCCCAGGTACAGTGGGAATGTTAACTTTGTTGCAAGTCATTTTTTAATCTCGTGTCAGACCATTAACTGGCTAAGTGTTTTCTAAAAATTTTATTATTTTTTCCTGTAAATACATTTCAAACAGCAAAGCCAGATGTCACAGAAAGCAAAGCTCTGGGAGATGACAGTAAAGACTGGAAAATAAAATTAAAAACAAAATAATAAAATAAAATAAAATGAAGCTAGACTATACAGTGTTTTTAATCCCACAAATTATTTTAAATGATTTAGGTCTGAAATTAAGAGGAGTTTGGGGTTCTTTGGGAGGAACGTTGGCAAGTACCGATTCGCATGCTTCAGGGATCCCATGCAGGTTCCTTTTTTAAGGGGAGATGCAGAAAATGAGGCTACTAATGAAGTGGCATGCCAAAATGTGACATATGCATGAAAAACAAAGCTACTCTATTTCTACAGAATCATAACTAGACTACTGAAATATAAAGAAATTTAAAAAAGGAATGATCAAAGCACTAAAGCAATCACTATACAAACATATTCAAGACTGAAAGCCTTGATGCAAACTATGCTGGAAAATGAAGCTTCGTGTAGCCCATTGTTTTGGAGGTGTGAAAGACAAAATCCGAAACAGAGTAACACACTTCGGTTCTGAAATGTACAGAGCATTTATTGCCGAAATCCAACTGTGCATTGGGGGTTTCAGTCTTGTTTAATACACACAGGGCTATCTACCTTGCAAATCAGCTTTCATCAATGCAACTTTGTCAGCAAAATAAAAAAGCAAAATATATTAAATGTTAGTAAGCAATATTGAAATGGCAGCAAACACAGAAAAAAACCATTCAGAGTAAAGTGCATGCTGCTGTTAAAGAGAGAAAGAAATGCCATATAATGCAAACAAATTAATGCTAATAGCCATAAATCTTCAGGCAAGCCAAAATAAGAAAGCAGTAATTTGCCAGTATTTTACTACAAATATAATGGTTAATTGAGCTGATGACATGTAATGAAGGAAAATTAAAAGGGTTTTTTGGTTTTTTTTTTTCCTTCCTTGGTTAGATATGAATGCATTAGTAGACTAAATGCATGGCTGAATCCTGACTAGCCATTTGTCATGTTCAGATACACTGAATTCAAGAATAATTAGCACCATCATCCTCTCTGGTCTTTCTTTTTTCTAGCCCTTTCCTCATGGCTGGTGAATGAAGACTGAAATACAGGGTGTGAACTACAGATGACTGTGAGCTCACACACACATTTCACACTGACTCTTGACGCTACAAGAAAAGATTTGTTTCTGGGATTATAAAAGCGTCCTAAATTGTTTTGGAGATGACACATCAATAACCATTTGAAACTCCCACTGCTAGCCATCGATGACAGGGCAAAACTGGTCCAAAGATTGTATACATATCCGAAATCATCCCGTAGAGAGAAATCCACTTAACCCTTCTTCCACATTACAGCTCCCTCAAAGATCTCAGCATGGGATTTTCTTTTAATTTGCCATTAGTTCAGAAAAATCCACATCAATATGATTTAAGTCATATTGGCCTTTTGCTCTAAACGAGGCACTGCTCGAGCACATCTCTGTTCCAGGGCTGGAACAGCCACGAGGGCGATTGGGAACGAGGGCCGTGTATGCTGCGCATCCCCTGTTTCGGCAAAACTATTAACCGTTCTGGTTTCTCCTGTTCCAATAATAATAATAATAATAATAATAATAATAATAGCTACAACTGATTCACTGCAGTAGGCAGGCACAGGATAGTGATTTCCTTTCCTTTAGAGTTTTGAGCCCAGAAGTTAAAACATTTGGGCATTACATCACCCTTTCTTGAGCTGGGGATTATAATGACAGAATCCTGTAGCTGACAAGACAAGACACATTTTTTTTCTCACCAGATTCTGCTACTCGGAAACTTTACAAAGATGAAGTGAAAATATCTGTAGGTGTTTAAATGTTATATATTCATGCATTTATTTACACTTCAGTTATGCAATGTTAAATTTCTTCATCTTTGCAAAAGTAGAGCAAAAGTCACAAGGACTTAAAAGTACATAAACGGCAGGACCCTGTAGGCACATTAAAAAGTCCATGTTAAAACACACATATTTGGAAAAAATACAGATAGGATCTTGTTAAAAAGCAGGGTATTTTGCTGTTTATGAAATTGATTCTTAGCACTTTTGGCTTCTCTCTAGTAGTCATTATTCAAAAATTGCCATCAAGGCTAGCTTACGTGTAAGAATTTCTTTTAATAAAAGTAGGCTTTTTTTAAAAAAAAAAAAAGAACAGAGGAGGAGTGTTTAATGTCAGTAAACACTATAATATCTACCATAACAGGTTCATATTTTCCTATCTATATTACAGAACTAAGCTATTTAGTAAAAATATTGTAATACACTCTCTCAAGCACTCACCTTTTGATTCACATTCTATTTAAAAATTCTAATCTATTCAGTCTTCACTGCAGACTTTTTAATTGACTGGATTTGGTCTCTCATTTACATTTGTCTTATGTGAGGGCTCGCATGCTATATATTACACAAAAAGCATTATTAAGTAGCAAGTACAATGTTTTACTATAACTTGCAAAAACGAATTCCGTATCTCACCACCAAGAATCTTCACGTATGTTTATACTTTGAAACTTTTCATATAGTTCATTTAATACAAAAATTATATTATATATGCACATGCATGCACACAGTGCATTTACCCCCTAAATATAGTAAAACTATTTTTTTATCATTCTGTATTTTCTATAATTCCGCTTTATTTAAAGTGTGTAAAAAGAGTACAATGGATTTGACTACAGAAGAACAGGGCTGACACTTATAACCTGGCTCTGGGGTTTGCTGTTAACAATTCGAAGAGCTAGTTAGCATATTTACGCTTCTAGCTGTTAGTTTCTCTCTGTTCTAGCCATTGAAAATTTGTCAATAAGGTGGATTCAGCCAAGTGTAAATTATATTCAATGCTCAGTGATAGAGAACGGAGATATCTATCTGCCTGTGGCTGAAACTTGGAAATACAAGCCTTACAACTTGCCACACCAATCCCACGTGTGGGTTTGCAAAAAATGTTCCAAAGAAAGAATTTTGAACATGCACTTACGACAGAAAAGTTATTGAGAAATATCAATATTTTAAAAATAAAATCCTAGCAGATGAAATTAATGAGGAGTACATCAGGGTTTCACAGTTTGACAGTGAGAGAAGAGCTTTCACCCCAGGTTTTGGGTTTTTTTTTTACACTAGAAAGATGGGGAATTCAATCCTGTAAGAGTTTGAAGAACATCAAAACCAAGTGCCTCACTTCTCAGGAAAGATTTTGCTGCAGGCCGATGTCTTGACAAAGGACATATACCCACCAGTACGGCCAGCCATCTTTTGGATTGAGAGTGGCGGTGACTAATACTTATTGTTTTGAAATGACTTCTGCTGCTGTGTCCTGAGCTTTTTGGACTCCACATCTCAGGGGACTCACAGAGCTTACGCATCCCATTGCAGTGTGAGATCGATGCAGAACTGCTCAGCTCTCTAAGGATGGAGACAGTCCTCTCTGCACACAGCAGCAAAGCTATGGGCAGCTTGCGGTGTACAAGAGACTTCTAGGAGGCACCTAAATTTGCAAGTGACTCAAAACATATTTTAGGTGTCAGAACAATTTTTTGTACATCTGACCCACGGTCTGCAAACATGAGACTGACAGATGGGTCAGACAGGAAGACTTGAAGTAAACAAGCGAGGTGGAAGAGTTAACTTGCAAGGGTAACAAGCAGAAAGGTTCGAAGGGACTATTTCATTCCATGCTGTTAAAGATTTTCTTCTGTGGGCAAAAGACTTTTGATGAGGCAGTTCTCTGGGAGCCAGGTAGCACATCTGGCTTGACCATTTTGCTTGTGTCAGGTGATTTGGGTGTTGGAAAAAGCTGACTTCTCCACCAAAAAGGACAATATTTGTATGGCTTTATTAAATTGTTGGTAGCTTTATTAAATTCACCGATAGCTGAGATGTGCCGCTGGTTTAAAAGGTGAACTTGCACTCTAGGCCTGTGCCAATATTTCTTTGAAGTACATAAAATTCATTTAGAAAATTACATAATTTAAAAAGAAGCTATGAAATGCATAATGGAATTAAGGCATACTTTGACTCTCTGAAGGGATGGTGCAGGCATGGAACTTGCTAACATCATTCAGAAAGCAGAATCTAATTTTCTAAACTCAGTGACAAACTAATTTATACATATTTTTCCATTCCTGATAGAAATAAATAGACACTAAAGCTACAGAAAAATAAGTTGTGAATTCTACATATTTCTATGTGCTATCAATAGAATTTACACTGTTAATTAAAGGTAGCATGTAAAGACCAAAAAAGTTCCACCTGTACAAATGTATTGTAGGCACAACAAAAGAGGAGACCGAATTTATCCACCAGAAAGCTTTATCTCGTGAAGCCTGAGGAAACCCCCCAGCTCTGCTTGGATGTTTTTCAATGTCTATTTGCAAACTTAACAAACTTGATATCAAAAGTATCAAGATTCCAACTTGAAATTCTACAGTGTCATTTACACATTTTTCTGTCCAGAGAAGAATGGCACTTGAGAGAGGGGAGAACACATAAAATTGAACATAGCCACGAAATTCAGAATTATGTGAATAAAATATATATGCAGGCACAGAGAACTGATATAAATTATTCCATAAATCATAGAAAAAATAACGTGGGATTAAATGACAGCTGGAAAAATAGCTAGAGATTGACACCCTTGAATTACAAATACACCTCTTCTATTTCTGTTCTCACTTAAATTCCATGATATTGCAAATGAGTCAATAAAGACATAAAAAATGTGAAATAAAATGTATTTGGCTGTTACTGATTTCAGATAGGAAGGCTCATGACAATACAAATCTCAGGGGTGAGCAAAAATAGAGAAGATGGAAGATTGATCTTAAACAGTTTCATAAATTAACCTTGAATTAATCAACTCAAAATGTCTGCTTTAAAAATGGAATTAATTAGCTAATGTCTCAGCATTAGCTAATGCCTAAGTGTTATGAAGATACAAAGGACTTTGTTAAAGCTAATTGTTATTGTTTCTATCATTAATTAAAATATATCAGAAGTAAACAAAATACATGCAAAATATCTTGCCACTGGAGAAGGATGGAACCTACATTAAACATTTAAGAATTTAGCTTATGTTCTTAGATCAATCTCTGTGCTGTAGGGCAAGCACACGCTTGTCTCCATAACACCAAAAAAAAGATGCAGTCTTTATATAAGAAAGGGTCAAACAAGATCAATTAGAAGCAGGTAAAACATAGTCTCTCCATGTACAGAGCGTACATATCAACAAAACGCTGCAGCATTTGCACAACACCTTCACTATGATATATTAAAAAAATCAGCATATTGAATACCTTCACATCCTCTTTCTATTTGCCCATTGCAGAAGAGAGCATCTGAGATTAGATCAGGGAGCCGTCCATTCAAGTCAACTGATGCAAGACAGCCTTGGAATCCCTCTTTTGCGTGCACCAGTTTTGGCAAGGACTTATACATTTCTTTGGCCACTCCTCCAATATACAAATCACCTGTTACGGAGAAATAAATATTAGATACAGAAAAAAACCTGCAGAATCTCTGACCTGCTTGATCTTCTGGCCTTTTTGTGCTGAATAACAGCTATCTCAGAGAAACATTCTTCAAAATAAATGTAGAAGAAAACACTGATAGCATATATGATGTGAAAAGACATTGCAGGACTGTATTTTTTCAAACGCATATGTAAACTTCATATTTGTATGACTAATTACTTAGAAGTATCTGGGCATGTTACTTATGCGCCAGCTCATATATACAGGAACCATGCATCTATTTCACAGATGAGGATTCAGTCACAGAATCGCCACCTAGAAACGCATCTAGCACGGATGCATGTTGTTAGCATACTCGGGGAGCCTGACCACAGATCATGACAATTATGGATCCAGCAGACTGAGATAAAAGGCAATAAGCGGAGCACCAAGATCCACCAAAAGTCCACATATGCAGAATCATCCATTTAAAAGCACACCAAGAAATAAAGGGTTTAGAGACACATCTAATGAGAAACTTAGGGGTACCATTCTTAAGCAGTGAAACGACTGATTCTCCCCACCAAAATTCCTACCCTGTGTCCATCATGTAGGAACAGGGTGAGTTAGATGCCTTTAAAATGGCAATCCGCATACTGAGCCAACAGAATTTTATTGCTAAAAATAATTCCGACAATAGACACATATTATAAACAGCTGATGAACCTCAGGCTACTTACTCAGGACTGAAAGCTAGGGCTTTTCTTTCTTTGAGTAATTCATAGAGTTACTTTGTGAGAACACAACCATGCTCTTCTCTTAAGCACCGAAGGAGGGGATGTTTTTTTTGTTTTAAAACAACTCAGGCTGTGCCTGCCTTTCATGTGTTTGGTATCTCTGGCTGGCAGAACAGTGATCTTTTAAATGAACACAACTTACCTCTCTAAAGCGTTCCTGAAGTGTCAGACTAGGTTTAACTAGGCGCTTTCCATACCTGTTGCTGGAGATACACTGCAGAAACAAATCTGAGCTTTGCTTGGCCGGAGAGGGGAAGCACGCTCAGCGTGAACACAGCCCTAGCTAAAAGGCTTCAGTCCTTTTCCTGGCAGGCAAGATGTGCTTGATTCTTTCAGTCACAGACAGAAAGGCATAAAACCATGGTTTCCTACGTCTTACATGAGTTTACTGTCCTGCTCTGTTATCCTCTAACTCAGAAAAAGCCGCCGTTTTTGCAAGCTTGGTAGGAGTGTTCTGAGCATGCTTACAGGCAAGCCCCGTCAGACGCACGGGAAGAGGACCATCTGAGCTGCTGATGAGCGTTGAACCTGTTTGAAAGCAGGTGCTTATGGGAGCACCCGACTCTCAAGCATCACCCAGTGACAAAATTCTTACCCTACCTATGCATTAAATCCTCACCGGTGCCATGTTTTGTGCTAGCACAAATTCTCAATAGACCATCTGAATACACATTCTAATCTACGTTGTGCTTTCCAGTACGTCCCCCAGCCTGGATGACTTTGGAGCCTAGGCTACAGGATGCAGGAAAAAGTATTTCTGCATCGCCCCAAATGCAAAATTGTTCATTTCCTAAGCGTTTACCAAGCTTTGTAGGCAGATTGTATAGCGACAGAACTCAGACTGTACTAGCTATCAGCACTACCCTATGTGGCTAATTTTAATCTCCCCCTTATCGGTGTAAGCCGTAGTCGCACCTTCTCCTGCTTCTCCTGGCATACTCGCTTGTTCGCAAGGGAGTGCAATTTAGTGCTGTTTGCAATGGTTTACAGTTTGCCTGCAAGGAAATGGCCTGAAACAAACAAATGTCTATCAGACTGTGAAAAATTTTTAGTTACAACGTACCAGCCCTAAAACACAGCTGTATTTGAATTAGTGAAATGGAGATAAAAAGCTTGAGAACATGCATATTATTAATCTTATAAGCCATCCAACCAAAAGTCTTAGCAACCATTATAGCATCACATACTAAGAAACCTCAAGCTTTCTCCATTCCATGCAGATAATTTGAAAAATAAGATACTGCTTTCCTGTAGAGCTTTGAGGTACAGTATAAATCTCAGAAGCGTGATATTAGACATAACAGATTAAAATATGGTGATCCATACGTTCCCACAAATGGGATGTAATTCATTCACAGCAGAAAACCTTCCATATTTTTCAACCAGCTGAACTGGAAACAAAGTAAAACCCTCTTGCCTCATGATAAAGGTTCTTCACCTTTTTCTCAGGTAGAACATCTAGAAAGTAAAGCCTTTCCAGGTTTCCTAAAGTTCTGTGCTTTCAGTCGTCATCAGCACAGAATACAGAGACGTCATTCATCTCAACTGATTCCAACCGACTTAAAAGAGGGAAACTCCAGAGAACAATACTAAGATAATCACACCTATGCCAAAAAGGTTAAACTTGGTCTATTGGACATGACACATGCGACTCCTTCTTAGCCCTCCCAACATGTATACTGTCCAAACAACCATTTTTATTCTGTGATTCTTTAAACCTTTAAAACTGCAAACTTTCAAACTGGTCCCCTGCTAATTCCTAAGGTCCGTCCCTCAAGCACATTGAGATTGCTATATGCAGTTATACAGCAATTGTCAGTTATGATTAACGGCTAGTAGAAGTCCAGGTCAGTGTGCCAGCATATGAACCTGTATGCAGAATATTTGCTCCTGAAAATATTCACTAGAATATTTTCAAATAGGTATCATATGCACAGAAGTACCATACGTTAAGTTGAGTCTAAATAAACTAACTCTACTGTTTACTTACAGTTCCTTAAGGCTATTGATAATTAGAACTGATCATTATATACTATTGAAGGTACAGTTTCCACAAACAAAGACATGTTCTGGGTAATATTTTAACTTTATTGATGTGCAAAATAACTTCAGTTTTGCTTTTGTACTAGTTAATACAGTACACTAACACACATCATATGTATTGACCAGCCATATTGACTATTAGACCTCGCCTTTCATAAAGTATGTACAAGCACTTTTTATGACTATGGGCTAAACCTTTCCCAGATTTAATATCAAGTACTGTTTGAGTTTGTTGCCGATGGCATAAAAACACACTTTCTCTCAGAGACAAAATTTTATTAAGGGATAGGCTCTGGAAGTAAAATTCAGATTTTTTTAAAGTTTTTTTTTAAAAAGCTATTTAAATTTTTTCAATTGTTTATTTTTTCATATCTGCCATCACAAATGTTTTGCATAGCTACTTTTATTTCAGTTAATCACATGCTTCATTTTCACCTTCATCTCAATGTAGTAGTTTCCTACAAAACTCAAAACATTAGAAATTCAGACAAGACAGAATTGCAGAAAATGTTGTTAATTAAAATATTTGTATATTGAACGTGCAGTAGCAGAGATTCAGAAAAGATAAAGCTTGTTCCTGCTCCCATTAAAAGAGATCAGAGGAATCAACATAGTACAATACAAATTCTCAGGTTTTTTTCTTCTTTTTCACTTCTTACGTAAGTACAGCTTTACTTCTGGAAATGTTACACGCTCTAAAATGGGATTAATCTCTTGTTGAGTGTGTGCCTATTTACCTGTATGAATTACATGTAAGTTTTTTCATTAAGTAAGGTATCAGAGTTCGTCAGATCAATACTAAGAGATCATGACACTATCTAAACTAGCTACAGTCTAAATGCAATATTACCACAACATTGCTGCCACAGAAAATATGTGACCATTTCAGGAGCTGCAAACAATAGAAAATGCAGTTTTTCTATTTCTTTCTTTCAACAGATGAGCATTTTTTAAGTACATATAGAAAGAGATATACTTGTTTTACAGTGCTAACCATAGTTTCTGGAACTAAAGTTTAGCTATTATCTTTAGTCCATGTATTTTATTCTGAAGTTTATTTTGAATTTTAAATGTATTCCTGAAAAAATCTCCATATTTTTCACAACCATCCTGCATTTCTTTAATTTATAAAGGAAAATAACCAATTTATATAAAATATATCAACCAGCATAAACAAAGTATCAGGTAGTAAAGAAATGGGTGAGGGAATAGAGTGCTCCAAGATTTCCTTCTGATCTCTGGAGAAGCTTCAAATAAAGCACTTTATTTGCGAGCAGATACTCCTTAATCTCACAACTCTATTCTTACTTATATTAGGAGTCAGTACACGGAGTTAACTCCTTTTATTTAGGGAGGGAGGATTGTTTCCTCTTCATTTTTCTGAGGCCAAAAAATAAGTATGTTACAGTGTTTCTCACCAGCATGTTCATTGCAGGCCAGAGGAATCAACTGGAAGGCAGCGCTTTCAGAGCTACACCTATATATCATGGCAATAACAGTACTGGTCAGTTATATCATAAGCACTGACAAAGAGAAGAGTTTAGTGGGTTTAATTTGTATCTTTTGCAGGTAATGCAGATCTTCATTTATTCCAACAGAATCTTTCCTGTTTACACCTATGTATCTTTTTTCTGACTTCGAGCTGATTTGTGCTTTGAAGAACAGGTGAATTTAACACAGAAGCAAATTGCTAGCTAATAAGTGAATCTAAGTTCTCAATGTATTCATTATTGGAATCACACTTATGCAAAAACGCACAGAACACCACACAACAGTGAGTCACACACAACTGTTGGTGAAACAAATCCTGCCAAATCCTTCTGTAATACCTCATTGTTTTTTTCATCTCAAGTCTCTACATTTCTTCAAAATAAGAACTTTGCAAATGCTAAACCAAAGAAATGTAAAATAAAAATTGAAGATGCTGTTCTGTTTATTTATTTCCTGAATAAATAATAGAAGTATCTTATTATTTGGCACTACTGACATTGCTGACAGCTGACCTCATAGACTTTCCTCCTTTCCTGATTCGTGTCCACACCCAAGAATTCTTACGTGATATGTGCTGGTGGGCAAAAACTATTAATTTAAATTTACGACCACCATTGTCTTCAAGCAGTAGTAGAGAGGGAATTATTATCCATGTGTTTAAAACGGCAACAGTAATATGTAAATACTGCTCAGGGAATCACAGAATGGTAGGGGTTGGAAGGGACCTCTGGAGATCATCTCGTCCAACCCCCCTGCCAAAGCAGGTTCCCCTAGAGCAGGTTGGACAGGGATGCATTCAGGTGGGTTTTGAATATCTCCAGAGAAGGAGACTCCACAACCTCTCTGGGCAGCCTCTTCCAGAGCTCTGTCATCCTCAAAGTGAAGAATTTTTTCTCTGTCTTGTTTCTAAAATCACACGGTACTAAGTCACTACTGTGGCTAGGAACAAGAGTGCTTCTGCAGTGTACTAGGGCAGTATTATCGCCCAAGAAAGAGATGGATAGCCCTGGCATAACATGGTAGGTTCTGAAAGCACAACAGGCATCTCTGCAATTCCTTTATATGACATACAAAAATAGAAAGGAACATCTGGCTGTGGTGAAGCCGAGGTGTCAGGCACACTTTTCTCCAAATACGCTATTTCAAAATGATCAAGCATATAACAGCTTCTTCCCTCAGGCAGGCAAAGAGGAATGAAGACTGCAGAGACTGAGAAATACCATAGGGAAAGTCTAATCTCAAAAGAAAAAAGTGCTCACTTTCTTCAAGTCCTTCATAAAACGGATGATTTGCTGTTACAAGATCAATAGAAATCGCTTTGTAGTATCTTAATAGTTGCACAATTAAGTATCAGGTGGAACTCAACATAAGAAGACCCACACAAACCCAACTCATGATATTCTTGAGGCAACTGAAATGTGAAAATAAATTACACCCACAGAACCAGAATATGCACTGACTTAAACACAACAGACAACATCCTGATCTTGAATCAAGGAATATTGTCTCAAATGAAAATGTCAGGTAGACATCCAGATGTCTTTGACATTCAATGAAATATAGGAGCCTACTTGTCCTTAAATGACCTTCTCCCCTCTCCAACATACCAAAGCACCTACATACCATTTACTTTGTGCAATAGGCAGAGCAGCGTGGTGACTTTTCTTTCAGATGTGGGGTTTCAAGGCATACTTTAGAAAAGGAATTGGGCTTGAATAGCAGATGAGTGGTGATTCCAGAGTCTCCCCACTTTCATTATTCATGACTGAATGTTTACTTTTTGTTCCATATCAAAAAAATTATTTGATCCTTTTAAAATGTTGATGAAATATAGTTGTTCTTTTTTGAATAAATCAAGAAGCCTGCTGTGGTCATAACCCAATAATAAATTGAAGGACAGTTGACGAAGACTTAAATGATGCATCCACACATCTTCTGCAGCACATACGCTCCAGCATATGGCTTTTCAAATCTCCCTTTACAGTACAGAATATGCACTTGTTGCGCATTCACAGGCCCGTTTGGTGCTAGAGCAAAGCACGACTGAATTTCGTCTACCACTTTTAAGGGCACTTGAGGGAAGACATGAAAATGTAAACTTAGTGTTTTATGCCCACTTATTCACTTCAAAGAGTCTGTTCTGTAGCTTCAGTACTGATTTGTGGTTGAAGTGTTTTGGGTTTGACGTGATTTTTTTTTCTTTTTTTGAAGAAAAGTAGGCTTTTCAAATTTTTTTCCTGTTGGAGTGATGTATTCCATCACTTTTAATCTCTCTCTCACCTAAGATGGGAAAGGGCAGCTAGTTTACTTGTCCAGGCTCTGCTGAGTTATCTGCCCTTTCAAATAGTTTGGGCAAGAGGCAGTTGTATGATGTGACAGGTGGTGCCCTTCCATCTTCCACACTCCCTGTACTGATAACCAAGCAAGGCAAAATGATTACAGGCAAAAAGAGGAACTTATGGGTTAGCAAGTTGCTCTTTTGGGAAGGAATATCAAAACGTATCTTTTCAGCCCAGTTCTACACTGCTTTCAGTATCTTCCCTGAATACCTCATTAAAGGTATTCCAAAAAAAAAAAGAAATCACCAGCACTGAAATGCTGGCACTGTGGGTTTTCATTAGTCATCCCTATTGGCGTATAGGACATATTGTAGTTATTTGTCAAGAGAATTTAACTTTGAAAAATATTTCTTCCCTTGGCTGATATTGTTCTTTTCACAATTTCTTTGTAGCACTGCACTCTAATCCACACTGACAGAAAAAAAAAGCAGTGAGAATTAAGAGGTACCAGAGAGAACTTACAGTTGATTGGTGCACCAGGAAGAGGACCTTACAGATTTCTCCTGCCATCAATTTCTATGGCAGTCCACACTGGAGATGTACCTTCTGCTCTACCTTTCTCCAAGTCTGCCGATTCCATCGCACTACTTCCTAACCATGCTGCTTCTCATAACTGCATTGAAGACTTCCCGCACTTGGTACAAATGTGCTTATGCTTAGAAACTTCTTCTCATGCTATTGCTGTGCTGTTCACTGTTTTACATCTCAGCTCCGCTCAATGTGCTCTCCGCTTCCACATTCACCTCTTGGTGCTCAGTTTTCATTCCTATTACACTTTCTGGCTCTGTTCAGAAGTGCTCAATGGTTATGCAAATATGCCTATGTTTCCCAAGCAAGTAAGGCTGTGTGATGGAAAGCATATGTGTGCGGGGAAAAAAGCAACAACATGACAATGTCCTTAGCAGCTAAGTTTTCAATAAACAGAAGTAGATACTCAAAAGGTAAGTACTCAAGTCTGAACGTTCCCCTAGATTTCTCCAGGTTAAAATCCACCATTTCCCCAACAATCCTGTTCTCAAATGACGTGTATTCTCAAACGAGAAACAGTTACACAAAAAAATTATCATTTTCTTGACAATAACAACTCTCAGATTCCCAGCCATTTTATTTCTCTTTGCTTCTTTCCCCCCCTCCCCCCTACTCAAAGACAAGAAGGAAAGCACTAGTATTGAAAAAGATTAAATAGATTTAAAACCAAAGCAGTCTGCTTGTCCAATGGACTGAGAGGAAAGTTGGTGATGCATGTTAAATGCTAAATAATAAAATCTAATTGCCATATAAATGTGCATGGTAATCCATCTCCCACAGAACTGATGCTATGCCAATTACTCTGTATGAGGGGGCTGGCTGTAGTGGAGAGGTAAGGCATTCAAGCACATCAAATGTCCTTCATTTCTTTCCTGTTCTGACCACTTTTGTACATTGTATACACCTGAAAAATGGACAAAATCTAACGAAGCAGGCATTTGCATGGCATAGTATACTCAGATTTCCCTTCCTCCTGATATTCTTCTGAAATCATTTATTCACTCTCTGCTTTAACAGCCAACACTTGCTCTTAGCAGAGCTTGTTTTCAAAACAGTGAGGAATTCCTCTTTCCAACCCGCATCCTAGACCTGAGAGATCATCATCTACGAAACTCTTCCTTTACCTAGTACTTCAGGCAATATTCTGCACATAAAGCTACCGAAAAGCGGAGAGGTTGAACGTTCTCATTTTGAATGTAGGTTTGCAGAGGGCAACTTTTTATATAACGTTACCAACCTCTTGATCAAGACAATCACCTCCAGACTCTGAGGACATTACATGAAGCAGCTCTTTTGCAAAAATGACTGCTAGGTCAGAATACCACCATCCATGAGGATGGTGCTCTCATACCCATGGCAGCACATTTTGAGAACAAGTTTAGGATGTGCTTCTTGGCTGGGAGGGTGCTAGGATTACACTAAATATCCAGATTTTTTTTTCTAAGTTTTAAGGGCATACATGTTTCCTGTATTATCCTTAGCGTAAATTTTACTTAGTATTCCAGAAGGGCTTGAAAGAAACTCCACAATCAGCAATGGTAATGACCTGCATGCCAAACAGTTGTAGGAACGTAGGCAAATCTATACACCTGTATGTGTAAGAGACTGAAAAGAGCAGGGGAGAAGCATCAGAAATCAAAAACTCTCTCGCCATGGAGTGATCTGAAAGACTACTGCAATGTTGTTGACTTCAAGGCACTCAGCACAAGCACTAGAGTATTTTATTTAATTTTTATTTAATCCAGAAGTACTGGAGTACATTTTTAATTTTTTCCCCATCTCATAATTTTGGCAATTTGGATACAATTTCTGAAGACTTAGCATTGCCAAAATTATTTTCACATTTTGGTAGACAGCATAGCTGTTTAGAAGCAGTATGTGACAAGTTGCAAAGAAAGAAGGATAAAGGAATTTGCATTAGGCCAGGTTGTCCCATCACTGGTAGTTAATCTGCCCGTATATCTTTGCTACATAGCAAGTCTCAAAGAAGAGTTCTCAGTTTCAGGTCGCTTATTTTTCTCCTCTGTACAGAGGCTGTTTCCTCAACACTATCAGGAAGACAACAGCTGCATTTGCCATTGTCTACTCCAACAGGTCACATGGGAAGATCTATTTGCCGTTGACAGTATTTGGAACTCTGCGTTTGGAACAGAATGTTATTTTTGCATGAAATGCTTACAGCCCACCGGCGAGGTCATTACAATTAGGTCATGTATGTTTATTTGAGAAATTTAAGCATTAATACTTGTTAATTTGTACAAATTTGCATTTTTATATAAAATACTTTTCTGTGCTTCTTAAAGCTTTGTTTCTTAGTAATAAAAATATGAAGGACCACTGCCATTGACAGAGATCTTGTAATATAGAGGAGAACATATAATGCAGCAACAATAATAATGGGCTTAATATAAAACAACAGGGACAAACATTATAGGAAATCCAAACGATTTCAACTTCCATTGCTGGAATAAGAAATCTTCTTTATGATCAAGACTAATTTAGCTCAGTTTTGCATAGCATGAATAACCTACTTTGACAGGCAAATGAAATATCAATAGATTAAGTGACTATTACGAATCATCAATGAATATGCCAGGCTAGTAGATCCACTGATAATTTAGTTAATTGCATTAAAAGTTTACAAGGATGAATTAATTGCCAAGTGAGTCTTTATGTACATGGAAGAAGTATATTTAAAGTGCATTTGCAAAACCACTGAGGTGATACCAGCAATTAATATGATGACTTTTCTTTCAGATGCTTCAGACTAGGCTGTTTTCACATTGCTGGAGAAAACGGCAAACGCATACAGCAGCAGCACCCAGAACTCACAAAGGAACAGAGGAAGCCAGAGGCCAGTGAAGAGCTACAGATATAAAACAGACGGGAGATAGACAGGATTTTTCAATCCAAGGAAGTTGATTCTGATGTATGCTCTAATATGAACAGCATTTTTTGAGGATGCAGTGATACAACAGCACAGGAATAACATATAACTTACAAAGAACTCTAAAATTGATATTTGGGAAGGCCGTGTGGAAGAGAATAACAGAGTGAGACAAGTTGAAAGTATGGATGTCAGTTCAAAAAAGCAGATCTTAAAAGATGTATGAAATGCTGCAGAGGCTGCAAAAATATCAGGCCATAAATGTTGAGGAGGGTAGGATTTTTTTTGTAATGGTAATTTCCTTCTACAAAGAAAATATAGTTAGCCTAATATCAAAATTAGGATGACTGCAGTTCATCCTGGAGAATATATCACAGCTAGAAAGTTTGGAATAGGATAGGATACTGAAGTACCAAAACTACCAACTCCTAGAAGTGTGTGTAACTATTTATTGTTAAATCTAAAATAACAGCAGCATTCCTTAGCTTTTCATTTTGTAAGAGTGTGATATTTCAACTTTTCACCTCAATTTATAAACAATTAAAATGTTAAAATATTTTAATTTTCTAGCAGTCATTCTGATTGGATTCTTGTAAGTTTTTATATGTTTGCTGTTTAAAGAGAATGGGTGAAAGCTTTGGGGATTAAAATAGTGCCTATATGTGTAGGACAGAGGCAAAAGTAAGCTTAAAATCTAGTAGGCAAGTGGACACAAAGTCATGCTTGAGTATGTTCCTCCTTGAAAGCAGATCATGTGTCTTCAAATATTTATAAAAAAAAAAAACCTCTGACAGAACCCAAATTTCCCACACCACAGGAAGAAAATGTGGAGAGGGAAGAGACATTACAGATGTTGTGATACCTACAGGCTGAGCAAAGGAGACATCTTTTCTTTGGCAACAGTGAGGAACAAGATCACAAATCAAATTCCACTTTCACTTGCGTTTCTTGGACCCCTCAAGACCATAAGAGCACAGCATCAAACACAGCATGCAAGAATTCCCCTCCACCCAACTATTTTGGTCTATGAAGGCCTTGAATTGTAGCCGTGCTAACCATCTGAACTATACTGAAAGCAGGACAGGGAATCTGCTCGTGAAATACAGGAAAGCAAATTTGCTGTGTAACGGAACGTTGGCAGGCCTGAGCTGCACTGCCTTTGCTGTTAAGACTCATTTATCTTCACGGGTTATCTGCTAGAACTGCACCCGAGTACACTTTTCTAATTTTCTCTGCTAGGAAAAATAACACAGTTCTTGGAGTCCAAACACAGAACTATTTTCACTCATTTATTTGTCTCCAGTTTATAATTTACCCATCTAACTACAGCAATAATTAAGCTGGAGAATTTAATATAAGTGTTTCCACAGGTACCCACTCCAATCCACTGAAATTGCACCAGAGGTTATGCAGGGAACCCATGTCTGTAATAATGAACTTTCTATATTACATAGCCAAATCCTACACCCAAAAGGAAACGTATAGTGGAAATTCTCTCCCATACTTTTATGGCAGCTGTCTGCTTCCCCAGACAACTGGCATGCTGTGCAGGCTCTACAACACAATCTGTGTCCTATCTTCATTCTGAATTCACTGTGTATTTGCAAAAACCTGCATATATGTGATTTATCTTTCCAGGATTAGCTTGGATTTCAGCATCTGAAATCTGGTAACTGCAATTACTCAGAAAGGCTGCAGATTGTATGTTATCTGTACACATTTCTATTTCACCCAATGCTAACTCCGGTTAAACAGATATTGATATCACTAGCAGGAAGTTTAATTTTGATTTTGCTTTGTTGATAGGGCTAAAATAATACAGGACAATGAATTAATCATAGCTGCTTGTATCAGTAAAGCAGTAAAGTGTATGGAGTGTTTCTAGCATAACAGAGAAATGTCATCATAAGAAACACTGACATAAAATAGAAAAGAACAAGCTACAGGAAAGTATTTCGACTGAATACAAAGCAAGAAAAAACAATAATGAAAGGCAATTTTTCCTCCTTTTTGGCCTGCTGGCTAAAATGTATCAGCTTGAACTCCCCCAAAAATCCAACATAAATTCTCATGATATATGCTGTGCCATATTTAAGGATAGCTAACCTCGCAAAATAAAATAGAATACATCAAAAAAATAAAATGAAACATACTACTATGAGAAGACAGATGTTGAAGACCTGTGTACGCTAGACCGGTTTGAGAAAGGTGCTTGCTATCTATTACTGTACTGAATATGTCAGGCTTGTTGTTCTTTTACTAGCCACATTTCCTGGGTGGTGAATTACAGAAAATCAGCATCTAACACAATTCACCTTCCTCGCTTCAAATCTCAGTATGTTTTTTCATGCTCTTCAGTTTTTTTCCCCTGGAATTCAAGGTTAGAAAACGCATCAGCTATGGAGGCAGTTTTACTTCAAAAGGGTAAAGCAAAAGTAGAATTTTCAAAGTGAAGAAAACAAAGGAATGTTGGATTTTATGTTATCCTCGCTGATGAGCTTTCCCTGTGAATGCACTAAGCAGTGCGTTTAGTGAAATAACAGTGCCCTCTAGTGCCTTTATTAAGCACATTGTTCAAACTTTTCTTAACTAAAGCAACATACCAAACCACCACATTAATTTTGAAGAAGATGTAGAATAAAATGACTGTGTTAGCTTAGTTATCAGTTCTTAACAGGATTATTTTTCCCACTCATGTCTAATTAACACACTGGAAAAAACCCAGATTAAATACATATATAGAAATATGCAGAAGTAGTACTTATTATTGCCACAAAACGTGAAAGAGTAAGGTGGATGCTTTCTCCACAGCATCAAAAACAACGTTGAAATATTATATTGCCTCGATAAACGTTGACCATATTTACCAGAATGCAAAAACGAGAAAGAACATGGCACAAATTTCAAACACAATTTTGAGAATGGAGCGTGAGCCATCCAAAAAGCTTTAATCTATAAACCAAGCATTTCTGATAAAAAGGCTCTTATTGAAGATTATACATATCAAGATACAGTTTTCACAGTCTTTCTTGCAATCTTAATAGCACTTTCAAGTGAAGCAAACATGTAAAATATCACAAAATCCAGAATAATTACTAAGGTCAGCTCATTATCTGTGACTCAGAGGTAGTTAAAAGAAAATCCAGCAAGGAATAAGCTCTTGATGGAATATTAATACCTACTTTGAACATCCTGGCCTTTGAAATATTAAATTTTCTTTGACTATTATGAAATTTTGGTTTTCCTAACAAGAACTTTTATAAAGAATGCTAAAATACGTGATACTTTTTCACACGACCAGAATATATTTTCTTCTGTCTGATTAGGCAGGCAGTATTTTAAAAAGTATACTTACACTTCGTTTCAAAAAGATATTTTCCTCTGATGCAAATTAGCTTTTCAGAAGCTCACCCTTACACTAATACTATTACTTATTTTAAAATATATATATGTATCAGTTTGGTTTATAAAAATGGATCCTAAGAACCTAGTTGGACCTATAAAATGTATGTTTAGAGCTATAAAACAACATTTATCCCACCCTGCAATGGAAATGACAAAACATTACATATTTAGGCAAGTATATGTTTATGGTTCAATACATCTGGCAACTTGTATTTATAACTGATTCATTAGAGGACTCCCACATAAGATTGCTTTACATACAAGATGTTTTATGATAACAAAATACCGCATTGTATTTATCTTACCAACAAAAGGTAGGTTTTGTGTAGAATACTGAACAGTGGGGGACAGGTTAAAATATTCCGCAGTTCTCTAACACAGAGACCATCAGTTCTGCAAAGCCTTTGCAGCCATACTGCAAAGCTTGGGCTGTGGTTTCTGCACGCCACTTGCGTAACTTACGTTCATGTAAAAATCAAGCTTTTTTCATAGACGTGTAGGAGCTCCTTTAGTCCCCCACTTATATTTTGGTATATATGGGCCGCTCTGTGTTCTTACCATTTATGACTTTTTTTCCTGTGGCATTTTCACACGCTTGAAGTAGTACGTAACTGTGCAGAACTATTACTAAACTGGCATTGTCAGGCTAACATAAAGATGTCATCTCTTGCGATCATATTAATTACTATTAAATAAAACGTTTCATATGGTATTACAAAATTACACTGTACTTTACAGACATGATTTATTCAGGTTACCATTCTGTAATGACCCTCACTGTAGGTTATAGAGGAATTACTGTACTTACTTTTGAGATCTAAATTTCTGGCTCCTGCTGTGCTCTGTGTTGTGATTTTAGTGTCAATCTTTACAGTGTGGAGATTGTTGGTATCCCTTGATATCATCACATTATGCCACTGGTTGTCATTCAGAGGTTTATTAGAACTTCCTTTGATGAGATTTGCACCATTTCCCAAGTCAAATACATAGTGTAAATACCTGGGAAAAGAGAAAAAATTGGAAAAGTTTCCTTTTTCTTTATATAGGAAGGGGGCACTAATTAATACATCTAATATTTCCTATTTCCTTCTACTCCTCAGTTGTGCTGGTAAAACCGGAAGACAATCATGAATGCCAAATGGGGAAGCAAGCTTAATTTAGAGCAATCGCCATTCATTTAGATGAGCTGAGATGCAGTCCCAAGTTTCTGGAAAGGAACGAGCACTCCATGTACCGACACATGCATACATACATAGAGAACAAGGCGGTGGCTATAAACTAGTACTTCTTTGTAGTAAACACTACAGAAGTTACAGCTATTATTTACTTATATATTTTTCAGGTATCTAGCTTCCTCTGAAAGAAAAAGTCACAATAAAGCTTATGAAGTTTAACATGAAGAAACATTTATTAATCATATATGTCCATCCAGACAAAGATTTGTATCCTAAACATTCCCTTGTATTTCTCCTGCATATGTATTTTGAATAGACATTTTTGTCATGATGCTAATGCATACATACCCTTTTACTAATTCAACCACAATGAAATCATTTCCGTCGCCACTGTTATAAAGTATCAATCCATCCAGAGAGGTTGTTTTGAACTGGAAAAAAAGGTGCATAGATGTATATGCTTGTAGCGTGGCCAATGCGACGTAACTTGCTTTTGTTTTAAATGTTACAGGGTCTGCTATGATGTTCCTGAATCCAAATCTTGCATTTAGCTCACAATAATCGATGTCTCCATTTTTACATAAGTCAATGTATGCCATGCCATTAAACGTAAGACTCTGTAGATGCCCAATGAAATTAGAAGGCACAGAAGACAGGTAGCGCCGTTCTGTTATTATTCCTGTTTCTATATTGTGGAATTCCAGTCGCGTGTGATCGCCAGCCATTTGACCTTTAAATAGCAACGAGAAAACACGTTAGCATCTGAAATGGGAGGTCAAAAAGCACACCACGTGATTAAGTATCTGCATCAATTTCACACTTTTCAGAATGTGCAAGGCCAATTCTTGGCTCCAAAAAGGATTCTTCTAAATTCATCCAAACTTCTGGTAAATATCTGGGAGCCTTTCCACTGAGTTCAGTATGTTTGTATAAGGCCAACAGCAAGATTTCTAAACTGAAGCACAATACCACAGTATATCAAACAAAATCCCTCACTTTGGTTACGATTAACCAGACATGTAGTTTTCCTATAAACCAGTGCAATTAATTAACACAACATGAAGAGCACAAAGTCAAATCTCAGAGCTGAAACTACAACGTTAGAGTTTCACGGAAGAGAAGCATAACAGTTTGGGGGATATTACTCCATGTATTTTCCTTAAAAGTGCATGATTTAGCAAGCGGAAGGAAGGATTCCCGTTTAAGCTGTCTTAGGTACATTCATGCTGGCCCTGCCGCAAAACCCTGTGCTGCAAGGGTGGGCAGAGCCTGTCTTAAAAGCAACTACCTTTATACCATGGGGATAAACCCACGGGAGAAAGGGGCAGAGCCGAAGAGATGGACAAAGCAGCAAGCCTGCAGCAAGGGTGTATGCCAGCATCTTGTAATCCTGAAAAGAGCAAGGGACTTGCCTACATCAGAAAAGCAGCTAAAACCAAGCCTCACAGCTACCTTTGAGTCTTTCTTTGTCACGCAAGGACTCCTGCACAGCAGAAAGTCTGAAATTTGCTGACTGTATAGCTAATCTGAAGGAAAGGATCAACATTACCAGGTTACACTGTGTGCAGGTCAGGTAAGGTTTTAAGCTGGTTATTAAATACTTTTCCCAGCACATCAAAATTGTGTCCACACACTAGTGGAGCTTAGATTTTTTTTTTTCCCGTGCTTCTTTTAAAGAAGTAGGGCAGGACTATCACAAGGCTGATTCAGGGTCAGGTTGCGTGGGTGTGATGACAAAACAGCTTTTTATTACTAATAAATTTCACTACTTAATCTACCTTTTGCAAACCGTAGACTAGATTTCTCAGTTCCTTAGATGTTTCGTGTCTCTCATGGAGTACAAAGAAGGTGAACAGCAGACCGAGCTGGAATAAATACTGGCATGAAACTGCTCTATAATACAAGTTCTTAGAGTTGCAGTGCCAAGGTGTTGACAGACCAAGTTGCCACTGTCCTTCCCTGAACATGCTATTCCAAGAGGAGAGAGTGAGCTCTGACCCAGCTTGGATGTGTTTTAGCTGCAGAAAGGCCTGAGGCAGGCGTAGACAGCTGTGCCTCCATACGGTTTATAAGCAAGTGTCCGTGTACACGTGTGTGAACAGGGAAAGGACAGAGGCAAAAGGAATGTAGAAATTTGAGCTTTGTCCAGGGAGATGGATTCACAAACAGGTTAAGAGTCACAGCACTGAGATACAAATACAAGTGTCAGTGAAGTTACAGTGAAAATAGGTCTGCAAGCTTTAAAACAATTAAAAAGAAAAAAAAGAAAAATGCTTTAATAATTTATGATAAATATTTACGAGCAGCTTGCTTAGCTTCAGGATGCGTTCTGACCTAACTCTACTGATGTCATTCAACACCATCAGCATCTGGGATCTGCAGTCATACAGGCTGAGCACTGCAAGAGACACCCCAGTCCCCAAGGACAGCCTTCTTGATGTCCTTGCTTCTAATCATCAGTTCTGAAGACACCACTTTTCCTGATGTATTAGCAAAGGTGGGTCCTTCCTTGCAGTAATGGGTCAGGGAGTCGTCTTGAAAAATGCCAAATCTGTAAGTTTCTGCAAGGCCAAGAGCTATATATTGGACCACAGCCAGAGAGCTGAAGATCATGTTTTAGAGGAGGAACATTATGTATTCCAGTCTTAAATCACTTCAGATGGCAGTGCATAAATGTCATGGCAAAAATCCACTAAGCTTTGGCCTGTAGCACAGTATCCTCACTACATTCACTACCTTAAATGTATTTCTTTCTTGAGCATAGTAATAAAAAATTTCCAGAATCTGGGCTCGCATCCCAAATCTCCCTCTAACATTTCAGTTGTACAAACATGCTAACAGGACTTGAGACTTCATATAATGCTCCACGGTATTTGCAATTACAGCAATGAAGAAAAAGAAAGAGACTGCAGTTTGTGCTTACACGGTGTGATTTTGGGGTTTTGTTTTGTTTTGTTTTTTTAACTTGTCAGGTTGGTGCACAAAATGCATTACCTGTTGTAATGCTATGGGACATACAAAAAGCCAAGGGAATTTCTGTTCATAACCATAAGCTAGGTATCCTTTCCATTATCTGAAACTAGTAACATCTTTTAGTCTACTTATTTTCTATACCTTTTCAGAAAAAAAAAGTGTATCTGGGCCTGGAGTATTTAAACTCCTCTGTGATGAGTAAAATTTTCAAAACCACCTGTATGACTTCCAGTGAAAGTCAGTTGTGATTCTGAAAGACATTATTTACCCGTGCACAAATTATGCATTTGTCAAAGATAACTAAGCTCAGCACATGGATGAACAGGTGATATTTTATAATCTGTAAAAAATGGAGAGTGAGGCTGAATTATTTAGTGGCTTCCCATCCAGCTTAAGCTTTCTGGATCTGGTTGGATTTTTTTGTTGGTTTTTTTTCCATACGTGACATAGGAAAGGGAATCAAAAAAGGAAAACACAGTGCATGGTGGAGGAAAGATGGAATTTTGGGGAGAAAGTCCATTTTTTCCTCATGCTCCCATAAGATTATAACAACCTTTCACATGAATAACTACCGGGTTATATTTTAACCACATTTGTGATTGTTGGGACATCTGAAGAAAAACTCTAAGCAGTTTAGAGCAAGACCATTCCAATCTGATATGGCAACTCTTCCACTAAACCTGTAGGAAATTCCAAGCTACTCCACATTAAATTGCATTGCGTACATTTGACTTTCTATCAGATGGGAGTGAAAACTTAAGCTCATGAAGACTTTTGGCACCACACGGTGCTGCATGGCAATAAAGATTTTCCATGTAGAAAATGTAATACTCCTGGAACTAACAGCAGGTTTCCTGTGTTGTCAGAATTTCAAGTTCCCTCTAGCTCCTCTCATGCCATTTCCCTGCTCACTGATGGAATAGGCCACAAATGGGCCACACAGCTTCCTGCAGGGAGTTTAGGAAGACTTTTTCCCTCCAAAATACAGGGATGACTTTCTCCCCTTAGATGAAGAACGTTAAACATCTGTGGATTACACAAATGTAGGCAACTTCCAGCTTGAAGAACTGAGAGGGATTTCAAGTCAGCTGGCCAGCTTCCAATACAGGTACTGGCACATGGAAAGAATAGAAGTGTTGTGCCAGAAAGCTGGACCCACAGGCAAG
This sequence comes from Burhinus oedicnemus, assembly GCA_008921705.1. Classification (NCBI taxonomy): domain Eukaryota; kingdom Metazoa; phylum Chordata; class Aves; order Charadriiformes; family Burhinidae; genus Burhinus; species Burhinus oedicnemus. Next base: position 301,720 of record VFFE01007960.1, read on the forward strand.
ACTTTTGCATGATTAGGAGGCAACTGAAGAGAAAAGACTCACTGGCTTTAACAGCTAGAATAGCATAGTTCACTTGGATGGGACCTAAAATGATTATCTAGTCCAACTGCCTGACCACTTCACAGCTGACCAAAAGTTAAAGCTTGTTATTAAAGGTGTTGTCCAAATGCCTCTTGAACACCGACAGGCATAGGACATCGCCCACCTCTCTAGGGAGCCTGTTCCAGTGTCTCAGCTATTTGTTGAGACCACAATATTTGACAGTAACTAGTTACCCACAATGGAGATAGATTACAAGAACTTACAGTCCTGCGTTCTTTACTTATTACTTCACTTGATTAGACTGTATATGATAGAAACCTCCTGTTTCCACCTCAATCCTTCACATTTATTTTGAACTTTTCTGAAGCTATGTTGAGCAGCTGGGACTGAACCCAAAGGTGAAAACAGTACTTCTTGTTGCTTTTGTAACCTGTAATACTTGTAAATAAAAAAATCCGCTATGAGGAGCCCAGGAAATCTGCATTTGGTTTTAGATGCTATATTTTATTCAGATCTAAACAACTTCCTTTAAATAGAAAATGTCCCCAAAGTAGCCTTATTATTTCAATTGTCAGTTGAAGCAGCAAGATGATATTTTTCAGTATAGTTCCTCTGGTACTACGTATTTATTTTCACAGAGAAAATAACTAGTTTAGGCCAACTGCTTTCTTGGGATAATGTCCCAAAGCATCATCACGTACACAGACTAAATTTTTGTTTTACCTCTGGAAGATCTATTGGTAATTTCTCATTCTAGAAAGTATGTTTTTGCAGCTATGTGAATACCATTGACATGGTCTTCAGTGTTCTGCTGAGGTGAAAAAAAGACTACTAAAAAAGGTGCTTTTCTTTTAAAAATCCATTAAAATTGTTATCATTTTAACAAAGCTTAAAATGAATGAGAAAAGCTATATAATACTACAGGAAAACAAAGGAACACGCTAAATAGCTAACACAAAATTAGGCATATTGTATTGTGCGAGGAATCAGGGCCAGAAGCCAGGTCTGTTGCTATCAATGACACATATATAAGCCTTATCTTTAACAGAAAAAGATAATAATCAAAGTCATCTGTATTATCATTTCTGATAATATATATAGGAATATATTTCTAACGTATGCTAGCATTCATGCCATGTTTTTTCTCCCATCCCAACTGCTATTTTAGTATTTGAGAAAAACTTGTTGCCTAACGTTTAATTATTGAGGACAGCTGATGCAAGATTTAAAACACAATAGAATATCCTTCAAACATTCATGAAATTCTTTCTTACAGCAATAGCTCAGAGTTTAACCTTAGTATAAATTCAGTGTGTTGCTAAAAGCATTTTACTTGCTTTCTCATTAGTGATGTATCAAATTACTTCTCTCCAATTACTGTATAAAAACATTCATTTAAGTCAGCACGGAGGTTTTCATTAATTTCAACAGCAATGGTAGAGTAGCATTAATATCAAGTGTAATAACGCACTTGTAGTAGCAGCATTTCAAGATGCATAACATGGATTTTCGATCTTACCCAAGAAATGGGAAAAGCATCTGTTGCTTTCAGATAAAGGCATTTATTCTGTCAGTTTGTGCTTTGTGTTGCCCCCCAGTAACCCGGAGTCACAATGCCACAGTACCTGTCATGGCCTGCTGGTCATCCACCATTAACTTTAAACTTTTTCCTCGCCGAACCACACGCACTGTGTGCCACTCATTATCATTGAGGTTATAGCCAGCAAAAAGGGTTTCTGGACCTTTGCCTGTAGGATATGCCAAACAGTCATTATGCAATCTTTAAATCAGTTTACATGTGAACCTCACAGAGAAAGAGAGAGAGAGACAGAGACTGGCTGGGCAAATGGTAAAGTCACATCAAGCAAGAGAATTACAAAGTACAAGCAAACCTCAAAATATAGAGCTACTACGTTAAAACGCTTCTACTGTATATTTAACTATATAAATGTATTGTATATGCACATTTAATGAACCAGGTTGTCATAAATAGGCACAGTCAACATGGATTTAGTTATGCATTTTCCAGTCACATGTAAGCCTTTAAGAAATGGGATTACTGTAGCCAGAAGAACTTCAGCATGTATTTACAATATCGGATTTTTGTTCCTTCATTAAAAATAATTTGGGCAAAAGGTAGAAGTGGTAAATGGGTGTGCATGTGCGTTATATTTTTCTTAACCTATGTCAGCTTTTCAGCCTATGTTTGTTTACTAGGACTTCTCAGAAGATCATCTGTTACCTTATCATCCAGATGACTCATTAATATTCAGAGCCAGTACCTTCTGATGTTAGCAGACCTCCAAACCATGCTTTCCTTTTTCGTTTCAGGGATACCTTTTTTGTAATCTGCTATTTTTGTAAGCAGTCCAACAAACACTTTTGAAGCAAATATAATCCTACTTATAGCACATAGTACTTGCAATAACTGAAGTAGTCACAAATCTAAGAAACAGGATATCGTTAAGACCTCGGGAAAAATCTCTCCGAAGAAAATGATTATGGAAATTGTCTCTTGCACTGTTGACCAAGAAGAGAAAGAAAGAGAAAAATCCTGACTATGAACTAATATTGAGGAGTAGGTGATTGACCAAGCGCTGAACCAATCAATCAAAACTTCTCTGCTCAAACCCAAGCTATTGGACCTACGTGGTGACTGTCCAAAAGGTGATGCTAATCTGCAATTAACAAATTACATTCTTGCAAGACAGAGACCTCCCTAGCCTGTTTTTCTGTTCCTGTGGCCTAATAAAGGCTGCTGATAACTAAGGGAGATGATATAGAGACAATATAGTAACATTTGTCATGAAAACATTAGGGTTACACTGAGTCAGACCATTACCACCACTACATCTTTCCAGGTGACAACATCCCATGTGTCAGCTTTCTTTTAAAAAGGGACATACCACTGGCTCTGACACTCTCCCACGTTTCTTTTTGAGTTCTTTTCCACCCAGTACAGGCTAACTGTCATGGAAGAGGTCTATTAATAAATGGGTATTATATGACATTGTCTAAAATCAAAGCCTCTCTGACCTCAGGACTGCAGAGAGGGAAAAGACACTAACAGCTTGGTGTAGCTGTTCAGCGTATTGGACAATTTTCATCTCAGACTTTTTCCCTTTTCTATCAGCATTTTTTTAATTGCCGCTGGTTGATTGCCCTGCTTTTATATGCAATCTTTGTTATTTTGAGCGTGTCAAGGGATCTCCAGGAGTAAAAATACTAGCTACAGCAAAGGCAGTGAGATTCTGATAACATCACATTGCTTTCTCTATGCTTCTGCATTGACACTAGGCTAGGAAAGGTGTGCAAACCCAGCAGAAAGAGATGCACATGTACTCACTGATGTCAGCTACCTGAATTGTTCTGTTCCTTACACGTGTACTGTCTCTGACAAGAGAAAGACCGTTTTGCATAAAGCTTACGCAAATAAAGTTCTCTGGATATGGTGATATAGATGGAGTGACTAATGCTCTTCAAGCAATTTCTATTATTTTATATTTTATTGGGGGCTTCAATGGAAGCAGTTTCTAACTAGACTTGGGGGACAAGGGATGGATTTACAAAAACTGCTTAAATGACATCAGTAAAAATCTTAGTGAGAGTCAATATGCCTCCCTAGAAATACATCACTTACTATTATTTTAAACATGTTAGCTGTTCTTCGTTAGTCCAACTTCTTTTAAAAAAAAAATAAAAATTTTTAAGTAGTTGAACTACTTAGTCTCCCTTATCTCACAACAGATCTCTAAAAGACCTAAAAGCATATGCAATTTAAATTTGCTTTCACATTAACAACCCTCTGTAGTGTCCCATTCATGTAAAAGTGCCTCAGTGTATACAAATATCGAATCCAACTTGCCTGCTCACATTCATACAGGCAAATATGTCTATTGTCTTTTAATGGTTAGGGACTGGTAAACTTTTCCCGTTGTAAAATTAAAGGTATGTTTTCCTATGTATCAGTCTATTTCCTTTGCAAGGGTACTCTGAGTAAAAAAAATCAGGTCAGAACTACCTGTCGGCTGCCTTTGTTCACAATGCACGCAATCCAAAACTGGATTAAGGGGAACTTCGGTGAAAGGGCTATGAAAGGGATGAACCTGGGTACAACAGACTATAGGAGCAATGCACTGAAAGCAGTCCTGGCCTTGTAGAAACTAGCTGCTTGCATGGAAAGAGGCTTTTCTTTCCTGAAGCTGAACTCTAGAGAAGAGAGGTTTTTCCTTTGTCACAGAGAGTGCAAGGAACTATAAAAGTGGTAAATGTGCTTGTGAGCAGTGCATTTAGGATAAAATTTTCTAAATGCTTAAGTACAAAAGCATGTGGTCCTTGATACCACACAAGATTACAATGACTGCAGAAGGAAACTCTTAACATATGTTGTTAAATGGCACTGGCCAACTTCAAACATAGTTTATGTTAGTACTTTCCTCACTGACTTTCAAATATGTTGAACTGAAATTAATTTAAACATCGTATTATTGAGATCGTAACAGTTCAGACTCTTCTTCTGTCCTGGTTTATAGTGCTGTGGATTATAGTGAATCTACTATAAATCTAAATCTACTAAATCATTGGCTCTCCAGTCTTATTCTGACTTTACACTGATCTGGTTCCACTTCATTTAAATCACACCAGCAGAAAGTGCTGTTGTATTTAAATAAGAATTAGCATATTACCACTTTTGGGGGGGGGTTAAGCTTTTTTTTTTTCATCCTCTTTTCTTTAAAAAACATTAAATATTTCCCACGAGAAGAAAAGCAACAACCCTAAATTGAAAAAAACAACAAAAACGGGGTGATTTTTTTTTTCTCTCTCTCTTTTTTTTTTTTAATGGACTGGATACTACTCTTCCAACCTTACATCCCTCCACTCCTATTTCCTATGCTGTCCTTCCCATGGAACTCATTTGTCTCTTTCTAAACAGGACGTAGTATCTTGCTTCATGTACCCAGCACTCATTTTCTGAGCTATCGATTCTCTCAGACATGAATACCTTAATCATAAACCTTTTCTTTCAGAGACAGGCTGTAACCTGCAAAAATACACTAAGTATCTCCTCTTCCTTAAGTATGAAATTTATTATCAATGCATATATTCAGCTCTTTTCCTCTTTTAAAGGCTTAAAAAACTACTAGATTTTATGCATGCCTAGTGTGAATGGATAGTACCAAATAAAAAAGTATAGGCATTTTTATGGCTCCCACAATTTGCTTATAGTCCATCACGCCAGTAAAATCTGCACATCCATTTAAAAGCAGATAATAGCTTGTACAACCATCTTCTTACATGGGAAAATACAGACTGTGCAGCCAGACGATAGAGGTACAAATCTTGATGATGCAAATCCGTTATGAACTAGAACATATAAACGCAAAGCCTCAAACATCGTAAGTTATAAATTCACATAGGCACTCGAAGTTGAGCTTACTTTGTTTTCAGCCCCTCATTTAGAATTTAACTGCTTTTGGTCCTCTTGAAATTTAAAGGAAAAAGGTACGAACCCCCGAAAGAAAAGTGTGCTGAATATTCTAAATGTTCTCTGGAGAGTCCTGTTCTCTTTACTATCTTGTGAGGAGCCTGTTCAGCCTAATTCAAGCGCTCAAAATTTGCTGAATTTAAATAAGCCTGTTAATTGATGGTAGCACACATACTTACTTTTTCTCTTATAGATCTCTATCCTGTTGTACTTAAATCGGGAGATCTTTTAACCAACTATTTGAACAGAACATCATAAAAACAAACTGGTCACTTTGAAACAAGGTACTAGCTTTTGGCATTGTACCAAAACGCATTCAAAACTAGCTGTCTGAACCAAACACAGGAATTACTGCCTCTTACAACGCCATCCACCACCAAGGCACATACTAAAACGCTACCCAGACTTGCTCGGAGCATTCAATTCTGTGACCAAACGTAAAAGAAAGATAAAGTAAATTGAGACTAGCAAGGGAGACTGGATGGTTCAGCGGATGCTGTACTAACCTATGAAACCCCAGTTAGCTACAGGCAAACCACTGCTATCTTTTTATTGGTCAGTATAAGAAATGTCAGTGGCTTCAGCCTCATATGCTAATGGATAACTACGCATACTACAGCAATCAGTATCAAGTGGCATTTCCCATTTGAAATTTGAGAGAATAAGTGGAAAAAAAGACAAAACCCTGAGATCACTCCAGTTAATAGCGAATATTACTTTGAGGTCAGGGATGCCAGGATTTCAGATGAAATCTTACAGCTAAGATAATCTATACGTAGCAAGCTGAATTGTAAAGATAGCTGAGTGGCTCTGAGAGATACCTAAGAGCGTTACTGTAAATACCCGCTGCAGAACCAGGCAACTCTGTGCCATCTCATTTATCCTGCTTTCCAGGGTAAATCTAGCATGCCTGTAATCTAGGCTTCTGTTCCAGCAAGCAGCCAGTCTCACAGCCACTCTGCAAATCTTGCGAGGCATCTATATTATACACCAGTCTGCAGCACAAAATGTTCATAAAAAGATTCTTTCAGAACTAGATGCAGAAACACAAGACAAACAGGGGAAAGTACCTTAATCTTCATTATCCTTTCTATGGTGGTTGGCTGCAGAAACAATTCTGATCTTCTGAACCACTCATTTGCAAACTCGAATTTAAAAAGTCAATTATTATAGTGAATCAACTGTATTTTAAATGACTGCATCTGCATCATCCTGAAATTCCCTGACTATGCATGTTTCTTACTAAGAGAAAAACGTAGTTTCCTTTTAAAGATCAACAATGTGTATCAGTTTATCATTTAAAGTTTTGATAAATTAACTTGAGAAAGTCTTTTTATGGGTCAAAGAAATTTTGTCAACTGTATTTTATTCCTAACAGACTCATACAGAAACTTCCACAAGAACAGTGTGTTCACTGAATCATATTAAGCAAAACATATCAATCTGCACTGCTTGATCAAAACGTTCCAGCCCACAATAGCTTTATTATAGGCAAAATTGCTTTTGGCAATTTGGGTAAAGTATTGGCAGTTAAGGGTATTTTTATTACTTTTTAAAAAAAAACACTCTGACATTTCAGAAATTAAAACAAAGGAGATTAGAGTTGCTAATATCATTCATCAGCCTTCATTTCAGCTGTAGAATAGATTTGCTCAGATTGTTTTGAATAACAGAAATATAATCTTAAACCTGTTTCTGTACCCGCACTCATATAGAAATGCAGAAAGCTAGACAAGGTACTTTTGAAAATTCTGCTGGCTTCCTCTACATGACCAAACTACAAACAGACTGCACTGAATATTGATTTAGTTCACCAGTAAGGAAAACCAGCATACATAGTGAATGCACTGGGGAAGAAAAAAATCCATAGAACGATATAAAACCCAACCAATCCAGGAATCAAGCACCATATTCAGGTCTGAGGAGACAAAGTTTTCTACAGACATTTGCCTGTTTCTTTTCTCTCTTTTCTTTGAACTTGCTTCCCCTACCCATGGTCTGAGCTGCTCAATATTTCCCCCCCCCCCCAACTTTGTCTACCTTTTGACTTAAGCAAGCTATTTAATTTGGGGTGTGATAGCGCACATACCCATCCATTAATTTCTTAAAGCTGTGAGATATTAACTGTTGGTGACACTTAAGGATCTAAATAGAGCCAGTGGATCAAGGTGGGAGGGCAGAACATAGATCTGTTAGAGTAATTTAAACCTAAGGATTCTTGTTGTCTGCCAAGAAAGGCGCTGATGATACAGCACTGTCTTGTGAAAGCTTATTCTCGACAAACAGAACGAGGACCACTACTGAATTTCACCAAGACGGAGGAAGAAAGATCAGAAAGCAGTAAACTTTTGAGTTGCAAGTCTTGGCCTCTAGACTTTCCTGTCACATCAAAGTATACGTAGAACACATACACATGCTCTCAAAATTGGGAAGTATGCTTTGCTGGTTAATAACCGGGTTGAACCATATTTCCTGAAAAAATGGTCTTGAAATTGCAATTACAACTATACGTGAACTGAAGAACAGGTAAGAGGATAAAACTGATTTTGTTACTGCATTATGAAATGTCTAACCCAGCTAGAAACATTTCTCAACACATTACTTAAAACATTTATTGTTAGGAGTCAGCTGCATTTTAATTTAGTTTTGTAAGTTATATATCTAAGCAAGTGAAACACAAACAGTCCTAAGGACATGTAATTTTCCTTCTTCTTGGACATAACGAAAGAAAAGTATCTTTTAAAAGCTAAAACCAGAAGTCAGCTAGATTCCTGTATTTTTAATAAGAGTGCAGTTTCTCTTTTGTACTGTTCTCTAAGGATCACGACTACCAGAAAATGTGCTAAAGGTACTAAAGGTTTTATGAATCTACCCCAAGGCCCTGAACCAAAGCACAGCAAAGTCAATGAGCTTGAAACATACGGTTGCTGCTTTTTAGCTCACTGCTGAACATTTTCAGGCAAATTTTCAGAAATTATGTTGAACTTGACAATTGACTTTGCTGTAGGTAAGGTGAGCATGAACTATTCAATACATGGCAGTTCTATGCTAATTTAAAGCTAGCTTCACAGTGCAAAATTATTTACTTTGTATTTACTGTGGGTAAAAAAAGGTGCACTTGCAAAGATCATGCAGCATTACAAACACACTTTAAGGTCATATCCTACCTTGAATCACGCTAATTTTTTTAAAGTGCGATCAAAACCGAGGGATCTGAATTGCGGTTCAGCAGATTCACTTCCACAAATTACTTGTGTGACTTTTTGTAAATCTTAATTTGTTTTTACCGTAGTTGGCTGCTATAATGCAAAAAACCCAAGAATTTTAAGCTGAATACATTTAAGCTTTTTTTTTTTTCATTTCATTAAGTAAGGTGCACTTAACACAAATGCTTTCAAGTCAACATCTTCAACTTCATTCTACCTAAGCTACTGCTGTACGTTAGGAAAGCAGCTATTTCACAAATCTGCTATCCCATTTTCTCAGCCCGCTCCCTAGTTCCCAGAACACTCCTGTAGCCAAGCCTAGGAAAAGATCACAGAAGGATGACAGTAAGGGAAGCCAGCTGGAAACTCTGGCCACCAAGGAGAGGAGGGACTCGAAGAACCTGGACTGAGTCACTGCAACAACTCACTGACACCGAATAATACAGGGTGTGGGGGGGAATAAATTTGGCTTGATAACCGAAATTGTTTGTTCGGTTTTTAAAGGTTAATCCACTATAAGCTAGTGTATTGCACAAGGAAGAATAAAACGGGAAATTTTAATTAATTTACAATACTGAAATTTTTCCGTGCAGAATGCTTGTATTACAGACAGCTTTCTTATACTGAAATTTTTTTTCGATGAAAAATTCCTTTTAAACTGGTAGAAAAAAGAATGGCTAATTCATCTGGTGTTATTAGTATTTGGGTTTTTTCCTCCTATAAGAGAAACAGGATTGAAAATCATAAGAGCTGACTTGGCAAACTCCTGTGTAAAATAGTACCAAGACTAACATGAAACCCCAATTTTAAGCAGTATTGGAATTCAGTTTTTTAAAAGTAAATATTCATTGTTCTGATATGACTTTAATGGCATCCAGGATGTCCAATATTCATTAATTCTGTGTGAATTCAGGGTTCTGTCAATAGTTCTGATTTGTAAGATGTGGGCTTAAACTAAAGGAAAAAAGCGACCTAAGTTGAGTTCAAGTTCATCTTTGGCTTTCCCAAGAAGAATTTTTACCTCGGTAAACTCGTTCTTCATCTCTACAAGTTACTATTCAAATACAGTGCCCCAGCTTCCAGAGAAACTTTGCTGTCTCCTCTCAACCCAAGAGATCTGGAGGAATTCTGACTTGCAAGAAGGATTTCACCATGAGACAGCTATCTAAATAACTTTGATAATCTGGACTTTAATCACCAATCTGCAGATCGCTGTCGATCAGCTCACAAATACAAAGACGACTGAGATACACAGCTGCTACAGGGAACAGGTGTGTAGTCACCTACAGCAGATGTCTAAGTGTACCCTGATGGTGCAAACACCCTTTATGAGTCTGAAAAACCTCTGCTACTGTGTTCTACCAAGTCTGCCCTTTTTCTTTCCAGTTAAACCCACTGAAGGAAAAAATAGCCTAACTTACAGTGATTTTTGCAGAAGTTAGTACATACTTGATTTTATTTTTTTTTTTTCCTGAGAGAATTGGAATATTTGTTTTACTTTGGTTAGATTATAACCAACAACTGGAAACAAGCAGAAACAGCTTGATTGATCACACATTAGCCTTTCTGACTTGGATATTGACTGTGCCCATTTATATCAAACCATGGCTGTCAAAACTCTGAAATACATTTAAAAATATAAGTAAGCACAACTTAAGTATGCTTCTCCATAATTTACCTTTTTAGAAAAAACATTACCTTCATGTTTAGGCAAAAATGAACATAACCCACTTAAATATTTCATTTTACCCTTGTGTCTTGCACATTGTGCTTAAGAATAAGCAGATTGATAACTATTTGGCACCGAAAGGAAAATAATTTGGACTGTGACTTTATTTTAAGAATAAGCTCCTCTTAATTTACAGGTGTCTTCAACCCAAGGCACAGCTGGTAGAAAATATGTAACAATGAAATCGCACACTCATATCGTTTAAAAAAAAAAAGAAAACACTGAGTTATAACATTTTGCCTAGTTAGGGGTAAAGATAATAATGTTTAAAGATTTGTGATTGTTGATTGTTATTTAAATGTTTTAAAATATTTTTATACTCATGGATAGAAAAGCACAATTTCTTGACACTGCTTATTCTTGGATGCTTCTACGTAGACAGGATTCAAGCAAGGAGTGCTAAAATAGACATTTCAGATTCTTTTCAGAAATTACAAATAGATGGATACAGGGGTGACCCCTGTTCTATAAACAGCATCTGCGGACTTTCATTGGTATGGGATTGGTCTCCGATTTTTTCCCGACTTAAACAACAGATGACATATAAGGCCTACGCTTATTTTCTTGTATATTCCTAAACTATTACACAAAATAATTGCAAAACCACACTTTTTCTGATTTGTATATTTCTTCATCACTATGTCACGTCATTCTTGCTCCAAGTTTATCCTTGTAAAGTATCATTGTTACAGTGTAATAGTTCATGATTACTTTTAGACTTTTTCTATTTCTGAAGAGTCACCAGTTCAGCTGCACTGGATTTCATCCAGAATTTAAGATTCCTGACATTCTCAATGATGTGGGCCATAGGGCAGACCACTTAGCATATTAACAGTAGCAGGGTCATATAAAGCGGATACATATCTTAAGATTTCAATGCTCTAGTATTATTAAGAAAGGGTAAACAATATACATTAACATTTGTTTGAATCTTTCTTATAAATAAAGTTTCTTTTGAAAGGAAAAAGACCCTGAATTTTTCAGACTGAAATTGTAGACAATATTGTAATTATTCTTTAAACATTTCTTTTGATTTTGAGTTAGGTTGGATATTCCTTATCTGCAAGAAAGCAATCTGAATACTAATTATTAGGGAACCTATAAAAATAGCATTTTTTCAGACATACTTTTTCAGGATTCCTGAGCCTAAAATAAGATTTAAAAAAATTACTACATACTTATTCCAACAAAGATTTTGTTGGGAACAAAAGTACTCAGCTGCCTTAGATACCATGTATGTTTGGGACAGTTTGCATATATTTAATATTGCATTTTATTAAAGGTAAATTTTCAGCAACTCTTCCAGCTTCTTCATGTGATTTCTCACCCAAAAGACCAACGTGTGTTTCTTTTCTGCAAACAGGGACATTTTCTGCATCAAACTTTTTACACTACATTTCAGCTGCTTCTAAACCTATTACTTTCCCAGATAGGTATTTGTGGTGGCTAAATGAAACCGAAGTTAACTGTGACATCTGCAATAGTGAGTTTTAGTCTTACTTTTTGTCATTGTTCACTTGCAACTTTTTGAGAATTTCATTTTTACAATTATGGATGCTCAAGTATTTGCATGCTAAGAATATGTAAAGTCAAGCACCTTTTGCTGTCTCTCATTTCCAGGCTGTCTCTTGCATGCCCGTATAAAACTAAAACCAAATGACTTCTAAAATTGAGTAGATAGAATTGATTTCAACATTGAGAGAACCTCTCAAACGCTCTTTTGCCATTTGTTATCTCTTGAGGATTGTGCTCACTGTCGGTGAATGACACTTTTGTTATTGAAAAAAAACAAGTCAGCTTCTTGACAGCAGTTCCTACTTGCACTGTCTTAAGGTGCACTCTGTATCTTGGTTTATGTGATTTTAGGAAATCAAGAATTCACATTGGAGTCTTTTCTTGCTAGTGCTGCTCTGATTCATAACTGATTAGCTTGTCAGCTGATTTCCTAAGTGTCTTCTATCACCTGCAAAATGTTAGCTGAAGATGCAAGAATATTTCTTCCCCTGAGAGCCCATGGAGTACCTCTACATTGTTGTCTCATAGGAAACAGCATACAAGCTGCTGAAATATTCCATAGCAAAAACTGCATGGACAATTCAAAGTATGGCAGTAACCACAACACAAATTCAACAAGTAATTTTCACCTGTACTCAACAACTATAGTGCTTAAATTTTTGTAAGACTAAAATTCCTTAGACAGTAGCAAGCATACTATCTGTGCTTGTTATTCTTCATTTCTGATCCAGTTCCCACAAATCACATGTAAACAGTTCATGGCATGTGAGTGAAAGATGGAATTGTTGACTTACCTATTTGGTCTTTCTTTTCCAGACAGATTTTATTATTAGTGAGAAAAGACTTAACGTGGAGAGACAGAGGAACTTTTAACTAATGAAACGTTATTTCTACATACATGCACTTCACTCCTTGGAGGAAAATCTCAAAGAATATAAAATGAATGAGAAATAATACCAAAAAATTAGTACAAGCTACATTAACCACAGCTCCCTCTTTTCTTTAATAGCTTTTTCTCATTCCATGTCTTGGTCTTCATCTTGTGTCTTGTTGCTTCAGTACTGCCTAGACAAATAACTGCTGAAGAAATCTTTGCACACTTCCCAAAGTGGCATCTCAGAAAGCCAACTTTATCTTGATGTCTCAACTCAACAGAGTAATATCTCCTTTGAAGTGACTTGTCTGATGGATTGAGGCCTAGAAATCAGCTGGAAGGGAGCATAAGTTAACCTCTTGACATGTCATGCAAAAATGAGATGTGCTTGGATGGAAATTTAAACAACTACCTGAATATAATTCATTAAAGTCATTGTCAAGAAGAAATAATAAGGAGGCAGTTATGTGGTTCCAGTAATAACCTACGCAGTGCTTAAAATGTTATGACAGATGTTTCATACATTTTAATAGACACAAATGCAAAATGTGCTAGATACAGAGTGTTTTTAATAGAAGAAACTGCTCATCAGTGACATGCACTGGGTAGATGTTTTTAACACTATTAGCTCTTCAAAAAAAGCACATTGAAAAATGAATTACTCTTCTTATAACATTAATGGAGAATAATATTGTAGCTAAGTGCTTGCTAGACTTCTTCATCAAGATTGAACTTATGAAATGATGACTTGCTGCAGAGAATTGAAGCAATGATAAAATAGCCCACCTTTTTGAAACAGTCACGCAGCTAAAACTAATACATACTTACACAGTATTTTCTGCAGACGTAATAAAGGAGAGGCCATCAAAATGTCACAGATGGCTCAGAAACCAGGTTCTGTGAACTTGTATTTATCCAAATAGGCAGAGAACTCCACTTCTGCATTAGAACACTATACATGGAAAGACAAAGGCTCTACGCCCATGTACTGTTCATTACTGTCTATAATCAGATGCCTCTGATCTTAATGCTTAAGGAGTAAGATAATTGCTTACCGGGGATTTATTCCAGACTTCCAGCTCTACAAACGTATAAAAGTTTTGGAATAATTTTAATGAAAATTAGTTTGGTACCCTTTTTTCCTCCTTTTTTCCTTTCTTTCTTTGACTGAAGAAGAGGTAGTCAAGCTTTCCCTAAGCAGCTTGGTTCTCCTAAGCACAGCAAACTGAGAAATAGGATCTGGTCTGACTCTCGCTGAGATTGGTTGCACTGCTTTTTTTTTTTTTTTTTTTTTTTAAATATAATGTAGAAGCTTTCTATTCATAATACCTATCAATATGAGAGGGACAGACAGAAACTTGGCAATTCCCCTCAACATATGTTAGACCTATTGCAATGCTCACTGTCTGTGTTAATGAGAACCAGGCATCCCATTCTAAATTCACTCTCTGATTCTATATTTCCCTCTCCCTTATCTCTTACCCACGTATATCCATTTCATCAAAAAAAATCCTAAAACACTCGTTATATTAATTCTTTACAAGTATATATTACAACAGAATGATGGCTGTAAGCATGTGATGTGTTGATCAGAAAAGCAGTATCTACCTGCAGAGAGATGGCAATTTGTTTGGTTTTCCTTGAAAAGTTCTGGAGATAAGCAGAGCAGCACAGATTTAGTAAGGCATCTATTCAGAAAAAGTCCCACATACGTTCTTAATATACCTAATGCTTTCTGAACTGAACTATTAAGAATTTTAGTATCTTTTTAGACAGATTTATTTTGAAAAAATCCCTAAGTTTCTATCACCTGAAAAAAACTCTTCAAACTGTAATCTTATAGTAGAAAGACTGCAGTATTTCTCCATAGAATTTTCATTTATAATCACTTCTAAATGTTTTTCACAAAAGTATTAACGAATGAGCATCACAACAGCATTATTTCTGAGAAAAAGAGTCCTAAGAAACAAATGAGGAATTAATGTGAAAAGCAAATAAAGATATTTATACACAAAGTCTGATAGTATTTCCAATGTGAGTATAACTTTAGAAGCACTGTTGACTGAGCAGTGCTGAGTTACTGTTACTTTTTCTTAATAGTGTATGCTACTAATGATTTTCTTTTTAGAGCTACAGACCAAAATTTCTTGCCAGAAAACTCCTGACACTAAGTAAAAATAAAATAAAAAATTCGCAACTCTTACTACATATGAAATAGCCAAATTAATTAAGGATTTATCCTAATTTGACTGGTTTTATCAGTTAAGAATTAATTTTTTAAGAATTTATTGAAATATTGGCTCATATCATCTGCTGCTATCTGTGTGGTAATACTCTAATTTTCACAGAATCTGATTATAAAGTTTAGAATGACTGTATACAGCCCAGCTGATGACAGATTTATATGTTACTTTCACTAGCAATTTCTTGTTTGCTCTGAATACAGGGTACAAACTAGTGATAAAATGATTAGGAAAAGAAGCTGCAAAATAAGAGAGGAAATGGTGCATAAGACAAAAGCTGCTATACTGAATGCTACACCCGAGTTCTGTATTGTCTTGCATTCTGCCTTTGACAGTGACCAGCAGTTGATGTTTAAAGAAGGGAACAATATTCAGGGACTTTTACGTCACTATTTGCTGCCGCTTCTAAGAGCTTGTAGTTTACAGACTGAGCTAAGGCTGCTTCTAGATCATCAACTTTAATATAACAAACTTTTGTTCCATTAAAAAAATCTGTTTGGGAACACGAGGGTGGTCTTGCCAGGTGAGACCAGAAGCCCAGAGAGCCCAGCACTGTGCTTTCAACAGCAACCAAGACAAGCAGGGCCACCGTATAGTAATTCCTACTCAAACACAGTCACAGTTTCCAGTAACTAACATATTAGGGACTACTGGAGCTACAGGAACGGCCTTATGACAAAAAGTCCTTGATGTATTTCAATTTCATACTACTTATTAACTTCTTGATGCTTCTCATGGCTGTTTAATCATATCTTTATAAAAATACACTCATTCAGTTATCTTTTTTTTTTCCTAGCTTGTCTACCTTCTCCATGTAGGAAAGCCAATCCATACTTGGAATCCTCCCTGTTGCAGTGCACTGTATTTTGCCTATTCATCATGAGGAACAGGAACTAAAAACACATGCAGCATTCAAGATGTGGATAAACAATGACTGCACGATGGCATAATGCTGCTTTCTGTTCTGGTCTTACTTCCTTTCCCCATAGCTACTAACACCCTTTGGGAGTTCTGATCACTTCTGAGTGCTGAACAGTTTCCCAAGAGCCGTTTATAATGACTGCACAATTTCTTCAGCTCAGTGCTAACAGACTCCATTGCTGGGCTTGCATAATTAAGGTTACTTATTCTAGTTTGAATTACTTTTTACATATTGATATTTAACTCCACCCTACCATTTTATTATCCAGTCATTCAGCATTTTGAAACCCTTCAGAAAACCCTCACATGCGGCATTTCATTTGATTTTCCTAAATAATATCATTGAATCTGCAAATACAATAAACTCAGTGCTCCTCCTCTTCTCTCAGTCATTTATGAATATGTCAGTAGAGATTCCTGTGGGACCAGTTGGTAGCAGAGCTTTACTGTGAAATGACTGCCATTGCAGCCCAGTTCACTAATATGAATGACGTTACATTGGGGATTATGTACTCTTCTCCAGAAGAAAATAGTATTCAGTTGCTTTGCTACTACTGATTAGAACATCACTTCTCAATATCCCACAAGATTAGGCTGTAACACCCACTTTCTGACATGAAAAAAAATTGTGAGGATAATTTAAATCAGTAGACCTGAAATGTGATTAAGTCATCTTGCTTCTCAAAAGCTAAATGAGAATACCATAAAATTTAGGACCTGCTATACATGAAAAACTTACTTTCTCCTGCTTCTTCCCATTAAAATAGTAGAAAGGCCTAGTCTGCTTCTGAAAAGTCCTTTTATGAAAGATTTGATAGGATCAGTATAAGCTAGACATACACAACTCTCTTGCATATAAATCAGAATTTATTAATTCAAGACAATCTATTCTTAGAGATCTAGTACATCCTGGAGGCTGCTTTGTCCCTAACTGGTAAAATAAGATGTTACACGCCTGTAGCAATCTTTGCTTTCCTATCCTCCAAGAGTCTTCGTGTAATATTTAGTATTTTGGAGGACCTCCAGCTCCCCACTCCCCTTTAAGACTGAAGGTTCAGAGGGAACAATTTCAGTCAACTACAGACCATGACCTAGGGCTCTGCTGGTAACACCTTGTATACCAGCTGATATATAACCACACCATGGCTCCGATTCATATAGCCCCACATATACACTACATTGAAAACTGGCCTTGTAAAATTGAACCATACACTGAAACATCACAACTGGTAAGTCTACTACTTTTCAGCAATCGTAAAGAGGTTTCTGAAAGCATTTATGTAGTAGTGCTAAAAAACCCAAGTTTTTTATCTGAACATATATCTAATGATTTTTTCACCACCAATTAAGGCAACTATCTTTATTGTAGGAATTTTCAAATTCAGTTAAATAACTGTATGTTTAAGCTTTTACTGTTGCCTTTTTTACTGTGTTTGTCTATTGCAGAGGACACTGCTGTACCTTGAGAAAGCCACAGATATACTACAATTATATATTGGATTACTGAGGCATCCGTTCAATCAGTTATATCTTTAAAGTACCGTAAGTAGAATGTGGGACTTAAAAAGACAAAAATAAGATGGATGAAAGGAGTGAAAAGAAAGGAAAGAAGCACACACACAAAAAAGAAAAACATCTGTTTTCTAGTAAGAGAACTTGAAATGATATTTTGTTGACAGTCTGCCAGAAGATTAATGGCAATTTTCTCCTCTGCTAGCTAAGAAAAAGCAAACACAGATGAGGTTTTATAAGCAGCAAGTAGAACACAGGCACGGAAATAAACTTTATTGCTGTCCTTCATGTAGGCTGGAAGCACTGATAGAGTGAAGCCTTCAAGCCCCAGCAGCCAACCTTGAAAGCTTTGTCAGCAGGGAGAAAGTAAATATGATAGACCCCTATATGGTCAGCCAGCAAATATAAAGCACTTATTTTTTATTTTCACTTTAATGAAGGTTTGAGCTTTTTTTTTTGCTATGTTAAAGATAATTCGCTCCCGTGGCCCAGCAAAGCAGGTTCAGACCTGAGCTAGTAGGGAACTTAGGGGTGCCCCTCCACTAGCATTGACAAATTATACACGTGCAAGGCTCTTCTCAAGATTTTTTATAATCAGCTAGTTGATTCAAATTTTCTTGTGTCCTTTATTAGTTCAAATTTCTCTCTTTTTTTTTTTTTTTCCTCTTAACAACTATAACTGGGATAAGGAAGGGGTAAATATGGCTGCCTTTTAGATACCTTGAGCCTTTCCCTGCAAGATTTCTGTGCTTACCAAAGCATACATTTTAGCTGAGAAATCAGTATATCACAAGACTGATTTTTTTAATCACCCATTAAGGGGGAGAGCTCACATTCAGAAGTCCAATATACCTTCAACGGTTACCTTCTCAGAATCCTCTCTCAAGCCAAACTACATGTGAAATTTCACAAAAAGCCACAACACAAGACAGATTGCAAACCTTTGCTATCTTACATGAATGGTCAAAAAGCACAGCATCTCCTCAGCTGGCAGCTCCTAATACGTGTCCTCTTCTTGATGCTCAATGGCTTTTCCTCAGGCTTGAAAGTCCCTAAAACTGGACCTCGAATATTTCCTAGGTTCAACTTACAGCTTGTTTTATGAACCAAATTCAGGAGAGAAGGAAAATAGTTGTGATGTATATAACTGAAGATGCAGATATTTACCTAGAAACCCTTCCAACATTTCCCTTCAGATCTCTGAAATATCTCTTCCTTAACTGATACAGATTTAGCATCTCAAGAAGTGATGTTTCTGCCTTTCTGTCAATAACATGTATTTTTCCAGGATGTTCTTGCTTAAATGTAGGCCAGATGAATTCACTTTGGGACAGCATAAGCCTGCATTACTGAAAAAAGCAATCCACTCCCTCTATCAGAGGTTGTTTTTCTACTGTCTCCACGCTATTCCTGCCTCCCCTTCTGTTTTATTCTACAGCAGGTGTCCATATGTGTCATGTGATAAAACTGCTCAGAAGACTGCAGCAAGTTAAAATTAACAATTTTGTTAATGGGTCACTTCTTTAGTTAAATTCACCACTGAGGGGGGACCTCATCAATGCCTACAAATACTTAAAGGGAGGGTGCCAGGAGGACGGCACCAGTCTTTTTGCAGTGGTGCCCAGTGACAGGACAAGAGGTAACGGGCACAAACTTGAACATAGGAAATTCCATCTGAACACGAGGAGGAACTTCTTTCCTTTGAGGGTGGCAGAGCACTGGAAGAGGCTGCCCAGAGAGGTGGTGGAGTCTCCGACTCTGGAGACATTCCAAACCCGCCTGGACGCCGTCCTGTGCAACCTGCTCTAGGTGACCCTGCTCTGGCAGGGGAGTTGGACTAGATGATCTCCAGAGGTCCCTTCCAGCCCTGGTGATTCTGTGATTCTGTGACACCTGAACATCTGTGCTGGCAGCAAGGCAATAGGCAATGCAAGAGCAGGGCCAGCAGGCAGGAAGAGGGTTAGAAGAACACAATTTTAAAGTAAATGAAAAATTTTAAGAGACAGATGAAATTCTGTAACACAAACCGTGCAGCATCACTTCACCCTGTATTTAACAGAGAATGAGGAATCGTAAGGATGTCTCCTAACTGGCTTCTGTGGCTGTACGGAATAAATTATGGGCTGTCCCTTAACTACTTTAGTCCTCTTGATTATGTTTATACAGGCTATTTTGCTTTCAAATCTGAACTTTTTTTCCTAGCCTAGCTGTTTTCAACCTCACTTCGCAATCGAGTGCCTGAAACAAGATACAGGATGGCATTAGTGCAGCTTCAGGACTAAGCGCTAAGGACTCCAGTGACAGGCTCCAAGTAAAGAAGCAGTTTTCCTTTTTTGTGTGTCTTTCAATCTGTTTCCTTTGATTAGATTCAAATGATGGTTTCTATTAGCAACTAGTAGATCCTAATCAGAACTTGACTGAAAAGGGCCATGTATGTTTTCAGTTTTGTCGCACAGCAGCAGACTCTATTTTTCAGGAAAAAAATCATGAGAAAAAGGGGTCTTTAAAGTGATATTGCTGAATGAGAAGGAATCCAATCACCCCAATGTTCTAAATCTGCAAAGTATAGCCAAAGCTTTCAAAGCATCTTTTATAATTATTTCAAACTTTACACCCCAGAGGGAAGTCCCCGACTGAACTTGCAGGGAAAGTACCCTGCTGATTTGCTGTATGTCTTCTGAGGTAAAGCTTTTTTGCATATTTTTAGCAGGCTGTCAACCACACTGAATGAGAAAAAGATCAAAACCACCCACAAGTTATAAGCACTGAGTAAAAAAACCAGGCCAAATCCAAAACTTTACATTTTGGGAGGAGCTACAATATTGTATCATTTTAACGATTTTCTACGCCAACAACAAAAAAGGAGCAAATAATATATTCTAAACATTCTTTTCACAGATAGTGAGAAGTTAATACATGGAAATGTATTAGTGATTTGCTCATCACAGTAGATTTTGCAATACCCATAAGAGCACAGCTGAAGACTCTGGACTTTGCAATAAAATGCATTTTTACAAGCAGTAGCTTTCAAAAGGATGTATAGTCTTCATTTAAGCTTTGCGACTGCTTAAAATCTATGTCCAAATTGAAAATATACTGTAATTTAACACCATTGTTGGTTCTTCAATACCTATAATTCTCCTGTTATTTACATATATATATATATATATATTATAGCTCCTTGTCATGCCCTGGATTTGTAGGATACCTTAACAAGTAAAAATGCTTCAATAACAGATGTTACATATTCCAAACAGAATAATAAGAATTTAATAATCTATAAACGTGCATATATGCAGAATAGCAACATTTTAAAAGGACAGATGTACAAAACAAGGGAAAGAGAGCAAGGATTATATGGAAAAACAGAGAAATGGAACAGAGTGAGAAAAAATGAGAGGAAAAATAAATAAAGGATATAGAGAATGGATGAAGAACTAGACAGACACAGAAGGAGAGGCGCCTGCAAATACAACAAGCGAAGGGGCACTCCACTGGAAGGACAAACAGAAAAGCCTCAAAGCCCAGGAAATGGTTCCTAATTTGGAAAGGCAGACGCCCAGCTAGCAAAGCCGGGTTCCCTCGGGAATAGTATACATGTATGCTGCCACAGTATTCTCTGCTCCCTTCTTCCTAATATTCTGCAATTCTTATTAATTTCTTACGACAGTCCTACATCTGAGTATAAGTGAATTCAGTGGGATTACTCTATGAATTATTGCCTACAGAAGCAAAACTGTGTACTAGAGAACTGACCTAAATCACTCCCCGCACCCAGTTGTGCCACTAGTTGAGCAATCTTTCACAGCAGCATTCAAAAATAGTACTATCCTGTATCTTTTCATATGGAACAAAAGGATCAGATTCAGAAATGAGAGCCAGCTATTTACCACTTAACATTGTTACTTGTATAATGTATCAATTCAGAAAAATCCTATGGTCCTACTCTGCTGACTCATAGAAAAATGTAGACAATTTATTTTCAGAAATGATAGCAGTGCAAAAAAACCCCACAAAAGATGAAATAACATGTACAACTGCACATGCCTTTGAAAAAAGTATATTGCACATAAAAACCAGCAGCCTCTGGAGTCACAGGTACCTGGAATGTTTCAGACGCTAGTTTTGGAAGCATTAGAACTGAAAAAAAAAAAGGGAATTTAAATTAACTCAAGATAGTAGCCCTTAACACTGCAGCAGTGAAAAATATGGAAATATAGCACATCTGTATTTGTTCAAAAGTCATTCAAAAAACTGTTATCAATCTGCCACGTAAATTTTACAGGATGAAGTTCTGTCTCTAAGAAATACTGGGGAAAAATCCCATTCAATTCAGTAAGATTCACTGATGTTTATAATTTATGCTTTACAGCCTGCAATTAAAAGGTAACAATTACTTCCCTCTCTGAAAGGGAAAAATGTATTTATTTTATTAGCATTTTCCTTTAAACAATTTTTCAGGATTAGCTCATCAATTTTGTATATAATGTATAACAGCTGTACAGCAATCAACTTGCAGTTCGTTTTACAGAATGACTAGTACCAAGAAATGCCACACATTTGTGTTATTTGACTCGACATAGTTCACCCTCCGTCTTAATTTAAATGAATTTCTCAGTCTATGAAAACTAATACTGAAACCACAGTAGCCATTTCTGTTCATAACATAAGTTTTCCTCTTTCTCCTGATGTCAACCTCAATATTGACCTACATGTACCTGCTAGTTTATAAGGACCATTTATTTCACTGCCTGACAGACAATTTTGTTTGGTCAACTTGCAGGTCTGAAGAACACAATGAAGTACTTTAAGGATGTAGGAACCCAACATTTCAGCAATGGTATTTTCTGATTGACATGAGACAGAATTTCTAGTGATGTAAGGTTTTATAAAGATACTAATCTTTTAACCTAGCACAAAATAAAAATAGATTGACTTTCGGATGTCACTCGGTTCCATAAAAATGGCATGAAGTGAACTGTCTCCATAACATTGTTAATGAGACACAAGATCAACAGTGACCTGACATCTGATTAACATTTCAAAATTTAAAAAAAAGTCTGTATTTCAAACAAGGAAGACCACAAAATGCCACCTCTTCTGCAACACAGAACATTAGCTAAAGGTGAAGGCATGACTAAGTGTAGAACAAATTGCTACTAAAATCTCAGCTCTGACCAGCCAACAGGCGGTCATTTGATCTGCAGTGAGCAGAAGACAGGTTTCAGACTGCGCTCAAGTGAAAACGGGAGGAGGAATTGCAATGTTTCATTCACTAGGCTTGTAATTTACTGTAGGAAATAAGATGCTTACATTCATAAGTTCCTTTCCTTCTCTCAAGCAAAACACCAATTTTTGTTTATGTTTGGTTTTATGTTTTTTTTAAAGCTGTCTCTCCAAATTCAAACCAGATAGCTTCATCCTGACCTCAAGTCTTTTACTAGTCTAGCTATAATAAACAGTATTTCAGTCCCAACAGTGAAGTTATATCAAGATGACTAATTTCTAAGCAACAGAAGTGAGAAAATCTGAAAAAAGTTAGTCAAACATGAAAACTAGATGTACTTCTATCAATATAAAATCAAGATCAATATACATCCAGCTCTCAGTAGACCCAAAAGATAGGCACTGAAGTATTACAGTGTTCAGCAAATTAAGCCTCGAGTTCTGGATGCTGTTGCTTTGAAACAAATTGTGTGTGTTCCAGTAAAACCCATTATATTGTCTAATAAGCAAGCATTTTAAAGGACTGCTTAGAGCAATAATTCTTCATAATCTAAAAATTAAAACACAGAAATTGCTCATGAAACATTATCTGATTGCTGAAAAACTACAGCGAGTGCTGATAAGAAAGCATTGTAGTACTTACCGTACCGAAAGCTCACAAAAATCTGTTCAGTACACAAGCACCAAAAGGGAGATGAAACTAGTCATGAAAGTTCATGCTAATAACAAAAAGGCTATAAACCAACTGCAAAGAAAAATAACTTATGAGTATTTGATACCAAGGATATTTTGTGCAGAGGTTATGCTGCTTCTATATGAGTCCAAGAAGAGCTTGAAACTGCTAATTCAATTCAGTACATATATTTCTCCTGTTTACAATCCTTTGATTGGAGGCTTATTACTTACTCTATATTTGCAGGCTCTTTTTTGATCCAAAACTTGCTTAAAAATGGAACCTAGAAATAATTTTAATTTATTTTTATGACACCTCATTTTATCCAAAAGAGATTAAAAAACCAAAACACCTACTGTATCGTAGCTTTATTACTGATTTTTTTTTTCTATGTTAGTACTTCCCTTTTCAGAGGGATTTTCTAATTTTATTAAGGAAGTTAAGAAAAAAAGCAATATTGCTTTTCCTAAGGAAAAAGGAATTTACCAGCAGCAGGCAGACTTATTACATTTCTGCTCAAAAAGCTGCTTGTCTCATACTTGGAAATCTTTTTCTAATTGGCACTTTGTCATGATCAAAAAATAGTGTCCTGTGACAGCCCAACAAAATGTTTCTGAGATTTTTCATGATCTTATGCATTTTGGCAACGGACAATGGACATTTTTGGCAAGCGGAAATATTTGGTTTTATAGCTGAACAATTTTATTTATTTAAAATATCAGGAAGCTATCTTTATGCCTTGGTACCTGCAAGCATTTCCTTTACTGTATTGAAAAGTCTTTCTGGGTTTAAGTATGGTTTAGATCTAAAACTTGCCCCAAGGAAACCTCACTTTTTAATATGAATGCTGTATTTTTCTCTTGTAAAGGTATTCATTGCAAAATCTATTAGCAGATGACACATTATAAATAACTGCAGTTCCCCGTTTTCCTTTGTGGACTATAAAATAATACATATACATATATATATATAATGGGATGTTATGTTCATGTCTTTTGGGAAACTACTAACAAGTACAAATTCTACCTATGCAGTTTGTTGTTAAGTTTTGTTTCTATTTGCATAAAGCCAGTCCTCTGGCCTACAAAACCTGTTAGGAAGGGAAAGAAAAAATAACCCAAAACTCAAATCTACCATACTTACTATCAATAATTTTGTTGACACCATTCAGGAAATCCATAGACTCAAAATAAAATCACAGTCCTTTTTCTCCTTTCAGAATATAGCCTCTTAATCCAAATAATATCAGAGAAGTTAAAATTTAGTCCATTCATCTGGCAAATGTTTCCCTCTGTTTCATAAACATGCATATCACAGAGAAAAATTGTTCAATTTAAGGTTTCTTACATGATTAGAGTGTAAAAAATCATCATAGAAATATGGTTATTCTCAGACTTAATGTCCTTATTGTAACATTTCCATAAAACAAAGATTTCGCAAAACCAATTGTGTTATAAGCAGCCAGTAAATACAGTTAATTGTCTAGGAGGATTATAAAATAGAAATTCTTGTGCTATGGGCAATTATGTTCCAACAGTCTCACCGGAAGTTGGAGGTAAAATGTCAAGAAAACTAGAAGAAGGACATGGGGGAAAATGTGTGGCAGCTTATCAGAAATGCTGGTTCAAAAATTCTACAGCTACTGTAAATAAAATAGCCCATCTAGAATAATACAGTACTACAGGTACCATTTCCTCTCAGTATGTTTACAACCTGTAGAATACTTCCTTTTTTAATATTCTAGTTAAAAGTTATGTCCTATGGGAAGGACAAAAAATACACGCTAGAGTATATGATGACTTTTTACACAATGATAATTAATCATCACATTTCATTAATAAATTATCAAGTGCTTGCAAGCTGTCCACAATCTTTTTCATCTAGTTTGCATATTCTATAATGGTGGAATAACATTTTAAAAAGTTTGAATAGGCACTTACTGGAATTACAGTTAATCCTGATACAGTCTAGATGGGGAAGAATAGATGAAAAATGAAAATTTATCCTTCAAGGTAACAGCTGCAGACATCCAATAAAATCACAGTCCACCCTTCCGGGGACAGACACATGCAAATATGGCCACTCCATATCATCAGTCTTTACATACTGTTATAACCCAGATATACTGCGATAAATCTTTATAAATAGAAACGACAAATAGGGTAAAAATGGCCAATTTCAAACAAAGCTACATGGTGACAAATCTAAGTGAAAAATCAGGATCAAATGTCAAAGATGCTTAACTGAGGCAGGCTGCAACTTTCTCCCCATCTGTGAAAGAACAGGTAATTCCTCGCAATGTAATTAGAAAGTGCTCCGTCACAATGGGTCATAGAGCAAGCCAGGCCACAATCAGACATCTTGGACAAGTTGTGTATAGTATACCTCAAAGGCTGATCTTCAAAAACTAAGCAGTAAAATACAAAGCTCATTCCCTAGGCCTATAAATAGAGTTTTGTGGGTTTATATTTTCTTAATGTATAGACTTAAGAAATGAACAATGACTACATCTAAAGCTACATTAATATACAGAAAATAATCACATATTTATAAACACTGATAATTAGAGAATCCTGTCTATTTCCAGATTATTTCCTTGTCTGACGTGGGAAAAAAAAAAAAAAAGGAAAAAGAAAAAAGGAAAAAGAAAAAAAGAAAGGAGGCATGTTGGAAGAAGAAACAGTATTGCTAGGGCATGGATTTATTTACTTTCTTGAACTATAGAAGTAGATAAAAACTGACAGAGGGCAGTGTTTTGTATAAAAAGAGAATGACCTGATCTATAGCAGGATCCTCTGCTGGACTATCTGCATTTATTACTGTAAAAAAAAAAAAAAAAACCAAACAAAAACCAAAAAAAACCCCCAAACCGCACCTATGCCACACGACTTGGTTTGTACAGCTACTCCTGGTTTTTACCTTTGAGGAACATATATACCATCAAACCTAGATTTTGTTTCCATATAGCTGAGTTTGCCATGTGTCGTCAACCGCATCAGAAAAGTGGTTGCAAACAGCCAAGGACCAGCAGCACCTGCACATCCCCTTTCACAGAAAGCGCTGCGGCGGACGGGGGGCTCCGTGCCCCGCTGGGCACCGGGGGTGGCCCGCGGACCTGCAGCAGCCCCGGCTCGGGGCTAGAGGGGACTGACTGCAAGAGGAGAGGAAACAAGGAAAGCCCTTCGCTTCTCCTTCTCCCTTCCCAACTCTGAACGCCAGGACAGTATTTCAGGGTGCAACGCTTTTACGAAGTGGCGGGTTAGGTGATTATTTTCTTTTTCCTCCCCCATACTTTCTGGAAATCATTTTATATGCGATTAAAACACTGCAATACTTAATTCCCTTTAAAAATAGCGTTCCACCGAATAGGAACGACTGCACCGAATGTGCGTTTTCCTGAGTGTACTTCTGTTCTCTTTCAGGTCCTGACTTGGATTTATTCATAAGCGTGGCAGTAATGTTTTAATTTATTTACTTTTTTTTTTTTAAACTAGAGAAAACCGTAACCTAACATTTTGTCCATCATATTTCAAACCAAGAAACCG
Source organism: Burhinus oedicnemus (assembly GCA_008921705.1). Classification (NCBI taxonomy): domain Eukaryota; kingdom Metazoa; phylum Chordata; class Aves; order Charadriiformes; family Burhinidae; genus Burhinus; species Burhinus oedicnemus. Next base: position 328,691 of record VFFE01007960.1, read on the forward strand.
ATTTTTTTTTCTGTAAAAGGGCTTGTGCGTCCTGTGTTCACACGGCTGTTTGCTGAGGGCCGCAGTCTTTGGGCATTGAAGGGTTGTGTTATTGTTCGATACTACAAAAATACCACTACAGAATTGTTTAAAAAAGAGGAGATGGATTTTACTATAGATTTGACATCTAAAAAAAGGAGACCAAGAAATCCATCAGTGGGAATATCTAACTGCAACATTTTCAGTGTTAAAACAAGAAATTCTTTGATACATTTGCACGTTGTACATTAATTGGTGGAGGTAAAACTGAACTGACCTACATACCCGTTGTTTCTGCTTGCGCATTTCAATTGTGGAATTGCTACTGTGAAGAAGTTGTGGAGGGAAACCAATCTTCCACAACGAAAAATAATAACTTAGCCCCAAAATACCACTGATGAACTAGTCTTCTCTTTTTAGAATACACAGTAGTACAAAAATATTGTGATGGATTATGTTAAGACTATATAAAGAATACAAAATGCAAAAGAAAACAAAATAAAGTATAATAATGGGCATGTGTTGGTGTGTGTATGTACATACGCAAATGTTGCATTGACATGTGTTTATATATCATTTCAGTTTACTTTTAATGTTAAAACAGGCTGTTTCATAAATGTTTGCAAGCAAAAAGAAAAATGTAAAGAAAATGTTAATTTCTGGGAGGAAGAGTTTGTTACCTAGGTTGACCGTTAGTTTAACTCGTCCTGCATCCAACTCTAAACGAAGGGTATCTGCAGATTCCCTAGAAGTAGTTGCCATTAAAATGCCATAAGCTCGCTGAGACCTGAACCGTAAAGAAACATCTTCGGCCTCTGTATGCATCACAACAGGGAGTTGTATTTTCATAAACATGCTTCCATCATAGCTTAAAATTGTTGCTTCTGAAAACACAAAGAAGAAAATCAGTTACTAAAGAATTATATTGTATTTACTGAAACTGCTCAGAGAGAAGACGGTAAATGTGTAGTCACTCTATGACACAGAAGAAATACATACCACAATTTTTACTCTGAAATATAAGCAAAGGTGTGTGTGTGGTTTTTGTGGTTTTTTGTTTGTTTGTTTATTTCTTTCTTTCTTTAAGTGGCATATTTTGGTGCTTTTTAAAGAAACTAAAGTGCTCTTTCAATGAACCAGCCATTCATGTATGCATCTTCAAGCAGATGGGTAAAATCACATGTGAAGAAATGCGTGCAAGACTAGGCCTGTACTACTCAAAATAGGTCAAAGCCAGTAAAAGCCATTAGGTGAACCTTACAGCCTATTAAAAGGTTCTGTCTGACTATCATCCACCCAGATAATTACCTTAGGATACTTCATCTACTACCACAGTTACAATTACCATCCAGTTAGCAAAAAGCCACCTGAGATGGGTAAATATTCCCAGCATGGTTTGGATGGAGCACAGATTGCTTCATGACCACAATGACCGTGGTATGATAGAATCAAAAACATGTGTACAAACGTTACGACAGCCTCATCAAGAGGATCGAGACTGGACTTGGCATTTTGAGGGTAAGATCTTAAAACCCCTGAGACAAGCAAATAACTGTCACTTTCAGACATTACAGGAAACCCTCCCGGTGAGCGGCACTGGCACAGAACGGTCACAGGCTGTTAGACCCCAGAGCAACCAGCCACAAGTCTTCTTTTCCCAGCCTCCAGGCTGGTAACGAGAAAGGTAGCAGAAAGACTGCATTTCTGCTCACAGGGAGGCACAGCAGTTCCTAGAAAGCAAAGGACACATCTGTTTCTGAAAAGTATTAGAAAGCCCTTTTTTGCAGGATGCTCAAACATTGCAGCCAGTTAACCACCAGTCTTTGGAAACGGCTCTTAGGCCCATGGATGGTGGCACATCATGGTGGAAGAAGCCACGAACAAGCAACATCCTTTACCCCAAGCCAAGAGAGTGGGCAGACCACCAGTAGGGTCCACAGTAACATACAAAACTAAACATACTACATAGCTAAAACTACTATACAAAATATACTATCTGAATGGGCCCTGTTTTATGCATATCTGATTGTTTACGTACCACTAATGCACTAGAGACGTTCTAACTTTTTCCACATGTCTCCTACTTTTTTAAGCCACTCAAAAGCTCTCTTAGAAACTGAAGTGTTAGATGATGAGTTCTAAACAGCATGCTATAGTATCTTTCTTGGAAAAGATGCAATCCTGAGGGCACCTCAACTCACTGAAAAAAAAAATCTGTTGCTTGCCTAATAATAGACCAAATGAGCAACAAGCAGAAAGAGAAGACAACAGAGAACACCTGGGTGAGGCTTCTTTATGCTTCAATTTGCTGCAGTATAATGGAGACACTTGTCTACAGCAAAGGTGTATTGTGGTCCCACATACGATAATATTTTCAAGGACTGATGCTGCTGACACTATGTTTAATCGTAACTAAAACAGTGTAAGAATTTTTTTTTTTTTTAAACATCAATACTTATGGCAGTTTGTCAAAACCATTTCCATTGCATATCTTGTATACTGTTAAAGATAGATAAGCTCTTCAAGACTTCCAGCCTACACGGTCCATGGAAGGACAAAATGTTCCACTGTAACTCTGTGAGGATATTGAAGGCCAAAATGATAGATGGTATGTTCATTAATAAATCCAGACTTCCCACACAGACTTGAAGAAAACAGTTTGATGTTGGAAAAAAGAGATTACTAATACTGGCATGAAAGTCATTAGATGTAACAGGTTAAAGGGATACATTTACAGGTTTGATGATTTCTACCCATGCAGGTAATAATGTTTTCTGCATATTCTAAACCTAAATTTTTTCTGTGAATGAGATCGAATACTTAACTCTCACCCGCCTGATAAGAGATTTCAAGTCAAAGAGTTTTCAGTGGGAGGTGATACAGTTTTTTGATTGTTTCATGGGGTTTGAGGGTTTTTTTGGCCGGGGCGAGGGAGGGGGGGAAGCAGGGCCTTACAATTCATTCCTATATCTAGCTGTCTAGTCTGTGCATGAAAAGCTCCCAAGATATGTACCAAGGTAAATGCGATTTAGATAATTAAACAAGTCCAGCATAAAAGTTTAAGTTACATGCTGATGTAAGAGAAAACAAAAGGGGTATTTTATACTGTCTATTTAAAAAGACACAATAATACTATTCAAGGTTTTTATAAACTGAGGAAAATCAGATGTTATAGGATGAACTGGATTCAACAACACTAGAGGTCTGTTGCTAACAAATTATCTTATGATAATGTAAAAGAAAGTTGTCAGAATTGGCAGTGATCCTGTTTGCTGGCTTTCTTATAATTATTCAGTCCTTTAGAAAATTGCAGAAAATGGAGAGAAGGAACTGTCTTAATTTAATCAGAGATGACCTGTGAATATTTAACATCATGGTGAACAGACCTGATGTGATTAGATACTCAATCCTCCTAAACCATACTGTGCCAGTTATTTTGGAAACAGATGTTCCAAGAACAGACCAAGGAGACTGAACAGAAGATCAAATGACTTAAAAGCTCTGGGGCAATGAGAAAACCCCCTCATGTCAACTAGTTTTCAGTATGGGGAGCTAAATACAAAGATATCCAAATACAAAGAAAAAAAACCTACAAAACTGGCAGGAAGCAGGGATGATTTGATCAAAGAAGAGTTAGCACTGCCCTGAGAGCTGTAACTGAAGATTGGAGACACTACATATTCCTAAAATAAAAAAACTACGTTCAGTTTACTCACTTGAAATGAGTCTGCTGGTACAGGCGTTGTCAGGAAAACCTTTTGCTGTTAAACCATTATTAAATGATTGCTGTGTTAAGATATTTTGTTAATATTGTGTTCCTCTCTAAGGATGGCAAGCTGTATTCAACTCAGCATCTCTTCCACTTGACTCAGCATCGCTCTCAGCTCTGCAAATTCCCATATTCTGTTGGTCTTGGCGAGACAGAAGGCATCTAGTAGTACATGTATGAGACCTCTGACAGAACAAGAAGTTCCCTCTTCCCTTGTAATTCTTTGTGGCGATGCCTTATTACCCTATCATTATGCTTGGTGGCATACATTAACAGAGAACGTTGTTTTCAGACAGTGGAAAAAAAAAGTTTTCAAGATGAAATAAGAAGGGCTTGTTTTGTTTTGACTTTCTTAGACCTAGAAATCGTTTCAGTTGTTTAATGGAATTGTTTCCATCCTGCAGTTACTTCAGTTGTCCAGAACGCATTGTTAATTTGCAAGGCCTAGTCAGTAAGATGATGATCTGAAAGAGCAGAGGCAGTGGGGGTTACACAGTTCCTTGAAGGAAATGTTCCTCGAAAGAACATTTTGGCTAAACCTATGCCCTATGCATTAATTTTTGCCCCTAACTTTTACCTTTTTTTTTTCTTCTCCTTTGGACCAACTAATTGCAAAGGGGTATGTGTCTCATCTTTCTTTGAGATCTACACTGCTAATTGTTCTCATATAAGTGTTGGCTGAATGTCTTTTTTCTCTTGTTCGACTTCCTCTAATTATTAGATTAAATGCTAATAGACCATAAGTTTAGCTCAGAACGTGCTTAATATTCTGAGCCATTAAAAGATTCAGACTCTCCCTGGCAGGGAATAATAATTTTAGTACCACTTCAGTCTTGGAAGTGTAGCATCAAAAAGAAAAATAGCAGAAAACCCTTATAAAACCTATTTGACAATATTTTGTAGCAGCAAATAAGTGTATGCAGTAATTAACATGAAATAAACAGTAAGGTATAATTCAGAGATTGATAAAAATTATTTTACACATTCTTTCTTCAATATTTTTGTAAACCTGACAATTAAAAACCATTGCTGCTTCTGTGCTAAACCCCAACCAAAACAAACCAAAAAACCACTAAAGGGTTCAGTTCCCCTCACCATTTTTTCCTTCAGTTTGTTTCTGATTAAAATCTCCAGGACTGGATAACCCTTGCTTCCTATATACATACTGCCTCAATCAACTCCGTGCCTATCATCAAGGATACTCAGAGTAGTACTGATATGAGAGGAGATTCAGGACCTTAATTTCACTTGGGCTGGGATTACTTAAATTGCTGGGGAGACTGAGGCACCTGCTCTTCAGGAAAATTCCCCACACTTGTTTCTACCCTCAGAAATGTTCAGCCCGGTATGTATGAGGGGAAACAGAATTTTCCAGATAGATGCTATTCTTCAATTCACGGCTTATTTAAAGGAAAGTGAAAGAAGTATGGACTAGGCATTTGAATTTCAGTGTTCTTCCTCATAAGTTTTGCAGTCACGTTTGTGCTGGCGTGGTAAGCATAGATGCTTACTGCATGTATTTTAATAAATAAAAGAGTATCTTGTTTCGCCTGGACACCTTGTGGTACCTCTAAAGTCCTAAAGACAGAATTATTAATTTTTTTCCTGCTTTTTCAGTTTCAAAGAGTCTGGGATTACAAGAGGACTGTGTTGCAGCCCACAGAGCCATTTTTCAAGCAGGAAATCGCCCTCTGTGTCTGCTGTCTTCCAAATCACACACAAACTTTGCCTCAGAAAGTGATGGATGATACAGTCCAGAGCCATGCCAGGAAGCATGTGAACAATCTGGATCATCAGTAATCAAGTATTCAGATTTGCTCTCTGACCCTCTTTCATTTACCAATATAAACAGAGCAGCAATATCCTGCCCCGAAAACACTCACCGATACATATGATTTTACTCCTATAAATTGTGTGAGTATATTGGTGCCTACTGATTCAAATTTAAACTTTTAGTTTTTGTTCTATTCACAGGCGTACACTCAGCTAAGCACTGTTTGTGTGTTTACTATGGCAGATACTTCAGCCCATCTAGGCCCAAATCTGCAGCCTCGGTGAATCACGAGGAACATTTCCATCAATCCGATGGAAACAATTCTTGACATGCAATTAGTTACTAGATAATACCTGAACAGAAGGTGAAGCGATTCCTCCCAGTTTCTACACTGGTATTATTTCAGGACTGAGGTCCTAAGCCACACTGTAAAGGTGCTAGAACTTTAATGCACAGGACCAACGAGTTAATTTAAATCAGAGATGGAATTACTATAATATTTTTGGGACGGTGTGCTTCCCCTCTCCAGGCACCACCTGTTCTCTATCTCCTCTAACCCTGCCCAAGTGATAACCACCCGTGGTGGTCATAAGGGGTGCTTGTAGTCGTGATGGCAGCATCCGGGGCTCAACGTGGTTTTGGGGAGACAGACAACAACACAACAGCCAAGGGCCAACTTGAGCAATGCTGGTTCTGTGGTCAATATGCAAATATGGTCAAATCATCTTACCCCCATAAATAATGAACAGCCCAAGAGCCCTTTGAGCTCTCCTGAACGGCAGCGGGCTGTACGCCAGGAACTCCCCTTGAGTCGGGACGCTGCTCAAGGTTACTCCTCAAGGCTGAGAGATTCTTTGCTGCAGCAGATCCTCAGTAGCGGCTAATAGCACGCTGAACTTGGAAATCTTAGCTAAGTGATATAAAGGGTTGATTGCGCACATACAGTCCTTTAGATGTAAACCGTTGACTAAGTCTGGGACTAGGACTGGATCCAGCCGCACCTCGACTCCTCTCTGAGAAGGAGTTTAAAAAGCAAGGGGGTCCTTTCTGAAACCCTGACTCAACGGGATGGTCTCCCTGGCAGTACTCTCTGACCCTGCACTCTATGCAGTAAATAACCAAGTGTGCCTTGCTGTCTCGAATCTTGTTAAACTGTTACATCTATTATCAACTTTATTAAATCGTTGTTTTTTTATAACAATAAACATATTGCTGCTTCTCTCTTACGAGTGAGGTGCATCATTCTATCCGTGACAATTTTGAACGCATGATTCTTCATACCATCTATCATCATATCACCTGTATTTTTCTTTTTTAAAATTTTTAAGCATCCAGAAATAATACAAGAAATGAAAGCTATATTACTTTATTTAATATATATGTGTGTGCGCGCAGGTGTGTGTGCATGCACAATGTGGACAGGTACACGCACTCTCTAATTTAAATATATTTTCTCCTCAGAAATGTCACTTTGATAAATCTTTCTTTGCATGCCTACTTTCTTATCACTGTTCGATGAATTTATGCTTGTGCATTGTTCCTAGGCATCCAGTCAGAAGTATACACCTGCAAAAGGCTTTGCCGAGAGGCAGTCACGTCACATATCGGGATCCACAGTCAAAGTAAGACAGAAAGCCAAATTATATTGCTGTGACATCTGTCTGTCCATCTGCTGTAGTTTCCGTAATCTACTAAAGCCAATCTACAGATTATACTGATGTTTAACCTTACTGAAAATCACGAATAAAATGAAGAATAACTTGCAACAAGATAAAAAGCACACGGATATACAAAAATATTAAGTATACTGAAATTAAGAGAGAACTGAGTTGTGTTCCATGATTTTTGTGCACTGATAATCCGACCAAAATTATTTCAGGTACTGCATTGTACACGGTATCTCCACAATATGGATGTTAGTACTCTTATTTTAGGGGAAATAGCATGAAAAATAAATGACAGTACTAAAAAGTAGCTACATGCTTTTGTTTACCGAAGATACCTTAATCACTTACCATGAAGTTAAATATTCCAGTTGTTTTATCTCTAATATTTTATTCTAATGCTTTCTTTTCTTTGTTGTATTGTTTGTTGAAATGAACACGTTCCTATTTTATTTAAATTAGTTTGAATAATTATAATTGTGTTTCTTATATCACTGAATACAAAAGTTTATCAGTTACTGCACATGGGTAGTAGTTATAACAACTTCGTGTGGTAGGATGCCAACACATTGCTTTCAGAATCCCAAAAGCTATAATCTTATTAATGCATGACCATTTGGGATATGAATATTACTGGAAGGAGATCTCCTTTCAGTGTAGTTTCCTCTGAAGAGGGAAACCCAAGAGTAGGAAATGATCCCATACTCTCTGAACTGCCGCACATATTTCTTTTGGACAAGAACCAAATACCGTTGTAGAGAAGCCAACAACACCACCATAGTACTGCTGTTGCCGCTAGGGGAATGCCCAGGCAAAAATCAGGCTCTATATCAGAAGACGGTCAGAAATAAAGTATGGGAAATAAAAAAGGCAAAGGTTTCTAACACAGAATATTACCACCTGTCAAATATATTTATGAGAAATTGCTATGATGAAGCCTGCTTTTAAGTTCTTTGCATATCTGCATGCGTTTTTGTCTCTAACGCACATGTTTCCTAGCTCTCGAGTTGAAAAAATGCACATCCTATTTTTACTTCTGCCATATGTAATAGCAGAATTTTGCCACAGGGTGGTACACCAGACATGTTTAACTGAAGGCTTTTGTAATGCATCAGACAGCTCGGTTATGCCCTCTGCCAGCTTCACTCCACCGGTAACAGAACAATCTGGAGATCTCAGAATAACTGGCCATGAGCCAAAGGCATATATATTCAAAAAATAAGACAGAAAACCAAGAAGAAACAGAATGTACTTGCAAACGCTAATAATGTGATGGTATTAATTCTACATAAATGCACATGTCTACCTACAACTTAAACATTCATCAGGTTTTTATTTTTTAAAAATACATTTTTGTTTCAACTTACTAACTAGAAAAATGAATAACACTGTCAACATCTGTCTTCCTTGCCACTATCCACCTTTTCAATTAAATAAATGTCAACTTTACACTTACCTTCTCTAAGCAAGAGGGATACTCAGTGAATTAAAGTAAGTAGAAACTGTTTCCTTGGGTACTAGGATCTATTAAAAAAAGTTAAATAAGAAATATAGATTCCTACACTGATTATTTTGCTTTGACTCATGGCTGAAGTTCTGAGCATGGATTTAAAAGATACTGTGCAATCCAAAAGTAAATTTAATTAATTTAATAACACAGTGATATTGACATAAATAGGCAGAGAACAAGAACTCAGTTTGGAACCGGAATGTGACCATTTAGTCATGGAATAATAATTGAAATTATTTTCACAAAGCTTTTCAGAGCTCATCAGTGTATGATGAGACACAAAAGGAGACATTTTCTGAGACATTTAGCAGTACTGTCTTCTCTGTCACAGTCAACTAATAATGATTTATGCATCCTAGAAACTCCCCTAAGATCTTTCCTCTAGAGTTACTTCTTTCAGTCTAGAGCAGGGCTCCATCTCACATCAAGTGAAATCAAAGACGCCTTTTCTGCCTCAGAAGAGTTAATGATATTTTACCATTTTCAATCATTGTGCAGGATTCTATAAAGTAGAAATGCAGCCGTCTCATGGAACCTACCTCTTTCACACGATTTGCCAAGGTACCCTGTACCAGAGCAATCACAAACATATCTGTTCCACCCATCCCTGCATACACCATTGTTTTTACAGGGGTTGCTAAGGCAAGGTTTTGCAGTTTCTCTTGAGCATGAGGGTTTTACTCCAGCTGTACTTTGAATTTCAGCCATCTGTCGAATATCTTTGCTTTGACCATCAATAAATAAATCTCTAATGCAGCCGACGTATCCATAATTGAGAAGTGCTGTCCACACCTCTGTTGGGAAGACGAGGCCTGCTTTATTTTCTGGTAAGCCTCCAAGATACAAGTCATCATCCAAGTCAAGGATTTCACTTTCCCCTGGTGCAGTATACGGTGTACGTAGCGTGTTCACAGATATGGTCCCTGAGAAGAAAAGACAAAAATTGCATGATTTTCAAGGCATTTAAAAGATTTTAGTACTCCTGTTCTACTCCATAATCTATATGACACATTAGCTCCTGGTAAATACCTATAAATGAAATGTAGTGTTCCATTTGTACAGCCATACAATAATAGATACACTTCATTATTTTAATTACAATGTAGTACAAATACTGTCAGGAAGTGAACGACAAAAACATTTATGCACAATACTGCATGGTAACAATATAAAAAGTCAAAATCACCTTACCAATCTTGTAAGGGTAGGGGGAATGCATTTCAGACTTATTTTCAGAAATATCCTGCTTGTGCAACAACAACAAAAAATATCTTCACTACCTCATATGTGCTTCAAAGCATCAAGGCTGAGGTTGCATTGATAGGTTGTAACCTGGGAGGCAAATCTGTGTCTTTGGTTTGGATCTGAAGACACACTATTTTAAAAGACTCTCGCCACTTTCAGTGGGCTTTGGAGAAGAATTTTTCTTTAAGTGCAGAAGGAAAATACTCTCATCAGCTGCCAGACAGGCAGCCATTAAGAAGATAGTGATGTGCTCCTAGAGGGAAAATCAATGCCTCTGACACTTACCTCAGAATGCTTGCATGTTACCAAGAGCGGGAGAGATGATGTATATAGAACCTCAGGAAATCAGAAGGATCATTTCCATTCAAGTTTAAAAAGTAAACAAAATTAAGCCTAAAATAAAGTTCTATTTCTGCAAAGTGTCCGAACAAAGAAACTGTAATCAGCTGTAAAGACCCTCTTTGTTGTACTTTTTAAAAGTAACGAGGTATCCAATTTTTAGAATTTGAATAAACAGGAAACTAAATTTAGTACGTGGAGCCACAGAACATACTTAGGTTAACCAGATTTAATTTTGTTTATGAAGTAAAATTACTTGAAAAAAGAATCTTCATGTAGATCTTCACAGAAGTCACTCCTTACTATTCTATATGGGTGCAAAAGCAAGCAAAATATAAATCAAAACATTATATAGGTCACCAGATTATTATAACGTGCCAGCCACATTATGCAACACTTATCTGCTGGATGTATTATTAAAAGTGTATTAATGGTGAAAAGACACCGAAGAATCACGTTTACCTCAATGTATTTATCATACACATATATAAAAGTAAAATGATTCACTATTTCCACTGCCAGCATGACATAGATTCCAGAAGATAACACTGATTGTCAAAAATACTTCTACTGTGGTGGGAGTGGTGCATGAGAATAATAAATTCATAATTTTTATAGCATAACTACTAAAATGTCAGTTTTAAGCAAACAGAGGCAGGTCAGAAAAAGATCATTCTCTTACTTGGATATATCCTAAAATTTAGGCTTTTCTTTTAGCAATGAAGAGGATTCCTTCTCTTTTAGCAATGAAGAGGATCCCTGTGGGAGCTACAAATTTTATTTGTTCTTTTGTTGGTTTGATAGGTTAACTTCAACAACACAGACAGAATGAATAGCTGAACAGTTTGGGCCTTTAGTAAAAGCTCTTCGGGGTAAAGGTCTCAGGAGATCCAATTCTTATGTGACACTTGAGATGTATGGATTTTAGAAAGGCTGGGTACTACTACTACTACTACTACAAACAGTCTCCCTAGTGTTAGAGGAGATCTAAAAAGATAGAACAAAGGTTTGCATAGTGTTTGTGCATCTTTATGAGCATGTTTAAAGAATGTTTGAGGATGTAGTCAGTTTTCCCCCTTATGTTTTTATCAGAAATGTATTCTGTGTCAGTTGGATAATCACATAGATGTAAAGTGAACTTCCAGTCTTAACTCTAAGAAATAGGCTTATTGAACCAAGATCATTTTTCTTTCAAACCTCCACCTTTTTAAACTGGATAAGACTATTATATTTTGCTACCTCTAAGTATTTGTATTGCTGTTCAGATTCTTGAAGCAAAACTTGGCACTTGTATGGAACACTTGCTATAGATTTGACCTTAGGCATACAAGCAAAAACTTTTGAAGTTTGATGTTATTAATCAGCTGCCTCAAACAAGGACACCTGTGAATGGCCTGTTAAACCAAGATAGCTAACTTCTCTGAGAGCATCCTAGGTATCAAGAAGGACTGCTTACAGGTAATAGATCATTTCTCTTTTAAAAAAAAAAAAAAAAAAAAGGTGCTGTAAATAGAAGTCATGCTTGTGCTCACAGTATTTCTTACTGCTATTGGTGCTTGCTCCCACCTGTTGCTGTACAGGCTAATTTAGGACCAAATACTTTAAACCTATGTTCAGGCAGCACTTGCACCCACACAAGTTAATTCAGCTGCAGCTTCTGACCTCAAGGTCATGCGTTTTCACAGTGCTGTTTTCTGCTGGACAAAGACACTTGTGTTTTCAAGCTATCCACGATGCTCAAAGACACCTAGGGCTCCATTTCTGTTAAAAAAAATAAATCAGCTGAGCCTTGTTGACTTTCAATGCACCAGAAAAGACAGGTAAATCTCAGCCAGTGTAGCTGCGACATTAACATGGCGGTTCAAAATGTTTTGCAAGCACAGAAGGCTGAGAAAGGTGAATGATAAAGGGAACCGTAGATCACCACTACACTATGGTGACTGTGGATTATAGCTGAAGCAGGAAAATTTTCTTCTGTATGTCGTAAAGGATTACCCTGGAGAGAGCTGAAGTATTATTTGAATAGATATCAACAGCTTCTTAAATAAATGAAGCTTTCACCTCCACAAGAAATGACATCCCATAAAACACACCTTGGGAGAAGCCCTCTGAAATCTTAGTGTAATCATAGCATCTAATGACTATGGGTAGAAAAATGTAACGGGCAACAACTCTTCTGTGCATCTTTTTCAAGTTTTGGAAGGCCATGGAACCCCTACTACCTAGCTGGACTATCTCCAATTTATGGCTAGACATATCCATGACACTTCAACTGACCTACATACTGTGTGTATTACTCTTAATCAAACAACTCTAAATTACCTTTATTTAATCCTTTTTGTTGAGAGCTACACTAAGTCAAATAGCATCTGCAGAAGACTCAAAGCTTTAATAGCTCAGCTGCTATGTAGGAGCTTGACCAAAATATCATATAGCACACTCTGGAACAAGAACTATGGCTCTAATATAAATAGGCTTTAGTTTAGCTAATAGCAGAAAATCCATGCCTGGGCAACAAGAGTTTCATGCTATCAGTTACCAACTTATCCTAGTTTCTGGCTGAACTTCTAACAGCATGTCCAGGCAGCCATACAACCATCACTGCTGTTGGTATCCAAATCACCTTTTATGTATCTCTGATAGGTAATGCAAACTTTACTAACCAATTGCTCTGTAAATGTAGGTGAAAAAAATCCAAGAAGAATAAGGGGGGATGAAAGAAGACTTCCAAAATACATCAAAAATTACGTGGGTTTTTTTTGCTTCTTTTAAATATCATTAAAAAAAGCAAAACTCAAGTTCATACAACATAGGCATACAGAAAATAAATAATGGGTCTATAAACACCTTTGGGTTCACAGTGCATCCAGAGCCATGACACAGAGGTAGACTGTGCTGTTTCATCTGGCTGGGATGTTTTGTTGGTTTTTTTATTTTGTTTTGGTTTGTGGGGTGGGGTTTTTGTGTGTTGATTTTTTGTTTGGTTGGGTTTTTTTAAGCCTGTTATCTTTCTTGACATAAAGTTTTCAAGTTCTGTTGAAACCATCTCAGGTTGGACCTCATGAAAATGGCAGATGCTACCACAGAATCTCAGGATAGTATCCCCCTTTGCTGGATTTCAATCCTACTTTCTCTGGGAATTATAGGCAGATTAAAAGGAATTGTTCTGTCAAATCACCAGTGTACTGCAATCCATTCAGACGTTTCTACTTACTAATGTGAAGAGACATCCCTTTCCAAAGAAGCAGGAAGAAGGGAAGCTAATGGAGTATACAAATGTCGCATGTGGTCAGCACAGGAAAAGGTTAATAATTTGTCCTGTAAAGATAATGTAACATCAACCCTTCTCACACCAGAATGGCCAAGCTGGGTAAGAGGGAAAAGAATGGGACACATCTCGTTTTACAAAATAACATAAAGACAAAAGAATATGATGAGGAAGTAGCAGATTCAAAAGAGCGTTGGCCTCTCAATGAAAATAGAAAACCATAGCCTTAAATTGTGACGTCTCTGTAGTAAGAACCATCCTTTCAGTTATATCTTTGCATGGTACCTAGCACAACAGCACCCATAGCCAGATCAGTAGTTAAACTATTTCTTTGAAAAGAGCAACACTGAGGCAATAATGTCTGCCAGGAAACAAGCAGCTTCCTTGCAAAGTTTTGTAATAGTCAATGTAGGAAATAATTTCCATATTTTACCAGAAAAAGAAAGAAATGGGGAAAAGCTGATAGCATTTGGTTTGTCCAGCCTGAAAGAAGAAAAGGGAGAAGACTGAAAGACAAGAAGGTGTAGGGTGATTTATTTAGTCTGGAAATTCATGCTCTAACAGCAGATTCTAAGAACAGGTAGCATTTCTTACCTCCAGAAACTGGGTCCTACAATGACCTATGGGTGCTCTGATTCTACAGCATTTCACCTGAGAGCAAAATCACAGAATCACAGGGGTTGGAAGGGACCTCTGGAGATCATCTAGTCCAACCCCCCTGCCAGAGCAGCGTCACCTAGAGCAGGTTGCGTCCAGGCGGGTTTGGAATGTCTCCAGAGTCGGAGACTCCACCACCTCTCTGGGCAGCCTGTTCCAGTGCTCTACAACCCTCAAAGTCAAGAAGTTCCCCCTCATGTTTAGATGGAACTTCCTACGTTCAAGTTTGTGCCCATTACCTCTTGTCCTATCCCTGGGCACCACTGCAAAAAGACTGGTCCCATCCTCCTGGCACCCTCCCTTTAAGTATTTGCAAGCATTGATGAGATCCCCCCTCAGCCTTCTCTTCTCCAGACTAAAAACACCCAAGTCCCTCAGCCTTTCCTCATAAGAAAGATGTTCCAGTTCCCTAATCATCTTTGTAGCCCTCTGCTGTACCCTCTCCAGCAGTCCCCTGTCCTTCTTGAACTGGGGAGCCCAGAACTGCACACACTACTCCAGATGTGGCCTCACCAGGGCAGAGTAGAGGGGGAGGATAACCTCCCGCGACCTGCTTGCCACACACCTCTTGATGCACCCCAGGATGCCATTGCCCTTATTCCCCACAAGGGCACATTGCTGGCTCATGGTCATCCTGTTGTCCACCAGGACTCCCAGGTCCCTTTCCACAGAGCTGCTTTCCAGCAGGTCAGCCCCTAACCTGTACTGGTGCATGGGGTTATTCCTCCCCAGGTGCAGGACCTTACACTTGGCCTTGTTGAACTTCATGAGGTTTCTCTCTGCCCAACTCTCCAGCCTGTCCAGGTCACGCTGAATGGCAGCACAGCTTTCTGGTGTGTCAGCCACCCCGCCCAGTTTTGTGTCACCAGCAAACTTGCTGATGGTACCCTCTATCCCTTCATCCAGGTCATTGATGAACATGTTGAACAGGACTGGACCCAGGACTGACCCCTGCGGAACACCACTTGTCACAGACCTCCAGCTAGACTCTGTGCCACTCATCACAACCCTCTGAGCTCTATCTGCCAGCCAGTTTTCAATCCACCCCACTGTCCATTCATCCAACCTACACTTCCTAAGCTTGCCTATGAGGATGCTGCGGGAGACAGTGTCAAAAGTCTTGCTGAAGTCAAGGTAGACAACATCCACTGCCCTCCCCTCATCTATCCATCCAGTCACGCCACTGTAGAAGGCTATCAGATTAGTCAGACATGACTTCCCCTTGCTGAATCCATGTTGGCTACTTCTCATAACCTTCTGTTCCTCCAGATGCTTTGAGATGATGCCCAGAACGAGCTGCTCCATCATCTTTCCAGGGATGGAGGTGAGGCTGACTGGCCTGTGGTTTCCTGGGTCTTCCTTCTTGCCCTTTTTGAAGACCGGAGTGACATTGGCTTTCCTCCAGTCCTCAGGCACCTCACCTGTTCTCCAGGACCTTTCAAAGATGATGGAGAGCGGCCCAGCAATGACTTCTGCCAGCTCCCTCAGCACTCGCAGGCGCATCCCATCAGGACCCATGGACTTGTGGATGTCCAGTTTACTTAACTGATCTCTAACTTGATCCTCCTCAACCAAGGGAAAGTCTTCCTTTCTCCAGACTTTCTCTGTTACCTGTAAAGTCTGGGGTTCCTGAGGGCTGGCCTGAGCAGTAAACACTGAAGCAGAGAAGGCATTCAGTAATTCCGCCTTCTCTGCATCACCTGTCACCATGGCCCCTGTCTCATTCAACAGCGGGCCCACATTTTCTCTAGTTTTCCTTTTGCCTCCGATGTACTTGAAGAAACCCTTCCTGTTGACCTTGACATCCCTTGCCAGATTTAATTCCAAGGAGGCCTTGGCTTTCCTCATTTCATCCCTGCATACTCTGGCAGCATTCTTCTAATCTTCCCAAGTGGTCAGTCCCTTCTTCCACTTACTGTAAACTTCCTTCTTCCACTTGAGCTTTTTCAGAAGCTCCTTACTCAACCATGCAGGTCTCCTGCTTCCCTGGCCTGATTTCTTGCTTTTAGGGATGCACCGATCCTGAGCTTGGAGGAAGTGATACTTGAATATCAACCAGCTCTCTTGAGCCCTCCCATCCTCTAGAGTCCTAACCCATGGGATTTCTCCAAGCAGTTTCTTGAAGAGATCAAAGTTAGCCCTCCTGAAGTCCAAGGTTGCAACCCTACTTGTCGTTTTATGCCTACTGCACATAATCCTGAACTCGATCTTCTCATGATCACTACAGCTGAGGCTGCCCCCGACCTTAATGTCCTCCACCAGTCCCTCTTTGTTGATCAGTACTAGGTCCAGTAGTAGACCTCTCCTTGTTGGCTCCTCCACCACCTGAGTCAAAAAGTTATCATCAAGACCCTGGAGGAACCTCCCGGACTGTCCCTGCCTAGCTGTGTAGCCTTCACAGCAGATATGCAATTTAAACGTTCAGAAACTTCTTTATGTATTGGGGGAACAGCGAGAAAAACTAATGAAATCATGATTTTCAGCAAGAATTATTGACTTAAAGGATACCTGATTAGTGGGCAGTTCTTCAAAAGGAAGAGTCAAAAATATAAGTCAACAATAACATACATCTGAGCAAAACAGGAAATACATTGGGAGGTACAGAGAAGACTATTGTACCACTTTAGTGAGCATTGGTAAGGTTTGCCATGAACTGAGAAAGATGCCGATCAGCTGAGGAGACTGCCGAAGACGGCAATAAAAATGGTCAACAGCTACAGAACCTGACATATAAGGACAGGAAGCAGCTGGGGTTTCTTAGTCTATGAAAACTGGACACTGACATAACAGCATTGAAATCATAAAAAGTATGAAGCTATGACAGGAAAAACGTATTTTGTGCTTGCTGTGAACAAGGAAATAATGGACAAAATGGCTTGTTTTGCATACAGAAATATTCAGTTTATGAATAATTACATGGGGAAGTTGTACAGTGTCCACTGCTGGAGTAACTCAACACACACCTGTCAAGAATGATGCAAGTACATTATCACTACTTTCACTGGAGAAGTAAAATAGAGGAACTCTCTAGGTCACCCCATCTCAATTTTTCTATAAGCTCATGAATAAATGAAAAACACTGCCAGGATCATTGGAAGAATTTTCCTTAAAATGCAAGATAAAGCCATTATCTCAAATATGTAAACTATTAACATTTGTTGAAGTAGGAACACACAAATCTGGCAGTTACTAGAAGGCTGGAAAGATGGGGGAAGGAGTATATAGAAGTGTACATGTGAAAAAAGAACCTGCAACAACAATGTATGTAATGGATATCGACAAAACACTACTTACAGTGCGGTACTGATTATAGTTAAGCTCTAATTACATACTCTGGCGATAATTTCTGGTATTTAAACTGAAAATCTAACTTTAGTTCAAAATTTCAGTGACTTCTTAGCCCTTAAATGCTACCTACCTATGAATACAATACACACTGTTTTGCACTGCCATACATAATTGGAGGTTGACAAGAAGAGTAAGTTTCCTCTCTGATTGCACTGTTTAATGATGATTTCCAAAGAATGAACAGCGGTTTAGTCAAAAAACACTTGCAAGGTTGTCCTTGAATATGATAAACAGTTTACCAAAATTTTAAACAACACTCAAGTCTCAGAAATCAGTTATTAAACCAACTGTACTGTGTTACAAGAAAAACTGTGAGCAAAGACCTTTACAGCTACTTCATGGTGGGTTTTTTTCAGTTTGGGTTGGGTTTTTTCCCCAATTCTTTTACAGCAGAGTTGGCAGTACTGTTAAGAGCAGAACAGACAAACATTTCCCTTAGGTATGATTTAATGAGCTTCTCCAATCATATTCATTATCTCAGCAATTTACTTTTTCATAAGTCTGTGTATAAGAAACTAAGACATATTTCTAAACCTTGTCTCAATTCTGATCAGTTAAATATGAAGATTGTAACTACAGCTACTACAACTATTGTGATCTTTTTGCTTACCTTTTGCGGCCTGTTTAGCTGCTTTTTGTCCGTATGAAACACCCTTGCTTATTAAGAAACGGTGAAAAATCAGAGTAAGGTATTCTCAGAACACTTTACATCTTGTGTGCTAAAGCATAATATAATAGCTGGGATGAGGACAGTGACCACAGCATACAGCCCATGGCCAAGCCCAAGGACACATGTGAAGCAGTTATGAAGCTACTGTCCTTTGCAGGAATTCAGATTAAGCACAGATATTGGAAGGGAACTCAGCTCACATGACAGGACACAGATTTGGTACCAGCTTGGTGTCCTTTGCTGTGTATTTCGCAAAAAAGACAGACTGCTGGAGAACGTGTGTTCCCTTTCCTCTGCTGCATATCTAGCAAGAAAGATGAGTCAATGGAGAAGATATGGAATCTTTCTTTGCTTAACACTGGAAAATAGGGCCTCAGGAGTTCCTTCTCACCAAAGATCTGCTTTTTAGGTAAGGGAGCACTCAAAGTAGGTCTTACAGGCAGCAGGATGGGATTCTAGGGGGAAAAACTTCAATAAGAATAATAAGTCAAAAGTTCCTTCAGCAAAAGGAAATTAAAGGGCACCATCTGTTTCCCCCTTCCTTGCATTTCCCAAAATCTGAGGGGATCAGCAGAATTACTAGCGAATAGGGCCTGGATAAGTACAGTTTAAAAATGTGCTCTCATTCCTTACATCTCCCCCACCGCAGTCCCAGACTGACAATGGCAATGTCAGTAGTTTAGAGTGGATGCTCCCTGTGACTGAGAATTTGGAAGAGAGCAAAGAATGAAAAATAGATCGAGTACTTGCTGATCCAGCTAATACGAAAGTCAAGGAAATTAGCAAAGCTCCTTGAGAAATGTCACAGCTTTCTATTATCTGAGGGAACCAGTCTGCATTGGATTTGAAGGCTAGGAGTAGAAGGTTGCAAGACACAAAACATAAATTTAAAAAAAAATAAAAATAAAAAATCACAGCTTATTTGAGCTACTTATTCATTAACAGGAGAATCTCTTCCTTGCACTTGATAGGTTGGGGAGTATTTTGTCACCAGCAACAAGAAAGTCTCAGAAAAGCCAATTTTTTTTATACAAGGTATATTCATTGACTTATACAATAATTCTGAAGGTAAGCAAGTGAAAAGCGATCATATTCATATGATTTCCAGCATGTTTGGTTTTGACTAGAGAATATAAAAGAAAAAGCTTCCTGGAATAGCAAAGAAGATTTTATTATTCATGGAAAAAAGCATAATAGACAACATGCATAAGACACAAAGAAATAATCTAAACATAACACATCGGTACTTCCTGTTCCAATCAGAAGAAAATAGGAACATACCGTTCATTGTTTATTTTAATTGTTAGGCAGTCATTTTACTTGGTTAAGTCTGACGGTCTAAGATACTACTCAGCCAATATTCTCATCAAGAAAAACAGCAGCATTGCCTCCGTTACCGGTACTTCTCCTACCAGTAAAGTATTATTGTATGTATTAAAATCACAGAAAATCTTTGATGTCTGGTTCAGATTTCAGCTAAAAATTCAGTTTGTCAATCCATATGCCTACATATTTATTAACTATTCCTGGTAATAGTTCAATGCTTTAGGGTGAACAGGTACTACAGTCAGTTTTCAAGAGTGACAGGGTAAATAAAGTTCACCCATCTTGATCGTAGGCAATTCATCAGCTGGTTTAATTTTTATTTAACATATATATTTGACTATTTATAATTGCCATGGTTTGGGCTGGACTGGCCACTAAAACAACAATAATTCCACTTAAGAGTAACATGCAGTCCTGATCACCAGGTGTGTATTGCTTCCTAAAATTAGTCTACATTCTTGCTGATGTCCATCAACAGTTTTAAAGAACTAAATACAGTATGCCCTAAACTCTCCTAATGGCACATGTGAACTAAAGCTTTCGTAAAGCAATGAAAGTGCAGAACATATCTTTAAATGTAAACCATTGCTATGCATTTATTTCTTTTCTTTATAGTTGTGTCGACTTTGGATGTAAGAATAAACTTTGCTTTCAGTGGAGTCCCACAGGCATGATTATTACAGGATTTAATGTCTCATATGAATCACTGAAACAGTACTTAAGAAGGAAGCCTGAAATGAAGATTGTAGTATAAATAATATAACTGCTGGATATTCAATCACAAATGAGGATTTTGAGAAATTGTGTGTTTTCTTGTTTGGGTTTTGTTTGTTTGTTTTTTAATCTCAAGAAATGTAAATAAGCAACTGACATATTATAAACAGAAAATCAAACTCTCTACAATCAGAATTTGAAGCCACACAGCCCAGGGATCAAATCATTATTTTTCATAATCTTAGGGTGGACTGATCAATTGAATTTGGTCTGACTTTCAGCATGGATTTGACTGAAATCTTCAATTTAAACCTGCATCTAAGATTCGCTTGATCTGAAATCCGATTTGTGCATAGTAAGAAAGTCAGTCATAAAACAATAACTTTTTTGAGGTGAAGTTTCAGAAAGAAATTATAAATGCAGGTCATGGAAAAGGAGTCACCAGAAGGAAGAAAGTGGGGGAAACCCCACAAAATCCAAAAGAAAAGTTTACGTTTTTCAATACTAAATTTCAGAGTGTACATAAACTTCAGATTGGATAGTGATATTAATCAGAAAATTCTTTGATGAACTGAATTAAAGACTCAGTACATTCCCCCCACCCCCAAACCCTAGCATGAACTACAGGAAAAATACCATTGAAGGACAAATCCATTCTATTAACGGATACTGATTATTTGCTGAAGTCAATATATATACTCAAGAACAGATGCAGCTGAAAGGCAAGGACAATTTCACTAGTTAAATGCATTTTATGCTATTAAGAGATTTCAGTGACATTAGGAAGAGCTTATGAATTCTTTATTTTTACCCTTTTCAATGAGATCATTTGTTGAGTAAACTACTACAGACTACGAATCATACTGACAGAATACAACAAGTCTCTTACTTCCATTTCTGCTGATATGTGTTGTTAGCCATTCATTAGCATATCATCTAATTATGCTGAGATCTGCTGACATGATTGGAAGGTCTGTGTTGTTTCTGTGGGCCAACTATTCCCTACATTGGAGATTACTTTCAGTAATTCTTTTTTGCTTTATTTTTATTCTTGAAATTTGCCGCTTCAGCTATTTGGTGTAAGCAAGCACAGAGGCAGATTACTCTTTGTTTTTGAAGTACACAGCACACTTACTTGCAAGATTAAGTACCTGATTACCCAATAAATGTTAACATAAGATGTTTTATTTTGCAAATCATTGTATTCTGCTACCTGACAGTAATGACTTTTTATATTTCCCTTATTTTTCAGATGATGCACAACTCTAATGGTGGCAACGTAACATATACCCAGTATTCCCTCAGATAAAGCATGAAAAACTGTACTGAATATTAAAAAAAGAAGCTTACCTGACCGTCCATCCCGTTGAAAATCCACATGGTACCATTCACCATCATTCACCTTCTTCTGCAAGGCTTTTATTTTTATAGTACCTGATCCCATGTCTAACAGCAGGTAGAGGTGGCCATCAAGCATTTCAATGGCAAAAAAGTCAACCTTCACCATCTGTGGGTGTTTGGCATCTTTTTGGTGCCTTGGTTTTCCATGACTGAAAAGAATCAGGCCATTTGGCTCAGTTGTACGAAAGTCAAATGATATTGAGCCTGTTTTCTTGGCATTCCACTTTGGCAACGAGATGAAAGACTCTGGTGTTTCAAATGTGATTGGATCTAAGGTTGCAACATTCTCACATTTAAATGCTACAACCCCATGAATCTTCATTTTAGGATCTCCTTGCTTGGCAAGTCGAGATAACTCCAACCTGACATCATTATTTTTATATACAACCTGCAAGCAAAGCAGAGAAGTTACTAAGAGGAACTGGACCATTTTAACCAAACAGATATAATCCTGAATAGGCATATTATTTAAAGGATAATATGATGGTATATAAATATGATAATTTACATACACACAATATTAAGTAACTATTTTCATTAACTAATGATTTAATAATAGTTTTCATTAAACCAAAGTTGCTCTAGAAATATCCCTAGAGTTAATTCAAAAAATCTGAAAGAATCTGCGCAGAATTTATACTATCAGTTGCAAATTAGCTTGCACGGCCTGGATTGCTTAAAAGCCCTCTTCACACAGCCATTCTGCTACATTAGAGAAGTATTAGATTTCTTCTTCCCTAAACCCTTTGTCACTGTCTTAACTCTTCTCTTCATGTACAGAAAATGTACCAAGGTCAGATACTTTATAATTTAACATCTTTTCAGTTTGTCCTTGGGGCTGAGGAATAGTAGCATCCATGGTATTCATGAAGCTATAAAATAGGGAAACTATTATCATACAGATTAAACCAGACAAAAACAGGACAATCTTTGAGCCAGTTCAATTGGACCAAAAATAAAACCACTTACATATTTTCCCTGACTGAAGACTTTTCTGATAAAAATGAAAGACAATATTAGTTTTAAATCCAATTGACCTCCACGGCAAATATTCTTGCTTCAAATCACATATTTACTCTGCTCAGAGAAGCCTGTCATTTCCCAGGGTTCTAGTTTTTATTAGCGTATTCTGAAATTGCTGCTATTGTGTGTTGTCCAGGATATAAGGACTGCTTAAATGAAGTTCCCCAATAGCAAAGGTGTGCACAAGGATTTTCTCAATATTTTTAATTATTCAATAAATGATATAGTCAAGCTAAAATACCACTGAATAGCTGAATATGGACGCATGGTAACAGAAGCTAAAACCTTCTCTATTTCTCAGGTTAAGCCTACATTAGAAAGCAATTTGGAGCAACAGCTGAGCACATCAAAGCGCTTTGCGCTGAGGCTTCTTCATCTACAGCTTCTATACCATTCAGGACTAGATCATATCTGGCACCTGATCTTGTGTCCCAACTACACAACGCAGTCTGAAGCTGTTCAGGGGACTAATCACTGGTTTAGACCTTACATCCCTATTAGAGGTTAGAAAGTGCTTAATGAATACTTAGGGTGGAGCTTCTGGATTAATTCCCTCTGAAGCCTAGTTTGAACACAGATGAAACCCGCTCTGCAAACTGAACTGACACACAGTAAAGTGGAAGAGACAGGGGGTGCACTGCAGAACTGTGCTACTGATAGAAACCAAAACACTAGCATACGTACAATCTAAGATGGCATACCCCACAAATGATAGTTGCTATTGGAAAATGATGTTTAAAAATAACAACACTAAAGAGATGATTGATAGATAGACAATTTTTTACTGTAAGAATTGTATTCTTTCAAATTATATCATTATCCACCCAGCAAATTTCATCATAAGAGATGGCAGAATTATTCTACTACATTAAAAATGTGTCTTAAAAGCTAATGAAAAGCCCATTTCTCCATTTTATTTCAGGGTTCAGTACAAACACTGCTGTTCCCACTGCAGTTATGTCTCCCAAAGACAATAAATAATCCTCACTGTGGATTCCTGACAGCAGAAATGATGCTCTGCCACAGAGAGGCAGATAATGTGTTGCCTTCTTTAAGTGAAGACATCAGAAGTGACTACTGTTGGACTAACTTGTAATCTTTGAGAATAAAGATCCATATTTGCATTTATAAAATACCTCTGTAACATCTCAGAGATCACAGATTAAGCAAAGGAATTCAGAAGATTATTGGAGAATAAGCACACAGAAGTAATCTCCCGTTGGGGTGACTTTCTGTCTTTAAAGTGAAGAAAGCCAAAAGGCAGAAGAACGCAGTGAGAAGCCAGTAGCCTGGCAGGCAATATTACTTAGAGATATCTGGTCTTATGAAACATTGGCCGCTTTCTATGGCAAGAGGTATTTGGGATAGACTCCACCTCATTTGAAGGAGTTACAGGGGGCAACCTTTCTAGAATAGACTGAAAAGCATTAAACAGAGACTAGAGGATATGGTGAAAAGAAGGAACAAATGGGCTCTCGTTAGAATTAAATCACACTGTTGACAATGAAAGTAATTAAGGCAACAAAGAACATGAGGAGAAAATATTCTTTAATTGCCTACTGAACAAAGGTACATACCAGGACAATACAAATAAATGTACAAAGAGAATTTCTTGTTTATGGGCAAATTAAAATTGTCTGATATTAATGAAAGCTGGTTGATTGAATAATAAAATTAGTAGTTAATAGCTATGTTAGAAAAACTGAGCAGACAAAAGGAGAGCTAAGCTTTCCTTGATGTCTAAAACCAGCTCTATAGGCTTTGAAGTCATTTGCCAACTCAAACAATTTTTAATAAATATGGTTCAAGGGCCCAACGGACAAAGTGCAAACAGGAATACTGGCAATAGCTTTTTCAATAACTCATCACCAGCTCCTTAAGTAGCTTAAAGAGGAAAAAATTGCTAGAGTACTTTAGTAAGAGGGGCAAATTTTGGGAATTTTATGCCACCAATATTAAAACATTCTTGGAATCCCTAAATATTGCATACGACAATTTCTTACTTCCATATTACACAACTAAAACTTTGTAGCTACTGAGATACGAATGATTGCATCTTATTACATTCATTTGTGGAAACAGAATTAAGTCTACATCTATGTTTTAGGGTGTTTATGTTTTAACATAACATGTTTAGGATGTTTATATTCTTTTAATCTTACAAAAATGAAAATTTGGAACCGAATTATCATGGATAATTAGTATTAAAACAGGAATATATGAACCATAACTGAAAACTATAATTGAAAAGTACTGTAAACTATTAACTGAGTGCAGCTGGCATTTGCAAGCCTGTTTCCTGGTGTTATGCTGAGATTCTTACCCCTCTCCCCATCTCCCTGTCCGTGAAAGTTCTACTCAGCCATCAGTGAAGCACAGCAAAAACAAGATGAGCAGTACGTTCATAAAAAGAAGTAGTCATTAAATTTCAGGAAAAGAACTGAACAGTAAGGAATAATTCTGAGACTAATATCTGCTTTATAATTAATGGAGGTATATGCTTCAGAATCTATAGC
Source organism: Burhinus oedicnemus (assembly GCA_008921705.1). Classification (NCBI taxonomy): domain Eukaryota; kingdom Metazoa; phylum Chordata; class Aves; order Charadriiformes; family Burhinidae; genus Burhinus; species Burhinus oedicnemus. The sequence continues at coordinate 353,933 of VFFE01007960.1, forward strand.
CTCTAGGGTACAAATAAATTCAATTTGTAAATTTAATCATTCATTATTTTCCAAAGATTCTGCTTTTTAATTCTTTTTTTTTTTCCTTCTGGGTACATAAGGACAAACACGCTTTTAACAGGGCTTATATTATCCAGTGCTATTTCCATCTAAAACACCTTACATATTGTTCTTTAATGTTAACTCAATACATTCTCCCTCAGAGACACGGATCCACAATTAGTCAAGTGAAGGTAATTTGCAATGGAGAAATATTTGAGTCACATTCACCTTTACTCCTACACAACCCCCCAGTCAGTATCCTTGCACCGCTATGTGCTGTCCTAGTACATCTAATGGGCTGGCCCTGGTAAGAGGTTTCTTGCTCTCTCACTCACTCTCATACCTGAGCAACAACAGTATCATTTTCCTGTGTATGAAACAGCCAGCCCTAGGGGAATTATATCCTGCTATTAAGAGCACCTTGAATTTGTCTTCCATTCACTGTATTCTTTCCTCTTAATATTAAGTAAGGATCAAGGTGTCAGTCTTTAAAATATCTGATTACCTTACTCTTGGAAACTGCAAAACGTCACCTAAACTCCCAAGAAAAAAGGAGCAGTTAGCAATTCCCCAGCTAACTTGCAAAAATAAATTTGTTTTCCAGGAGGGAAAGGGCAAACCTACATATCATTTTACAATCAAGATAAGAGCTCCCTTTGCTACCATCTAGGCCAACCACATGCTGGCTAACTTATAACATCACAGTGCTGAGTCTTAACAAGTAGGTCCAGCTAAGAGACGGCAAATATTAACTTAAGCTTAGCACTCTCTTTAACATGGTCTGTGGTCATCTTGGAACACAAGCAAAATGAATTCATTCCCAAAGATATATCATGTATATAATTTATTACAAGCCAGGGTCCTAGTATGCAATGAACTCTAGAAATGTAGTAAGAATTCACTACAGATCCTGCCAGTCATCGTGGCAGGTGCCCTCAACAACAAAAAAATGTAGTAGAGCAGCCAATGAAAATATATTAATAAATATAATAATGTATAAATGTATGAATGACTTTGAGAAAATGTGAAGGTGAAGACAAGGAATTTACTGTTGATATTAGAGATGTATCCTAAACACACAACAGTTCAAGTATCAAATTAAAAAGTAAATATAATAAAAACATTAATATCAACAAAACCCTATCAGTTCTTGCTACTGACCCTATCCCATGAAATTAAAAACCAAGAAAGATGTGAAAGAATCCAGATTTCAACACCATTTTCAATTCCACGTGCCACCCTTTCCACATTAAAGATTTCTTTTTGTATTTTGTACGTCAAATACTATGAGTGAAGAAATGGCATTACTCTTAAATATTTCAGAATACTGACCAACTCTGCTAGCAATAGCCTTTCAATCACTGTGATTAAAAGCCTTTAAATTGCTATGAAGCATTTATTTCTAATTACTTCATATTATTAAAACAAGATATGATCCTTAATCACATCGCCTAATTTGCAGCATTTAGGTTTCCTTGAAAATCAAAAGAGAAACCAGGAGTTCAGAGCACCTACATTATGATGTTGCTCTGAAGAGCTTGTCTATATGCTTAATAGGGAGGTGAGGAAAAATTACTTTTCTAAGTGCAATTTGAATGAATGGATGAATCCAGCCTCTAAATCTGTTAAAAAAAAAAATTAAAAAAATCATCACATAAATCCTCATGTTACTATAAAGCAGTATTTTCATGAAACCCAGATCACCTAGTGCAAACAATGGCAGTTAATTCTCTAAAATGGAGACCAGTATTATGGAAAATGGCTCAGGTAGGTGCTGCTAATTTTATGCTGCACGGTGAAGTCAGCAGGAGATAACTTACTGATGTCAGAAACTGTAGCAACGGGACTTACAGTAAGTGAAGCCTGAGGCAATTTTACCAGCCTACTTTAACAGCCACTAGAATTTCCGTGCTCATTGAGAACTGCCTGGTGCGTACAGTATCACATTCCCTGGAAACCCAAATGCAAAACTGACCATCGAGAGTTATCATGTATTTTTTTGGCGTTTGCTGAATGGTTTTGAACTAATCCATGAATGTCAGATTCTCACAGGAGACTTGTCATTTTGCTAATATGCCTCAATTTATTTCCAGGCTCCAAAAAGAATATATCAAGGAACATAATAAACTACAGACTATTTACACAAAACTTAAGGAGCCCCAGTTCAAATGTTTGCAATGGGGTGTACTTCTGAACACCATGTGAAAGCACACAATATGAATGACAACAGCTATTCAAGCCTCTAGGATTACTCAACTTTATAAATAGGCTTTGTTTTCTAAATGCAGAGAATAGATTAGCAGGTACAATGAAAGCTCCAAGGAAATAATTTATTCATCCTTAAATGAAATGGTTTTAATTTTCCCAGGATGGATATATGTGTGTGTGCGTGTGTGTATGTGCCGTGGTGGCAGTAATGTGGGGCATTGACACAGGGGTTTGTTTTGAGCACCAAAACAAAACCGGAATGTCTATAGAGTCCTACTGAGTGGGAGGTAAGCCTCAGTACAACAGGACAGGGTTCCATGGTATAGATATATAAACACCTGGAGAAAATGCTAGCACGTGCATTTTGCTGCATTATTTTAGATCAGTTAATATGGTCTGGGAAACTGCTCTGCAAGTTGCAGCTCAAAAAATCTCCACTTAATAGAGCTAAGAGAAAAAAAAAAAAAAAGCATGTGTAATATACTACAGTGCCACGAATTCCATGGAATATATATCCGAGAGTTTCACATTCTCCTGCCTCTTCTTCCTGTCCACTCTGAGCATCCAAAACTGTGGAGTGGAAATAGAGCAGAGTCAACTCTCCATGCACTCTACTAAAATTTGACTTGGCTCTTCCATGATGACAGAAAAGGAAAGAAACCCACATGAAAGCCATTGGTTGTCCAAGTCCAAAGGAGCACTGAACATTGCTCAAGTTATCCAGTAGGAGAAAAAAAGAATATTTAACGATTGGAAATGTAGAATGGCTATAAGTAGGCCTGGCCCCTCTCAGGGAAGTGGCTTTTGAAAAACATGAAATGGACTTTTTCAAGGCTAACACGTTGTTCATATAGCATGACCATATATTTTTGTTCTACTGTTTATAGCTTTAAATATAACAAGTATATCTTAAAATCAGACATAGTCTCCATAGACTACTTTGCCATATAAGGTAGAAAGAACAGAGTCATTAGAATAATTCTTGCTATTAGAAGCCAGGACCGGTAATCCAGGAACTTGGGTTTAACCTGCACTGAATGCCTCAGAGAACTTCTCCTTGCTTCTCTGTAAAATGGATACACCATTTCCTCACAGGGTAGAAACTTGCATGAAGACTGAAGTTCCCATTGTCTGCATCAGGTCTACTGGAGCTGCGTCCAAAGTCAGTCATATTTACACATACATTTCCTATAGGGTGTCATCTCCCATTTTCTTTTTAAGGAAGATGGCAGTCACTATGACAAAAGCAGTATGGTATTCTGACTTTCTAGTATGCAACTACAGAGTACAGGGCACATCGGCCATTCAAATAGAAAAATAAAATGCACCCTATCTCGTCAAAAAGTACACTCAGTAAAAACTGGACTGGAACAATACATGTCTCAAGGTAAACATAAAAGTATAATACATGATGCCATGATAATACACTCGGGTAGTGCTTAATGCCACACTGAATGGCTAACTGGAAACAATAAATTTGTGATGTTTATTGTTTCTGTAACTAAGCAACATGAACATTTTCTGCACTCATCTTTTTTAATATTACAGGATATATTGCACATCAGACATTTTTAAAACTTCTGTTCACAGAAAACTGACATACTTAATGCACACAAATATATGTTCTATATAAATTGCTTATTACCATATCCCTGCAAATTCTAGGAAGGCAAATGGATATTAAAAAAAGGGGTTAAAATAAGCACAATTATGTGGAATTCCACTACAAAGTCAATAGTCTACAGTGGACCTTCAGATATGCTATCTGAAAACCATCACTGCCCTACCCCCAAAGAATGATGTTAAAAGAATGCAACAAACTGGAACAAGAAATAGCTCACAATTTGGTACAGGGAAGATAGCTTAATTACTCTAAGGCAATGAAAAAAATTGATAATGGTTACATACAGTTGTAGAAACTAATCCAGTACTAACAGAATCAGACCAAAAGTAATAGGTATGTCATAAATGTTCTAAAACACTGTCTTGAAAAACTTTTTACTTGCTTTTCTTTAGATTCACTGTGCAGTACTGGGGTAGTCACCTCAGTTTCATGCATCCGTCAACTATTTGCAGAATTAATACAGTTGTAATAGCTGACCTTCTAGGCAAACTGGTCTCTTCTGCTGGAGTTTCAAATGCCGATCTCCGAACTGTTGGTTTGTTTCTTTTCTCTCCCACTTTGACTGCCTGAATAGAGACATCTAAAGAGGATGCCAGAGAACGCCTTTTTATGTTCTACGTTATTGGCATATCGTTTAACATGTTATATTAGCAGAAGTTAGAAAAAAATCAACGTTGGTTTTTTTCTAACAACCTCAATAATGGGATTGTTGTGTTTTTCACCCTGCTGTGGACACAAGTCTTTTGAAGATCTTTTTTTCCCCTCTTCAATAAACTATTTTGTTATTCTTTGTATGCCCTGCTGTCAGCTGCCAAACTGCTAAATGCTTCTGACTGTGGCTGCTATGCTTTCTGTTTTTAAGAAACGGGTTCAAGTTTTCTTTCCTCCTTTTTTTTTTTTAAATTCCCATGGCAAAGACTCATAGAAATTTCTTGGCAACATCTAAATTGCAGAATTTAGGAACAAGTTGGTTCTACAAAAGCTCAATCAGCTCCCAAGTAGGAATTAAAGCTTTTACCAAGATATAAAGTCACAAAACAAAACCAAGAGAAACAAGAATCACCAAAAAGGAAAACAAAATGTATTATTTGAGCAAAACCAGCTTTGCATTAATACATTTATATAAAGTCTAAGGAAGAAAACAAATGCTATTTCCCAATGACTGTTTGGGAAAAGAAAGGGCTACAGGAGACTCAATTGTTGTGCTGGATTTCAGCTTTTTCCTCCTCTTTCTTTCACAGTGCAGCAAGTTACCAAAGACTAATTCTGCAGGAAAATCAAAAACATGCTATTTTTCCTCTTTCTCCATTAACCATTCCCACTCAAGATCAAGCACAAGAACTCTCTAGGGACTGCAAGAAAGAGGCACTGTAAAGCAGAACACAGTCATTACCTGTTGTAGGGTTCAAGCCTTATTTCTTTAGCATAACATTAATTATACGCTAGATTTTTCCAATCTTTACCGCTTTAAATTCAAGGTCAGAAAATACAGAAACAAATTATGGGAAAAGGCAAAAATAATGTAAGTGTAAAAATTAACGTTCTAAGGAACATCTCAACTCAAGTGTATCTGAAAACAATCTGACAGATGTACTTAAAAACCGAGCTACCTTTAATTAGTGTAGGAGTTGTATGGGAAAAAAATGGAAGTTGTCATAAAAAGAGCAAAAGAATAAATCTCAGTTTAAAGAGAAAAGTTAAAATGTACCCAACACAGAATCCAAGTTTGGGAGGTCAGTGATCTGAAGACAAACTAACAAAAACTTGCTAAAAAAACCCCCACAATTACCAATATACGTAACCCTGAATGTCTGCATATTTTTGTACAAATCTTTTTTTCCGTATTAAACACATTTGAAAACATCTACAAAAACAACTGTAGGCTCCAATTAAATGCAGAACATCAATTCTGCATATCCTTTAGTGAAATGAGGGACATTTATTCCACCCCTCGCTAGCTTTCCTTCCTTCAGCCTCTCCCATCAGTATATTACTAGCTGCCAACTTACGGCTCTTAACCTTATTACTTCTCCAGAATAATAAATACTCAACTGGTTTTTTCTTCTCCTTCCCTCTCACTTGCATAGGTTACTCTTGCATCAAGCTGAATAGCTAGCTTTTGGCTGTGGGTGTTTCTGGCTGCTTTCTGTTTTGGACTCATCTGCTCCATTTCCTGATTCCTGGTTTGAAAGAACCTTCTGTTCCGCTGAGGGGAAAATAGCCCTCTAATCCTAGGTTGAAATGCCATGGCTACTGTATGAACTTATGGCCAGCCTCCATGTAGATAGCATCCTTCCCTTTCAGCTCTGTTAGCCAACTATCTGTTCAGTGAAGTTGGCTTGTTGAGAAGCTATAGAAACTTTCCTTCTCCCATTCTGGGAGCTAGCGTGGTACCTAGTCAGGTTAGCGGCTCTCTGATTATGGTTTGTGATAATAATATAGTGACAGCTTATGCAGTTGTTGGCTAAATTTTGCCCTATCGTGATAGGTAAATAGTTTTTTTTAAAAAAAAAAAACAGTCAAATTCGCACCCACTAACTACACTGCTAACTTTTCTTTTACCTGTGGAGTGACTGACACATTCCTGGAAGACATCCAGGAAATACTCCCCTACCTTCATCTGCAATTTCTTATGAATCCTTATAATCCTTTTAATGTATCCTTTTTGCTTTCCAATACTGCAACTTCAGTAACTCTTCACATTGGTGTTTTGAAACAATCTCTGCCGTCTCAGATACCTGTCACAATTAGAAGCTAAGTTTTCTGTAGTACTTTTGCAGGCAAAGTTCTTACTATAATTCCAACACAAGGAACAGGGTATCAAGCTGCCACATGTTTTTCAGAAGCAGCTTTTCCTTCACCATTTTTCAATGATACAGAAACGTACACCTTGAGAATCCTTTGCACTCCATTCTGTGCTCGCATTCCTTTTCTCAACAACCTATATTTCTTGAAATGACAAATAAAAACCAGTACTCGTGCAGAGAAGAGAAAATGCGGGGCTCTTCCACCTCAAACACTCTTCTGTGTAGCATATGTGTATGGCTAAAAGCAATTTATAAGTTTTCAAGAAAAGGGTTAATTTAATTCATAGGGTATTTCTAAGGCACCTCTTTTCTATTTAATGCCTCTTTAACCGCAGCCTACCTATGGGCCATTTTTATGTTAGTGAATTTTACTGCGGTTAAAGCTGTCCTTCAAAATAAACTCGTTAAACTAATCCAAAATAATTATCAAGATTATAATGACAAGGAACAGGGATGTATTAATTGGTTTTCAAGGTGTGGCATCTCATTGTAGTGAGAGAACAAAGCAGAACATTCATACTTAAGTATGGTTTTTAAAGGGTCAGATTCTGCTGGATGATCTCCAAGCCTGAGACTTTGGTGTCAGCTTAGTGCTAAAGGAATGTCAGAGAATAAAATCCCCTTTTGGTTCTGTACCGAGTAAGAGGTCCTCGGCCTCAAGCAAAATCAATGCTTTTTACAGATAATGGGTAAAAACGTATAATACTACAACAAACTTTGTCTAATAACATTCAAGAAGAACATCTTGCCATATAAAATGAACTACCAACAAGTACCTTTACACAAGCTATTACTGGTTATTGTAATCTAATATATATTATAGGTTTCATAAAATACTTCTGCTTACATAAGTGTGTCTGTCACAATAAACACACCTCACAGTGTTTATTTGGAAAATAGTTATGAAGAGCACTAATTGTTAGTAAAGGGTAGACAGTGCAATTAAGCACTTCTCGCTTCTCCGTGTCATTGCATACATCAATTGAGTATCTCAGCAGTGTTCTGACATTTGTTTTCACCTTAAGTTTTTTTTTTTTAATATTATTATTTCAAATAAACACTTCAACTTGAAGCCACCTTTTATATCAAGCATATTTTGAAACGTTTTGAAATATTTCAGAAAAGTAGGAGGGGGAAATGGGCTTTTCCTCAGGCAAGAGTGTCAGACAAAAATGATTTGCTGACTATTTTCACTAAAATACTTTATTTGGAATACATGTGAGACATACACTGAATTATGCATAAATAAAAAGCCATAAAGAGTATACATGAAATCTAAAGAAAGAATTTAGGCAGCCACATCTATACTACTAACTATTGCTTGTGTTCATCTCAGTACAACTCTGTTCAAAAAAAACAATACAAGCCTATGCAAAGAGTTGTAGCATGTATTTTCTTTGGAAGAGTTTGCCAAAATTATTTTCAAGATTTCTCTCCTTGTAGTAGGTCTTCAGTCCCACTGAAACCACTATTTACTGGTTAGAGACTGTGAGGAAGCCTGTTATACAAAGACTGATTCAGAAATAAGTTTCAAGCTGTTGATGATGTTTAATAAAAACTGCAATTCATTAGAAGATAACAGATAAGAAGGTAAAACAATGTGGTATGGCCCTCACGATTACTGTAGCACACCGACAAAAAAAGCATTTGCCTTTCTGCAGAAAATGAATTCAGAATTTCATCTCGTTCCAACTAAAAAGCGTGTTTGAACACAATATTTAGTAAGCAAAAAAAATACTGTGAAAAAAACCTCTATATAAGGTATTAGTCTTAATAGATACCAATAAATAATATCAGGGCATGAAACCAAATCCTACTCTGTGTACCCACGTGATGTCACCAGAAAACAAAAGGGCACACCCTACCTGCTTGGACTAGTGTCAGACCCAAGGCATAATCCAGTCTTTTCTTTGGAACTGCTTGGCTTTCAAACAAGTGGTTCATGAAGATGAAAGATACCAAGAGGCTAACAAGAGGCACACTGCTTTCACAAACTGTAAAATTAATAATTTGCTCTTGTAAAACCTGACCTGCTCATGCTGTTTCCATTTATAATCACTTACTTTTTGTAAAGGGTTCTTTCTGTGTTACCAGGTGGACATCCACCACTGAGAAATGAGGGAAACAGCTGCTTTACAAAATATGATTGCATCCCCCCACCTGAAGTATCTCCTGAAAGCTTCAGCTTAAAAAGGAGAATTTTCAAAACATGAGCTCTAGTTTTTTTGTGCGGCTTCATTTTTTAGAACCTTTCAGGGCTATTACCTGTATGTATGAGTGACAGATTTAGTCCTCAAGCAAAAAAATGGGGATAGTGTTCAAAGAGTACATGTGGATGTCTAGTATGCACAAACACCTGTACAAGACATTGATCCAAGGCTCAAATATTGTTCTGAAAATATGGCCGTCTAACTAGAATCCAGCCAGATTTCTATTAGAAAAGCTAAAGACTGAAAGGATGCATGCAATAATATTATATACTTTTTTTTAATTCTCAGAAAAAATATTAAAATTTAAAAGAAGTTCTGGATTAATCAGATCAAAATTGTTTCCAAATTGAACTATACGCGGTATGTGAAGGACAACCAGGGGATCAGGCCCAGCCAGCATGGGTTCATGGGTTCAGTTTTGGGCGCCACGGTATAGGAGGGACATTGAGGTGCTGGAGCGTGTCCAGAGAAGGGCAACAAAGCTGGTGAGGGCTCTGGACAACATGCCGTATGAGGAGCGGCTGAAGGAATTAGGATTGTGTAGTCTGGAGAAGAGAAGGCTGAGGGGAGACCTTATTGCTCTCTACAGCTACCTGAAAGGAGGTTGTAGTGAGACGGGAGCTGGTCTCTTCTCCCAAGTCACTAGCAACAGGACAGGAGGAAACGGGTTCAAGTTGCACCAGGGGAGGTTTAGGCTGGACATTAGGAAAAAGTTTTTCACTGAAAGAGTTCTCAAACATTGGAACAGGCTGCCCAGGGAAGTGGTTGAGTCACCATCCCTAGATGTGTTTAAAAGTCGTGTAGATGTGGTGCTTAGAGACATGGTTTAGTGGCAGACCTGGTAGAGTAGGGTCAATGGTTGGACTGGATGATCTTAAAGGTCTTTTCCAACCTAAATGATTCAATGATTCTATTCTATGGTTCTATGATTATAATAAAATTCTTTGAAAAGCTGTTCCCTTTCTTTACAGTGAATCATTTCATTTCCAATTCAAACTTTAAGCTTTCTTTCAAACAGTGAAAGACTATTTCAAAACAAATCAGTACAAATTAAGACAAGGGTCCTACATTGAAAATGTCTTCTTTTCCTCCTGAAGTTCATTTTGACATAAACAACGTGGCTGACCTTAGAAAAAGCCAAAGGTATAACCCAGTTACCCGCTGAAGGATATTTTTCACATTCCTCCATCTTTGACCTCTCAGCAGAGTCTCCTGAGCATGGCAATACGCTTTCAAAAGACAAGCTTGGAAACAAAAATTCTTAGCCACCCTGGATATTAATAATCATTGACTCAAGAGATACAGAGGTTTCATGGTATGATTTTTTGAGTAAGTCAAACTATTTCTAAATCTGCCTCACAAGAATGACGAACTTGACTTTTATGCTTCCTAACAACTTCCTCTAAGCTTATAAGAAAAGAGCGGATAGCATACTGATTAATGTGATTTATTTAAATTTAGAATACCTATTCTTAACCTTTACTTAGCTTAAATTTGCTATTTACTTCATACCTGAATAAGAGATTACAAAACACTACCTTTTTCAACCGCATAACTGGCATCATGAATTACATCATAGGTTACTACCACTGAACTGGGACCAATTTACAAAATTACTTAATGAACCAAGGGTTGGGTTTTTTTTAATTTTTTTGTTTCTGTTTTTCTTTTTTTGAGTCAGGGAAGAGGCACCAAAAACATGCTCCTGCTCATCTCTGCTATAGTTTTTAGTTGAAATAACACTGATCAGAAGTTTTCTTACCAGTTTCAGTATATCAGCATTTCAATTCTTGAAATCAATAAGAATGGAACCCCCAAACACAGACACAACAGAATTATTTCTACAAACCTTTAAGGTGTCAGATGCACTAATCATTTTACTTGCATGTTCAAAGGTGAGCCAAAATACTAGGCTTTTACCCACATAAGTTACCTCACCAAATTTTCAATTTCCTTTTTAGCTCTTTGCGCTCTTCATAGGCATAACCTTATTATTTGCCACTTTGAAGATATGTGAGCTGTACACGTAACTAAAAAAATAACAAATTTGTACAGGCTACAGGTTCTTACAACCAATAAAGAGAAGTCTCAGTTGTTACTAACATCAGCATTTTTTTTAGACTCGACAGACATTCTAGAGCTGCAGATAGCTGAAAAACTGACTATGGACTTTTGAATGAAGGAATATACCCATTTGAGCATACTAGAACACTAAGGTATTTATATAATTGACCTCGCAACTGTTTGGTTTCTTTTTTTAACATCCATTTTGATAGTTTCCCAATGTGTTAAAAGTATACTAAACATTTTTAAGAAAAAATGGAGAAAATATAAATCTAACCTTCACCTAAATGTATTAAAACAATTGTGAAAAAGCCAAAGAGCTGTATTTTCAGTCAGATAATTAGATGATAGTAGGATTAGCTCAATAAGGACATATAGATTTTTATATTTCTACAAATCTTCTTTGTTAAAATGTTTTAAAGCATATATTTAATCACTACCATCTGAAGAGTAAAGAAGTAATTCTTGTCTCATTATTCCTTTCCAGTTGTCCAGTCAAAACTTGGAAAACATGCACCATCTAGATGGCAAAGAAGCATCTCAGTCCTCAGTAACTCTTCAGCATATGAAATTGCCTGTAATCAGTCTTGGAAAGAGAACAGTTGTTTATGGTTTTTTGTTCGTTATACAACTGTATTAATTTTATAGCACAAACTCTGTATTTTAAGTAACTGAATGTTATAATTTTTGTCTTAAAACTTGTCTAAATTAAAAGAGAATTGTAGAATGCCATTTCCTAAACAAATATTCTGTTTCAATGTTATGTCCTTAAAGTTCAATATTACAACATATTACTTCCTGAAAGAAATATAAGTACTGTTTAATTTTCTTCTTTTCTTTGTGTGGTTGGTTTTGTTTGGTTTTTTTGTTTGTTTGTTTGTTTGTTTTCCCCACTAGCAGTTACATGTGTATTCAACTTTAAAATGCAATCCTGCAAGCAACCACCAGTATTGCATTCCTCCCAAATATTAAGCAGAAAAAATCCATTTATTTTCAAAGAATCCTGAAAAAAGAAAGAAATTACAGCGGCTAGAACAAATAATCTGTAGCAATCACAATTATAGTTAATCTATCTGTTTTCTACTGAACAGATGAAAACAGCAGATTTCAGCTGCTTTTACCAGATTCAGCTGCTCTGGATTGGTTTAGGTCCAGAAAAAGGTAAGATAGCACAAAAAAACTAATTGTTAAGTGTCACATGCACACAAACACACATGTAATTTTACTCCCATGAGCCATCTCCCATCTTTGAAAGTTTTTGTTTGTTTTTATAATAGCTGTCAATATATTCAGAAAAAAGGATTCTCTTGAATACATTCCTTAATTCTTCAGGAACAAAGTATACGCTAGTTTACAAGTTTTCAAAGGTTGCCCAAATAAAACTAGTAAAAGCTCTATCATAATGGCTATACCAAAAATTTTTCAATTACTGATACAGAAACAAGCTATAATGTCTGGGAAGATCTAATTGCTTCATACTTCATATGTGGACAAGAGCATCCTTCAAATAGACAACTTTGGTATGAACTTAGACTTAGTTTACAACCAGCACGTTTCAGTGCTATTTTACACTAATGAAACATTTTCTGATCAACTCAGTGAAGTGCACGTGTGTCCCTAAAAGCAAAGAGTCTCAACTGAAAAAGCACAGGACAGATGAGCTAACTCCTGGATTTTTTACAGAAACTATCATACTACCAGCAGTAAATCACAGAATCATAGACCCAATCATAGAATGGTTTGAGTTGGATGGGACCTTAAAGATCATCTTGTTTCAACCCCTTGCCATGGACAGGGACACCTTCCACTGGACCGGGTTACTCAAAGCCTGGTCTTAGGGAAGGCGTCCACTAAATGAATACATCTTGTAAGCAAAGGTTGTAAGGACCTGGAAATTGATGTCTGTGTTCATACTGGCCAAGTGTACTAAACAATTCTGGACTCTGATGATGCATTACAATAATATGTTCTCACAGAACTTTCTGTTGTTATGTGTTAGTATAACACATCGCCAAATATCTATTGCTAATATAATGTACTAATTAGCTAATGTGGAAGGGATGCTAGGCATATAGTCCAAATACTTAGTACAGTTTCATATTAGATGATCTTAAAAAGATTAATATTTCCAGTAAGGGAAAGACTCTTGATGAAATAAATGGAGAATACAGGCAGAAAACATCTAAACACATATGAACATTGCCTTAAACAAGGTTTGCAGCCTTATAATGTCCAGGACAATGAAATTTTGAGAATTTCTGTTCTATGATTCTGGAGGAACAAGACTCATCAACATCTTCCTGCCATGTTCTGTCTACTTTTGTCAGTTTATTTGCTGTCTCTTGAAATTCAGTCTGCATTTTACCATCTTTTAATTTGCCTTATCTCATACAGAGCAAAATATTTCATTTTTCCCAAATATAGCAATTGACGAAAAATAGAGAAGTATCAGTTTTTCCTGTATCTTGCATATTTCCATTTTAATCCTGATGTTGCCGAGTTCTGCTGAATACTAGATTTATGATAACCTGTCACTTATTTCCCCCATCTATATAGTTATGAATATTTATGAACACAGCAGTGGCTAGCCTGCACCTTGTATCATCCGAAAAACACACGCATGCCAGGCACATGGGATGAGAAAGGAGGAAGACTGGAATTTGGTTTTTCCAGCTTTTGAATGCAAAAGAAGCACTATCCCTAAGAATTGCCTGAATGAAAAGGTAACATGGTAATTATTTTAAGCATCCTATCTAGAGGCTCAGGAAACTCTCAGTCACAGGCACAGTAAAAAGAAGAAGGGGAGGGGCGGGGAGAAGGACATGGAAACAAATAGGCACACACTGATTGATCAACAGTGTTGCTGAACTCCACATCAAGGGACCAAAACATCTCCGTAAGTACTTCTAGTTTCTTCCTCTTGAAGTGGAAAGGAGTAATACATAACAGATAGCTCAATACACATCACTTCCAGTTTCCTCAGCAAGATACCTATATCTGAAGTTTATGAACACAAAGGGCTATTCAGCATGAAATGCGTGTCCTTCCTGCTAGTATTTCAAAGGGTCTATACTCAGAACATCCTACGTGCTAGAGAGGAATTAATTCTTTAAAGACTCCCAAGCCTCCTTCTATTGGTTCCACCTTGTGCCTATGCAAAGGATACACGAGGCCTTGAAGAAATACTGTTAGCATCTAGGAGACAAGGTCAGGTCCTTTCAGGAAGTGTGTTCCGAAAACCCTCTGTATTCGCTTCCTTTGGATCATTTTTAAGTCAATATTGTTATGCAGAACACTTCTAAATCTTCGAACATAGGAAGAAGCAGACTAGGAATAAAGGATGAAATCCAAGTCACAGTAAAATCACTGGGCCTGTAAACCTCCAGAATTCCCTCCCCAAACACTCCCCTTGCCAGAACACAAACATCCTACATCTTTCGCACTGCCCTATTTCCTCCTCTTCTTTAAAACAGTCTGTTTTGCAAAAGTGTAATGAATAATGTATATAAAATACTGTTATAGAATATTGATTTACTAAGTTTTTGATGAACACAAACTCACTATGATCCACTGAGTAGGAAATGTCAGAAATGTTACAGAACTACTTTCAATGAGCAAAAATCTGTAACATCTCTAAATGATTCACAGAAATGACTTGTAGCAAATCTATTAAGTCCTCTAGCACAGCTCTCCAAGAACTGCATGTTTCCCCACAGAATAGATTTTGCTTCTTTATACAATCTGCTCTGAAGTATCTCGGTGAAGAATGAGACAAGGCTTTTACCAATACCTTTGGGAAAGTGCCCCACTACATAATCTATTCTCACTGTCAATCATTTTTTTCCTAATGCTCAGCCAATCTGAATTTTCACTTTAGGAATCCCATTGCATTACTCCCCTTGTGCTTCTGTGCTTTAGCATTTATACTCTTCAAATATTTATAGTTATTGTTAAGGAAAAAAAATCAGACATTTTCCCTCAGCATATCAGTTTCTGTGCCTGAATGCTGTCTGTCTCCCTTGGAGTGCTGTATTTCTTTGTACATTCCAAATAACTGTCAGAGAAATTAATATTTGTTGTTGCTGGAAAAAATAGCCCATAAAGAAAATTCCTTTCTGCCTCACACACTTTCCTATGAATACCATCAACCCCCCCCTTTTTTTTTTTTAATCTGCTGTTACATTATCAAAAATGGTTTATGGAACCAAGGTTTTACAATTAAGGAAAGCAAACACTCTTCCTGCCTGCCCAGGTCTTTCTGCAAGATGGGTCTCCCTTCTGACATGTCTGCATCAACACCCAGTTCAGTGTCATCAGCAAAACTTAGTGAGGGTGCTTTCGATCCTATCATCTGGGCCATTTATGAAGATGTTGAATAGCAGGAGGCTCAGTATCCCTGGGGGACCCAGATCCCTGGGGAACCCCACTTGTGACAGGCTCCCAGCCTGAGTAAAAACCATTGATTACCACCCTCTGAGTGTGACCTCTTAGCCAATTTCCAACCCATCTTGCAGACCACCCATCCAATCTCTCTTGCCGGTTTGTCTAGAAGGCTGTGAGAAACAGCGTCCAAGACTTTGCTGAAGTCCAGGTGAACAACATCCACTGTTTTGTTGCAAGAAGGTGATCGGGTTAGTCAGTTCTTAGGATTTGTTTAATTTTATTTTTCATCTGCTTTCAGTACGCTCCTATCCACCTCATTCAGGTTAATATTTCTTTATATAAACTTCTGAAACATTTGGTACTCAATGCTGCAAAAACCATTGTGAAGACTACACATTTGTGTGCCTCCCCCATTCATCATTGTCACGTTTGGTTTCATGTTTCAAGTACTTATGCCCACAGTTGAAGAGACTTATGATTCTTGACCCATGACCTAATTTTGAGTTTGAGCTTCTCCATTAAAGCTGTTTTAAATACTGACCTTTCATGTAATGACCCTTCAGGACAACTGAGGCATTCCAAAGGTTCATCTATTTGTAACTCAAGCTCTCCTTTTTAAAAACCTGCAGAAAAACACACTGTGCTCTTCATCATTCTAGCGAAGTCCACTGACGTTCCTTCCAGATTTTAACACTATTTTTCCCACTGTTCTTTTCTCACCGTAGATATTTTCTGTTCATGCTGAAACTTACAGCTTTAGATTGACCAGTAAATTGCATTCCTTACTAATACGAACCCACTTTTTGGTCACTAATGATATAGATCTCCAATTTTCCCCATTTTCACTTACTTCCTTTCAAGTCAGCAAGAAATGCACTCAGGATGTCTTTTCCGGGATCCTCTGCGTTCCATTTAGTGAATCTGACTTCTCTGTAATTTATGAATTTCCTTGCTAATTTGCTGAAAGTGCTACTTCAAGAGAGATGTACGTAGTTAAAAGTCTCCTGTGAGCATCCCTTGATACAGAGTATCTTCAGAAGAGACAGCATTTCTTCAGCACCACTTGAAATACGCCTAATGTTAGTCTGCTTTGTTTGTATTTCTTCACTGGAAAATTATTCAATAGCATCCTAGCACCATAAGTGTTTTTAAATATCATGCCAACCCATTTACTTGTTCCATTTCCATTTGTCCTATATAAATTATGTTACACTAATCTATACTGATGTCCATTAAAAAAATTACCTCTTATATCTGAACCCACTAATGGAGTCCGCATATACTTTCATAGAAAACTCACTTGCTCTTTCTGAGAATTTTCTGTACATACTTCAAAAGGTGCTCCGTGGCTCTTAACATTTTTTTCCAGAATACCTCCATCTTCTCACTGTTACTGTGATAGCAAATGTATATGTGAAGTTTTCTGAATTAAGTAATGTTTCCTTTATGTATTTCTTGGCTACTTTAAATACCACTTAAGAAGCCACAAAGGATTTGAATTTAGGAAGCAAGACACATACTCACATATTTTCATATTCATAGTATTAATTTAGTTACTCCGATTATCCTGAAAGATCTCAAATTGCTATAGAAACATAATAAATAAGTGTGCCATTCAACATAGTCTGACCACATCTAGCCCAAAGCTGATGCACCCTGACTCCTTCAAACAACTGGCAGAAATAAGAGAGAGTGTGGGATATTTTTTTTTTGTTTCATTTTGAGATTTTTTTGAAGTGTCAGTCTAAGGTTTTCCACAGTAAAGTCTTGATATAGCTCCCATTAAGGTTAGTGGTAGTCAGTGGGAATTACATCAGACTATCAATCAGGACTAATTAGGTGGAGATCTATACGTTAATCAATCTAGGACAGGCAGGAAAAAACACTGAGATGTAACAGCTGAATTTTGAATCTGCATACTTAGAAGCCACTAGTTAAAATATTGCATCATGCACCCAAATACTCTACTTTTTTTTTTTTCTTTTTTAATATTAGTATTTATCATGTTACTCTTCAGGAAACACAGATGTATTCTGGATAGAAAATTGGAGCCTTCTAAATTAAAAGAAACCTGAATAATCTAGGTACCTTATAAAAAAAATCTTGAAGACTCCTGGTGGATTATCAGCTAAACATTAACATTTGGTAATGCAATCTGCACAGAGGAGGAATATAAAACTGAAAAAAATAGAGGGGCTGAAGGATGAAAAAAAATTTAGAGAAAGTACAGAAGAGATCAGCAAGAGTGACTGAAACATTGGAAAATATACTACACAGAAAAATACAAAGTATTCAGAACATTTGATTTAACAATGAGGTGGATTGTTGTCACTGTTCGAAATTATCTACATTGAGGGGAAAAATAAAGTAGCTAACAAGTCCTAAACACAAATAGATTAATTCAGGTGTGAAGATACATACTTATAACAGGGAGGCCATTTAACCACTAGAAATATTTCCTGTGAAATGTAGATTCTACATTGGTGGTTTTTTGTGGTGTGTTTTTTTTTCTTTTTTTTTTTTTTTTTAATAAGTGGAATA